>CM053788.1:686758155-687075655 GCA_028749045.1 Cupressus sempervirens | reverse complement strand
TTTAATCCTATAGAGAAAATTAACAGATGATTGGCCAAATTGATTAAATGAATGTGACTGTACCTTTTGATAAAAATGTAATGCTAATGGATATCGAATAAGATGATGATCGATAGACCAAAGCCATGGTCAAATTGATTGATAGATGAAAATTGATAACATGCCAAGGACACATGACATGAATTGATTGATATGTAACATTTAACCGCCATTGTAAATGCTACAGGATTGAAATTGATTGAAAAGGTTTGATCATAATAACATCGATGAACATTGCCAATATTATTAAAATGGTTGATGATGCCATGATCGAACAATGAAAGCCTCAACAATGTCAAAGATTGGATGACATGAATGATAGTTTGACCTAGCACTAAGAGTCATGACAGTACTAAGGTCAGATTGATGAGATTGATAGGTTGATATGTTTCCAAAGCATTGAAAGCCACAACAATACCTAGGACTACATAAATGATGAATGATTTGGGATGTTTGATATGTTTTGGGTTGGTTAGGACTGATTTTGAGTGATTCTAGGTCAATTTTGGGTGATTTTGAGTTGATTTAAAATGGTTTTGAGTTGATTTGATATGATTTTGAGTTGATATGAAATTGATGTGAAAGAGGATAAAAATGATAAAGTATGATTAATTTGGCCAAAATATTGAAGTTAATAGAATGAGAAAATGGGACAAATTAGTATGAAGAAGTGATGAAACTGTAGATGTGAACCATTTTTGAGTGTCTACATTTTTCCCCTCTTTGATACAATGTGATTTAGAGCGTTGTATCAAAGAATAACTGATGAGAAAGTGACAACATGCCCCAGTAGGGATGATATATATGGGTTCCCCCTTGAGATATTGAATAAGATAAGAATATGATAAGTGAATTTTTTGAAAACAAGAACACAAAACCATAGCACTTGACAGAATGAAAATCAGAGCTAAAATGTGAAAGTTATGAGGCCCAGAGTGCAGAACAAGGTCAATCAGGAGCCTCAGAGTAATTGCATGGGTTACCAATCAATAATGACACAAAATAATGAACATTATAGTTCATGTTGTCCAAAATGAAGATAAAAATCCAACGCAACTAATGGATTGCAAATTCGAGTCAAAATGCAAAAGTTATGGGCTCCGGAGTGCAACCTAGAGGCTCTAGGAGCAGTTCTGTGTATCCTAGGTCCCCAACTGTGCCCAAACTCAACCAAGTGCTTCATTGATGCACTTTGTAAGCCAAAGTACGTCATGATAGTACCAAGTGTGTTAATAACACACTTGGAAAGCCCAAGTGGTCTCATAAAGTGCAAAATATACCCAAGAAGGCTTCAAGGGCCTAAATCAACATGACGAGGGACAAACAGAAGGCCAAGAGTAATCTCAAGTATTACTACTCCATATAGTGACCAAATATTGAAAATGATAGCTCATTTTTTTCACAAGAAATATATGATTACAATGCAACTGACAATTCATAAATCGGTGTTGAAACGCAAAATTTATGGCCTCCAGAGTGCAACATAGGGGTTTCGAGAGTAGTTCTTGATAACCTAGGTCCCCAAGTATGCCCAAACTCTATCAACAGCATCAATGATGTAGTTGGCTTGACCAAGTGTGTCAATGACATAGTTGGGAACCCCAGTTGAGCCCTAAAAGTGTAGATTGCACCCTAAAAGGCTCTAGGGGCCAAAACTAGCCCAATTGGAGTCAACATGCCCTGAAACTTTTCGTGCATGTCCAAAATGATGTAAAGATGTCAAAGCATGAGTGAAATCATAAAAATTGGTCATATTTGGTCAAAGAGGATGAGACAAATGTCAAACTGAGGTTGAACTAGGTGGAAAGCCACAAAAAGTTGATGGATAGTGCAAGATGATGCAAAAATGCATGAACGCAAGATGAAGATGATTTGGTGAATCAGAAGACATGATTATGGTGATGGAGAATAAGATGAAAAAGAAAGATGATATGAGGAGATGTTAGTATGATGAAATACTTTTTCTTCTAGAAAGTGCACTATATGTCAAATGGAGCTTTATTTTGATATGGCAAATGGAATACAACACATCATGGCATAAAGGGCCAGAGTGCAAATGCAAGCCTTTTGCATAAACAAGCACGATGCAGACAGAGAATGACCTTGTCCTTCCTGAGGCATATGTACATGCCCCAGACTCTCAAAGGTACATTGTAATAGACAAAAATAGAAAAAGATGACCATGAACCATCCCAGCCACTTTCATAGATCGGTTTTATATCTTTGAGTAGCATACGAACATGATCAAAGAAAAACAAAGCAAAAATAAATCACTCACTAAATAGTCTGAGATGATAGTTGTTCTTGTCCATTATTACATTCTTGTTAATGTTTTAGGTGCATTTATAGTCTTTTACATGTTGATAATGTGATAGTTATGGTTATGGATTTAGTTGATAAGTTCATAGTGATATGTTTGATTGATTGTTGGTTCATGTTGCTTAGATATTGTGATTGGCATTGAAGTGTAGTGCTTTGAGTTTCAGCCTGAAAAGTGTAAGTTTTTATGCAAAAGGGGTGGTTATCCATAGTGAATATGTACAAGGTTTATTGCAAATTTTTTATGGGTTTTGTGATTTTTGGGGTTTTTGGGGATATTTGATTTTTTTGTGGAACTGATTTCTTCGTGTCATTTTATGGTTTTTAGGGTTTATTTAGGACATTTTATGACTTTTAGGGATTTTTTCAGGATTGTATTTGAATTTTTAAGGATCTTTTTAGGACATTATGTGATTTTTGGTGAATTTATCAGGATCATATTTGAATGTTTAGGATTTTTTAGGATCCTAAAAGCATATACAAGTGTTAGCTTCAATCTGTTATCCAATAGGTCGAATGGATAAAAAGTGCTCAGGGATATACCCCCAACTCAAGTTTAAACTCATGCACCATGTAGGTAATATGCCCCCAAACAAGATGCAAACTATTTACAAAGGCCAATGACAAAATGAGTACAGACTGGTAATGCTTGGTAAGATAACAAAGGACATTAACCAGTTTGTTAGCCATTGTCAAGGAACCAAGGATGTCTTGCAATAGGAAGAATATAATCAAGAAATGACAGATGGGAAAAAAGACCAGATGGAATCCTGATAGATGGAGGAGCAACAACTGATTACACATGGCGATTGTTTGCCAAGTTTTCACCATGGTACTTGCCTAAAGCACCTATTTGCCAAGTTTTCACTTTTGGACGAAATTTTTTCTCTTGTCTCAAAATTTTGTGCCAAGATGCCTATTTTCTAGGTTTTCATCAAGGCATCCATTTTTTCATATTTTTTTCACTTTTTTATTTTCTTTTTTCAAGACCTTTTGCTAATTTTTTTTAATGTTTTTTTTCAGGACTTTTAGATGGAATCAAGAATGTCACTAACAAATGTTGAGAAGATATCTATTGTTGTTACTGCTAGTTGATGAGCTCTAGATTCATGACTGACCATAACTATGTAGGATTTGTTTTGAGTCTGTAGCTAAAATCAAACCACCAAAAAGGCCTCGCGATATACCATTGTGTGTCGTATGTAAGACAGTGTTTGTCTCGTGCGAATCAAGGCATTTGAGGATAATTGGGTCAAAAAAATGTCATGTGCAATGTAACTAATGATGACATATAGAAAGGCTTGTGGGATAGAGATGTGATCTTCAGTGCTAGGAAAATTAGGTAGCTGGATTTGGGGATAAACAACTGGATATAGGCGAGGGTTGGGAGGGTTGAGACCAATGAACTTCCACAAGAATGCTAATCCAAAGAGCTCCAAAAGACTTTGTGGCATATTGAACATTGGAACACTAATATTCATGGCATCATATTTTTCATTTTGTATCATTGGGAGCTACTTAGCTTTTGATTTTTTATGGTCTAATGACACCTTTTAGTTTTCAGCAGGAGACCTATGCCTGTTATCTTTTTCTCTTTTTTCTTTGTAACTAGGTGGTGTTGGCTCCCCAAAGTATGTTGATGTGTTCTCTTTAGAAGAAATTTCCTCTTTATGCTTGTCAATCATAATGCCTTTGTAGATTTCAAAGTCTATTATGAAAGCGTCATCATTGTCGAATTGATCAAAAATTTGTGGTCCACGTTGGTCCTAATCCAATAGTTCAGGATAATTGAGGGGATGTAATCACTAGTATTGAATGGACTTTGGTTGAAAGTATGGATATGGGCATTAGATTCTATTGTATCATTAGGGTTATGCTCAAAAGTGGGAGGCTTGTTGGTTTTAGGCAGGATATCTTCAGATGCCTTTTCATTATTCAAAATGTCCATAATCTTACACATTTGTACTGTGGTACTAGGAGGACCTATTCGTAATGGCTTAAATCCAAGCCCCAAACTAGGAGGTTGTCCTTCTATAGTGATAGGTTCAGTGATTCCTTGTTTCTAAGATCCAAGACCACTATAGCCATCATAACCTTGTTTCTGCATGATAGCAAACCCAAGTCCATAATTGCTACGATATATAAAATTGGGTTGTTGTTCACATATGGATGTATTCTTATTAATAGAAGTATCATTCTTTGTACTGATCTCTGAATGTTGTGCTTGAAGTGGTTGTGATTTACCATGAGATTAGGGATAAATTAGTGACTCCCTAATGTGAGAGACTTGAGGCATAAAGTACTCTCCACACCCATTGTCTTCAATCTTCATCTTTTCCTTAGCTTTACTCAGCAGTATATCAGCATCCATATACTTAGAGGAATTTGTGGGTTTTGCTTCATTGTTTGTTGGAATTTGGAATGCAGTAGCATCTCTTAGATTAGCAAAAAAATGGAAAGGATCTGGATCACTGGGGATGGTAACCTCTATGTTGTGATAGGAAAAATTCAGACATTGATGAAATGTAGAAGGGACTGCTTTCATAGCATGAAGCCAAGGGCATCCTAGTCTCATGTTGCAATTCATTTCTATATCTAGGGCATGGAACAATGTATCTTCAGTAGCTGGACCAACTCTTATAGGTAATGTGGTGACACCCTTGGAGAAATGTTCAACATCATTATAAGATTTTATTGTGATTCTTCAAGAGGGATCTACATCAGCTTTAGAATAACCCAAATTGTTGACAACCTTAAGAGTATAGATGTTCATTCTTGCTCCTCCATCTATCAAGACACGTCTAACTTTAACATTATGGACAAAGACTTCAAGGTGGAGGGGATCATTGTGGTTGGCTTTGTCTTTAGGAACATCCTGAGTGAAAAAAGTGATATGTTGTGATGCAGATAGGTTCCCAACCATTGCTTGGAACTGGGCAACATCAATGTTATCTAGGATGACTAACTCTTTAAGGGCTTGATCCAAGATATTCTGATGTTGGAGAGATGCGCGCAGTAGGTCCAAAATGGATATTTGTGCAGGGGTTTTTTTGAGTTGTTCAATAAGGCTATAATAAGATGAAGTAGGAGCAATAGGTCTACTTGGGGGTGTAGGTCTAGTAGAATTAGTAGGTCTAGATGGGGCTCCAAGTAGGGTGATCTTGCTAGGGCATGTAGTGAAAACACAATGAGGGTCTTCAGCCTTCAATGTGAATGTTGATATGCGAAAATTAGACTCATTTAAGGCAATTGATGCTGTAGTCATATCCAATGTGTGTTTAATTCACATTACCTTGTGAGTTTGATTTTGAACTTTAGGGTTTCTCTTTGTCATGATTACTCAAAGGATCTTTTAAAATAGAGTGATCAGAGTTGGATGCTAATAGTGATGGATCAACCATGATGACACCATCATCAATAAGGTCTTGTATTTCATTTTTCAATTGGAAGCATGATGAAGTCTTTTGTCCTTTGGTACGATGGTAATGAAAATTATGTTTTTCATCCCACCAATCTGCTTTAGTTAATGGTTCTTCTTTGATTGGGGGTAGCTGTAGGAAGTTATTATTTAGTAACTATTTTAATGCATTCTCAAGTGGTATTCCCAATGGTGTGAATCTTTTGTCTTTGGTTCTAGGATGTCTTCAAGGTTTGTCTTGTGTGGAAGTCTCAATTTTCTATTGTGGAGCTGATGTTTGATTAGAGGTTTGTGAATTTGTAGGGTTTGCACCTTTCAAATTCAGTTGAGATTGTGCTGTGCTAATCGTGCAGGCATCGACAATGCCATCATTAGTCACATTCTTGTTTTTCGAGAAATATTTTTCCTTGTCATTATACAAGTTGGTGATTGTATTTTCTTTGTTTATCTTGAGGATTCCCTTATGGATAAGAGCATCTTCAATACTGGCCCCTTTTCTCATCAGTTTAGAAATGGTGCTTGGACTCTTGATTTTGAGCTCATACATTAAGTCTGGGACTAAGTTTTCAATGCACAAGTTAACTTGTTGTTCTTCAAGAATGTCTAGTGAGCATTGACTAACCAAACTTCTCATTTGTAATGTTAAAGGCAAAGTGGGAGATAAACTTGTCTGCTAGCTCTGACAAAGATTTGATATTACCAGGAAGTTTGGAGTACCATTCAAGTGCAGGCCCACCTAGAGAATGAGGGAACAATCTCATAAGATAACTGGGCTCATCATTGAGTTTGGTACATGAAGCATAAAACTCTCTGATATGATCAACAAGGTTTTCTTTTCCTCTATATTTTTCAAACCTTGGAGCCTCAAAGTGTTCTGGGAATGTAGACATATATAGACCTTTATTGAGTGGATTAGGATGTAGGTCCCTTTTTGTGTATAGAACTTGTTTCTTCTGGACTCCCAATGCCTCGACTTGTTTGGAAAGCTATTTTAATTATTGTAAGAGTTCTTCATTGAGGTTTTTCATAATGGTCTTTCCTTCAAGTCATTTGTGTCTATGAGTAGACCACTTGTTGTGGTGAGAACTATGTCTACTTGGTTCTAACATTTTTATGTCTAATGAGTCTGATGAGGTGTTGCTAGGGGGTGGAGGTATGTTTGTACCTTAAAGATAGAAGGATCCCTATTGTTGGGGAACTTGTTGTGGTATTTGATGTGGCACTTCTTGTGGGATTGACTATTATAGTTGTACCATGTGTTGTTGTTGTGCCATGTGTTGTGGTTGTTGTTGTGATACCTCTGTTGGCTGTATGTGAGACCATGTATGTGCTTGTTGTTATAGAGGTATTTGTTGAGGTTGTTGTGGCACATGTTTTTGTTGTAACAAATAGTTTTGGTATGTGATTTGTTCCTCAAGGTGTCTTTGGTATTCCAACAGTTGCTTGAGTTGCTCTTGTTGTTTAGCAAACATTGTTTGTTGTTGTTGGAATTGGTGCTGAAATTGTTGTTGATAAATTATGTCTAAGTCAGGTGGGTTCACATGGGACTGCATTTTAGGAATGTTGGATGTTTTCCCCACTTGAGGTTGTTGTCATTTTGGTTGATGTTGTTTTTGATATGTGGGATGTGTGTTAAGTGGATATAGACATGTTTGTGCCTTGGAAGAGTTGAGTCCTTGTACCACTGTAGGTTGTTGTTGTCATGGGGGTTGACTAAGTACTTGAGAATTGAACATCATGTTTGGATTGTTGTTTTGGTACCTTTGTGTGTTAGATGTTTTTTCTTGTGACAGCATATTGACTTGAATATGAAATGTGCCCCTATTACGAATGGGCATAATGTCAATAAGATTTTTCCTTTGTGTGTCCATAGGGATGGTTGCACTTGATATTTCACATGTTGTACTTGTGAGATGCTCCATAGCATCTGATGTCATAACACTTGGTAAAGTTAGGAGAAAAGGTGTACTTTGTTGATTTGCTTTCAGAGAAGGTATGTCTAGCATCCCTAGAGCACAAGTCCCTTTAGGTGCATCTTGTTGTTGAATCATGTGACTAAAATCATGTCTTAATGTCCTTTTGGGGTGTTTAGGGATTGGTGGTATTTCATCGAACAAAGGGTTAACATTGATGTGTTAAAATATACTTTGAAAGATTTTGATGGTTGATTCTTGATGGGACCTTAACGGTGCCATTATCATGTTTGAAAACTCGAAAGGTTGTTTTCCCTTATCTAAGTCCAAATTGATCATGGGTTGTATGTTTTCAATAGTTGTGTTGGTTTGATGTTTGGACTTGGGTCCTTCCACATTTGGGTTGAATTTTACAATTTCTTGGGCTGCCAAACATTTGAAGTTGTTGCAAAAAAAAATTTCTTCACATGCCCTAGCCATTTCCTCATTAGTGATGCCATAATTAGTGTCAGAGTTGTCACTAAGGTGTATAGTACCGTGTTGCATGTTTGATGTGTCAAGGGGTCTGCTCGTAATGGTTGTGATGCCTCAATTTGGTCTTCATCAAAGGTTTGTTGGTTCTTCTTGCTCTTTCTTTTTCTTGGACAAGGTTTTGGTTGTGCTTGTGCCTCAAGAAACAAACGTTGATAAAGTTCCTTGGGTATCTGGGCTGATTGTGTCATAGTAAGTGTTGGCATGATACCTAAGAATGCAGATACAATGGAAATTTTGATTGTTTTGGTGATTAAGAGTGGTAGGTATGGAAGATATGAGTGTTTTTGGGATTTTTAAGTGTTATACAATGTGAGGAAATGCTAAATGAATTAGGGTTTTGATGTGCAAAGTGAAAATGTCCTAGGGATGTTATGCAAATGCAAATGCAAGCTGATGTTTTGAGGGTATGCAAAATGAAGGTGAGGGTTATGTTTTCAACTTGGTAATGACACTAAAGGTAGGTGTATGCAAGGTAGACTATAAAAAGGATGGTTTCAAAGGGTTGATAATGATGTTTAGGATATGCAAAATGAGGGTAAATGATCAAGAAGGCAATTTGATTGATGGGTAGTCTGATAGGGTTTTGTAGTGAGAATGATACTATGGTTAAGACCATGCCAGATGAAGGGGATATACCACTAGGGTAAGTCAAAATGACATTTGGGGATGCTAGGGATATGATTAGGGTATTTGGAAAGTTTTGAACTTAGGTAAAACCTTTTAGAAAGTATTTTGTTTAGGAGTTTAACCTTGTGATAAAGGACTTTGGATCTTGACCAAAAACTAATAAAAGACAAAAAGATCAAATTGATAACAGATGTCAAGGTCAAATCTATCAAGACATAGACAAATTTTGACCCAAGAAATTGATAAGAAAAGATAAAAAGACTAGTCATGATCCATTATCCGTCAACACTAGGAGATACTCTAAGACTCATACTTTGTCTAGATTTTTGACTAAATTCAAAGGTTTTGGGGGTTCAAAATGATGTTTCAAGGACTTGAAATGGTGGTAATGCTGAGCGGATGTGTGATATGGACAATGCGTATGATGAAAAAGGGGATTTTGGGTGCACGATACGGTTTTGGGTCAAGTGCAGAATGGGGAGGTGTAGAGGCTCTTGGATGTAGTTTTAGGTTTCTAAAGTGTTGTTTGAAAGGCCAAAATGGTCCTATAGGTGACCAAGTGTGCCTTAATAGTGCAAAGTGCACTCAAATAGTACCAACTATGTCAATGACGTAGTTGGGTCAAGTTTGGGTGCAGTTAGTAAGCTAGGAAGACTGTTTGCTAATCTTAAAAGGTATGGTTGCCAAACTGATATGCCATGAAGCTAAGATGCTAGGGTTGATGTTAGTATGGGTAGGGAAGTGTCTTAAATATCTCGAGAAATCTAAGAATGTCACTAATGTTTTAGTTTAAATATTACTAAATGATGGTAGATCTAAATTATATCATATGAAAAATAAATAATAATATTTATAATCCTTATTGTTTATATGAATCCCTTTGTTTGACATTAGTTTGTATTGGACTATATTAATTATAGTTTCATACATTGATTTTTGGTATTAGTTATACAATTATGTTCATCTTTATTGATACAATTGTATTACATTTTAATCTTTTACAATTCATTTTAAAAAATTCTCTTAATTTCTAGAGGAAAATAATTTATATGAATCATATAATATATGAAAATATTGCATTTTGAGTGAAATATATTTATAATGTTTCAATCATGTTAAATTTTGATATAAATAGTGTTCAAATTATTTTGTTTTATTTTAATATTTGATATACATTTAACATAGATCTATATCCTGTTCAACTTATAGGATAATCATTTAATAACACAAAAATATGTCCTAAAAGGCCACCTACAATGTCATCATTTAATAAACTTATTTTTAGAGAGAGTACTTAATTAGATATATTTTAATTATTGAATAAACAATAGATGCATAATTACATATTATAGGCTAACTATTTTGTCTATGGGCTCAAAGAAAGCTAGAACAATACCTAAAACTTAGATAATTTTAATTTTACCATAATCGGTTGTTCAACCCTTATCTTTAAAAATCTTGTCCATAGTGAGTTCTATATTGGATCTCAAGTTTTCATAGATTACATAACTACCTTCCTTAGTATGGAATTCAATATCCCTATTTTTAGCATTTTTGTGGTTCACATTGTTTGGCCCTTTTTGATTACATCTTATAACAAACTTTAGAAAGCTTTGAAGGAAAGGTTATGTTTCCTCTATATTTTGTAAATTTTCCCATGTTTGACCACAAGGATTCTCAAATACATTTACAATGGAAAGTCATCATAAAAAAAGTTTTTCAAATTTCCTCAAAATCTAGATGGTTAAAGTTACACACAAAGAAATATTGTGAAATGCTAATCTTTTGAAGGGCTTATTATTAAATCTTCCTCCCCCTACAAAAAAAAAAAAAAAAAACATTATCTCCTTTTCTAGAATTCCCAAGATACAATGAAATTATAATAGATAGAATTAATCATAAATTATTGTGTTATTTATTCAAGCTTTTAATATAATAAAAAATAGTCTTAGCCTAAGAAATATTGCCTTCTCAACATTTTAAATAAATGGAAAAGGAGGAAAAGAAAAACACCATTGCAAGGCCTTATACTAAAATGTTTTGGTAACTATTCATTCCATAAACCTGTTATCATGAAAAAGGTCTCTAAAAATTTGTTTGGGATGTTTTCACGTGACTCAAAAGGAACACCTCTAAAATTATAAGTCTCAAATTTAGGGATGTCCATGCGTTGAGGAATTACAACACTAATGATATTGATGAGCAGTCATTTAGCATGATGCTAATGACAAAAATTATCATGAATCTCTGTCTTGAAAAGTTGATCAATGACCAACTCCAAGATTCTAGATGGTTATTTTTCAACCTACTAGGAAGATCAAATGAAGATAAATGTAAATCTTCACAAAGAGGCCTTTTCTAGTATCTGTTAATACTACACAACTTTACCAAAATTTATTAAAAAAACCAACACATTTTTGTACTTTTCCATTTTATGATGAATGGAATTTCTAATCAATGGAACCATATGAACTCCTTTTCTAATCACCAATTTGAAAAGAAAATAACGAAGATAGGGCAAAGAGAGATTAAAGTAAATTACTAAAAAGAGGAAGTCCTAATGGATACAAGCCAAAGCAACAACACCTCTATTAATTAAATTATTAGAAGGACCTAGTAGGAAAAAAATAAAATTTGGAGTAGTGCTTTGTCAACTCCACTGATGCAATCATCGAAGAGAAATTTGATGGAAAACAAAATATACTTCATGATTCATCAATTTTTGCAGCCATGAAAAGTGCACAGACATGAAAAAAAAGAATATGCATGAATAATAGTCATCCTTTCTCTAATTCACCACAACAATACAATTTTTTGAACATATGTGAAACACCATAACTAAAACATCACAAAATTACCATAACACAATAAAATCATAGGCTCCATTACTATTCATGAACATAAATTCATGAAAAGAAACACAAATTTAGCAAGAAATACTACACAGAGAATAAGAGAACCAATAGCTTCCTTTATTACATCAAAATACTAGCCTTCAATACATATTACATTCATGTATTTAAAGTGTTCCCTTTCCTTAATATGATACTAGGAGTGAGAGTTCTTCTAAAAAACATAGTATCCTAAAAACTAATAAAATAAAGCTAATTGTATACAGACTAACTCTCTAAATGGTGCTAATTAGGTCTCGATCCTTGTTTATATCAATTAATGTGTGCACGATCATTTACATGACTAAAAATTGTAAAAGAAGAAGAAGATAAGAAAAGAGAATCCATGAGATGGTTTAGGAGCCATTGGAGCTTCAAAAATTGCAAGAACATCCTTGTCTAAGATATTTTAGGAGTTAAACTATCATTGAAACACACTTTCAGTGCATGGAATGCTGAAAAACCAGAACAAGTAGTTAATTGTCAATGCACTACAATTGATCCAAAATTATCATCTCACCTTTGTGTTTGGTGCACATTATGAAAAGTTCACCTCTATGTCTGGAACACTTTGTGAAAATACACCTTCGTGTTTGGTGCACCTTATGAAAAGTGTACCTTTATGAAAAGTACACCTTGATAAAAGGACCAAAAATGATAAGATTTTTCTAAATCCACAATTTTGTAAAACTGATCAAATTTTTGTTAGTCCACAATTCTCCAAAACTGATAGAATTTTGTAAGTCCATAATTGTCCAAAAGTGATAGAATTTTTCTAAGTCCACAATTTTCCAAATATGATAGAATTTTTTCGAAGTCCACAATTTTCCTAAAGTGAAATTTTTTTTTCCTAGTTTCACATTTTTTTCAAAGAGGTAGAATATTTTCTATGTACACAATTTTCGAATAATGACTGAATTTTTTCTAAGTCCACATTTTTACAAAAGTGAGTTAATTTTTCTAATTCCATAATTTTCCAAAAGTGACAAATTTTTTTGAAGTCCACAATTTTCTTAAAGTGACAAAAAAAATTCTAAGTCTACAACTTTCCAAAAGTGACAAAAGTTTTTCTACATCCACAAGTTTCCAAAAGTGATACAATTTTTTCTAAGCCCACAACTTTTAATTTCCAACATCTAGGTCATGTTGACATTCAACCAAAATGATGTTTGGATGTTCTCCTTTGAACTTTTGGATGGTGGAGATGATTTCTTGAGGATTTGACAA
Source organism: Cupressus sempervirens (assembly GCA_028749045.1). Taxonomy (NCBI): domain Eukaryota; kingdom Viridiplantae; phylum Streptophyta; class Pinopsida; order Cupressales; family Cupressaceae; genus Cupressus; species Cupressus sempervirens. The sequence continues at coordinate 687,062,687 of CM053788.1, read as the reverse complement.
GTCTAAAGATTCATACTTTTCCATCACTTCCCTTTGGAAATCATGAACTTCTTGCCTTACAACTATAAAATCATTGAATTTAGAGTCCAAATCCCTTAGTGTCTCCTTGGTTTCAAAAATATATCCAACATCATCTTTAGAGGATACTTCTTGAAACAATGCTTGAATTTTTGTACAATTCATTTTCACATAGCATAGTTGGGTTTTGGAGTCATAATCAAATATCTCTAAGCTGGTTGAACTATGTTATTTATTCACTACTAATAGTTGGGCATGTTCTATTTGTATATCTTGGATATCTTCATACATAGATAACATGACCTTATAATTGACCTATATATTCTCAATCTAATCATCAATCTTATTATGTTATTATCTTGTATAACATATAAAAACATTTCGTATCCAAGTGCAAATCCATGAAGTGTGAATTCTTGGGTGCTCCTTGGAACTTGAAAGTCATGGGTTTGAGTGTGATCTTAGCTACTACAGAAGATGAGGAAGCCATGGTAATCTTTGAGACCTCTGTATGTTTCTGATATGTACGCTAGCATACCTTAAGACTTAGCACACCTTCATACTAGCACACATTTAGACTTAGCACACCTTTAAAGTTAGTGCACCTTTGTACTTTCACACCTTCTAACATAACACATCTTCAAGGAGTTGCATAAGGTACTCAATTTTACAAAATATAAATGTTTCAAGATTTGAAAATAATTTTTGGGTTTTTCTCAAATGAGGTCTATTGTACTTATTCCTAACATTTTTGATGATTTAAGCCCTTTTTATACTCTACCATTTTCATGGAGTTGAAATCCTTCTACTTCTTCTATCTAAAATACTTAGGCACATGTGTTGAATATGAACATACAATTGCCACAGTAATCTTTATTGTTATGGATAATGAGGATGCCATGATAACCTACACAGAAGATAAACATCAATATACTAGTGCTAGGTGGTAAACATAATTCTTAACAACTAGGCCCGACCAACAAAAAGAAATAACAAAAATTGGTCAACAACTAACAAAAGCAACAATTGTGCACTAGCACACTTAGCGCACTTATCCAGGTGTGCTGACTAGGTTAAGCACCATGGTTTGTACATCTAGAAAGGGGAAAACCTAGTGCACCTTGTGAAGGTGCACAAGTGCACATCTACAAAATTAAGATAAGGTAGTGTACATAGCACACCTTGTTAGGGTATGCATGTGCATTGGGTGTGCTTGTGTGCACATTTAATTTTTATGCAATACTTGATATTCTTGGTTGGTAGATTCTGAATGATGCTAACTTAAAAAACTCCTAAATCTAAACTACAAGAGTTCCACTCCCTAATGAACCTTGGAAGAGAACCTATTCTAAGGAACAACCTTTACGGAGTCAAATTAAAAAATGATGGTCCCCATTTCCAAAGTTGAAAGTGGGGCGTGTGTTGTGGAACCATAATAGATATCTAAGAAATAAGGATTGAAATTGTCGCAAGTATGAATTTTGTCCTTTGATTGAGTCATGAAAAAAAATTATTATTGCAAGGATGAAGTGATTTGAGAAAGGTTTTCTATAGTGGATTTTGTATAAATATTCCTATGAAATATGAGAAAAATATTTGGAGCATTATGAGAAACATAAGGGATGGTGGAATATGAAAATTGGACATTATTGTAAGTATGCATAAATAATATTTGTTAAATACCCAAAAAACTTTAAGAAGGATAAATAATAGAATTAAAAAAGCATTTAATGATAGAAGGAAAGGGATAATTGTGTTGAATGCATGTATTTATGAGAGGTGGAGCATAAGTAGATACACTAGTTATTGAGGTAGAAATATGAATATAGGTTTAATGAGGGGTACTCCTATTATTGACATAAAAATTTTCACACCATCATAGAGGAATAAAAATAAAATTACAAGAAATAAAAACTTACAAAATTGTCAAGCTTGCTTTCTATTATCATCAATGAAAAGATATTAAAATATTAAGAAATATGAATGCTAAAGCCACACGGGCAATTTGATTTCAATATTTTGCATGCTAGAGCTACCATATACATCATTAGAACTACCCTAGATAAACTTAGGGGCCTTCATTATATAGGAGGGTTTTAATCACCCTAGACGATTCTAGAAATTATAGCCCTCTATTTTGAGGCTAACCATCCCTAAAGTTAGATGATTTATCTTTTCTTCCATTGGAACAATCCCATAAGATCATCGGTATTAACATAGTAGGAATGTCACTCCTAAATCATACTACATCATATGCAGAAAGTAATATAACATGCTACAACATATGCATAAGAAATGCAATCATGTAATATAAAGCAGAAGGCAAGTACACAACATCATCTGTCATATACTAATTATCAATATAAGAATATATGTCCACCATCATAATCCATGAATAAAAGATACATGCCAACAAGAGAATGTATCAGCCACAATGTCTTGTACATATCTCAAATGATAAGAGTGGAAAGGCACTACCACCCAACAGCGTGGTACCTAAATGGTCCACTCCCACCGTGCTAAGGAGATAATCTCAAGTCCCAAATAGGCTATCAAAATCACATAGCATAATATTCTCTAAGTCTAGGAATCCTAAAAGTATACTAACTCAAAGGTTCCAACACAAACTGACATCTAATCCCAGAGGCACAACAAAGACATATAGGAAACCTACTATGCAAGTAGGAAAGTGTCATTGCACGGATCATGCTAGAGTTAACCTGGTAGTCATTCAATAGACCCCAGGACCCTAGCGATCCATGTGCAACCACTAGTATCCTCTCATATAGAGGAGGCATACTATAGAATGCAAGGTCACAACCAAGCATTCTCTCTACTTAGGGCCCTGGCCCCCATTGCAAGCCACTTCCTGACACTACAAGTAGATAACCTACCCTAGGCTCATTGAATAATAAAAAAAAAAATTACCAAAAGATAATCCACAATATAAAAATCAAATCTCCATGAGTCAACTAAAAAGCATCCATAGATAATCATGACCACAACAGTTATCTATTGGCAACTATAGGTATCACTAATAATCACAATATCCATTGGTTCGCAACAATCAACCAAAAAGTATCTCAAAGTAATAATGATTGAAGACTCCAAAATAGTTGCATCAAAACATGTCACAACATGACAACATCATGAATAAATCAACACTTCAGTCCCATCATGGCAACTGGAAAGTAATCTAAGGATAATCGATCGATGACTCAAAAATGGTTAAGTCAAGTCTATCAGATACATATAACTTAGCTTCATTCAAGAAGACTGATGAGCAATAACAATCAGAAAATACAAACATCTCATAGAGCATACCATCACATTACCATGGTTGGGTCAACAATCTAGTCAACCCAAACCCAAAACAAGAAGCATAGTGAAAACACAATGCAAGCACATGATCTGGTTTACTAAAATTACATAGTTGAACTAAGTGTGAAGGTTTTTGTTTCTGTTTGCAAGTATACTTCAAGTCTATAAAATTCTTTGTTTAATCTTCCAAGTCAACCCTTTTATCTCTTATCAAGTCTCAATATAATAATTTACAATTAATTAGGCTACATAACTCAATGATTATCAGATTCACTAATGCTCTCATTTTTAGGTTTATTATCAAGTGAAAGACTTTCTTCTATTGTATAATTATTCTATATATACAGTTGATTCGATTAAGGTTTAACCCCGTGTTATCTTAAAATCAACCTTGTCCAATGCCAATTCAATTAAATTTAATTGAATTAATTAACACTTATTCCCAAAGGACATCACCCATTATTCAAAATAAGACTTATCAACTTTCAATTAAATCAAATCAATTAAAACTTCATTGTATAACCTAATTATCAATTAGATTTAATTAATTCTATGATTAAATTAACTAGTAGTTATGTCAATAACTACATGATTATCAATTGATGATAATTTCATACATTAAGAGTCAACTATGTTTCATTCCATCAATATTCAAATTAATAATTTTAAAAATAACAAGTTATAATAAATCCCCACTATTAATATCTCAAATAAATTCCTCCTATGTACGTTGATTAATTAAATCAGTTAATTAATACTCGTCCAATAATTAACCAATTCAAATTGATTAATATCTTTTACAAAACTTCAATCATTGGTCTCAACCAAATTAACTTTAATCGGATTAACTACTTAAGCCATTTATACTATTATTTAATTAATAATTCACTAGACCCAACAAACATTAATAAATAATAAACTCAATTTCTTCTCTTGAAAATCCCCAAAATAACAACTTAAATATTTTATATATAACATTGTAAATACTATAATTAAACTAAATTCTAATTAAAAATGATTAAATTAAAACTAAGTTATTTATTTAAAATCTAATTAACTTGAGTATAGAAATTTCGTTGATATATATATATATATATTCTAATATTATTAATCATATATGAAATCCTATTACAAACTCAAATCATAACATAGCCATTCACCAGGGCCAATAAATGGTATATTATATCAGCGACCCATTTTTTTAAAAGTCGTTGTTGTAGCGACAGTGTCGTGCACTGACAGTCACAGCCGCAGTCACAGGTACAATTGCATCAACGAGCCGTTAGGCTGGTGCATATATATATATATATATATATATATATATATATATATATATATATATATACACATATGAAGGATGGGGTGGGATGAAACTCCCCCTCTAACTTTAAATTACTTTGTTATTGTATTTTTTTTTAAAGCATTTTCTAAAACGCTTTTCCCATATGAGCATTTTGGATTTAAACAATATTATTTTCGACTGCGATTAAATATTTGATTTTTCAATATATATATATATATATATGTGTGTGTGTGTATATATATACATATATATATATACATGTATATATATACATGTATATATATACATATATATATATGTATATATATACATACATAAATATATATATATATACATGTATATATATACATGTATATATATATATGTATATATATACATGTATATATATATATATGTATATATATACATATATATATATATATGTATATATATACATGTATATATATATATATGTATATATATACATGTATATATATATATATTTATGTATGTATATATATACATATATATATATGTATATATATACATGTATATATATGTGTGTGTGTGTATATATAATTATATATGTGTATATATATAATTATATATATGTATATATATGTATATATACATACATAAATATATATATACATGTATATATATATACATATATATATACATGTGTATATATATAAATATATGTATATCTATATATATATGTATATATACATACATAAATATATATATATATACATGTATATATATATACATGTGTATATATATAAATATATGTATATCTGTATATATATATATATATTTATGTATGTATATATATACATATATATGCATATATATATACATATATATACATATATATACATATATATATATACACGCAAAAAATATTTACAATAACGCTTGCAAATATAACATAATTTTTTTAAACAAATAGGGCTTTTTAATTTTATAAATTAAGAATTTTCTCTTTAATAATTGTTCTCTAGATTTGCCTAAGTGGTCCTTCTAACAAGTTGTCCATAGGCATTTCAAAACCCTAACCCCATAATTTTCTCAGATCTACACATATGAAAATTTCTTATATAGAATTAACTACCCATAATGAAATGCAAACAACCAAGATATGAAAATCCTCAACAAGCATTTAGAAGACACGAAGAAGACAGGAAGTGCAAGAAGCAAAATAACATAAGCCAAAATCACAAGTGTCTACCTGGACACTGATGCTAAATCACTTCTCCTCAGAAACTGCAAAGCAACCTCCTTCCTTCTCCAATGTTTCTGAGTCCTCCAAATGTGCTCCCTAAGCTTCTAGGATAGCCTGAATATAAAGAACTCTCAAGAAGCACCTAGAATGTCTCTACAAACAACTAGAAGGTGTTGACAACTAAGCATGAGTCTTTTACAACCTTCTAGATGAGTCATAAGGTTTTAGACATCATGTGCTTAATTTGTGCGCTAACCCCTCTATTGTTGACAACACGTGCATAATTAGAGTGCAAACTCTTGTGCTGTCTACATAACAACTCCCAAGAATTTGTAAACTCCTATGTGAGAAAATATTAAAATAATGCATATTAATTAATTTAACATTCTCTTTACTCTTTTCATTATAATTTATTAATTTTAAATCTCATGCACTCACTTTAATAAATCCAGTTGTTTAATATATTTTAATATATTTTCTATTTTTAAATTAATTTTTGAAACTTAATTGCTAAAATATATAATAATATTATTTAGCATTAATTAAAAATGAACTCTAAATATATTTGTATGACTAGAAAATGGGTTAAATTGCATAACACACTATGAGCAAAACACAAAACTCAATAATCATATGTTAGCACCCACTAGTCTACCATGAAAGCCAAACTAATAAAGAAAGCAATAGAAATGCCCTCTTTCATTTGTAGCTCCCATGTCCTTCTTTCTTCTCTAAATGTTTGTAGCTCCAATTTTCCTATAGTGCACACAAGATTGAAGCAAAAGCCTATCATATGGATAATGACATGATAATACTAGAAGTGTGATTTTAAGCTTGAGAGCAGGAAGTGTAAATGCAAAGAAGTGGGGACTCAAAGACTTAAGAATTTTGATTTTCAAGACTTGAGCATTCAGATCTGAAATGAGAGAAAGAGTGTCCATTTTATAAATGACATGGAGGATGAGAGCATTGGATTTGTCACCCATAGATATGTGATGTGGAAAGAGGTTCCTTTGAGAATCGATGACGCATATGACAAAATATGCAAATTGTAAGATTCTAAGACACATGAAAGTCAAACTTGGCTAAATGTGTAAGAGAATCTATGATGCGTCATAAGACACCTAAACCCACTTAAACCCAAGAATCTATGATGAATAAGCCAAATAGGGACATCTGTAAGAGATAAGAATATTTGATTATGATATGTCCCATCCAAGTGTCAATGGAGAATCCAGGAGGTGTCATATCCAAGTGGCATGATGATGCAATATTTTATGGAATATTCGAATTAAAAATTCTCTTGTTCCACAAAATAAGAATTAGTAGAAAAGGGAATTAATGATGGAAAATGGAACATTGAAAATTGTAAATTTCCATGGTTTATAGATAATGAATCAATTAATTAGTAAAATTAATTAATTGAGGATAATATTTAGGAAGAATAATTAGAAAGAATAATATGATTAAGTTATGGGTTATTTAATCCTATAGAGAAAATTAGCAGATGATTGGAAAAATTGATTAAATGAATGTGACTGTACCCTTTGATAAAAATGTAATGATAATGGATATCAAATAAGATGATGATAGATAGACCAAAGCCATGGTCAAATTGATTGATAGATCAAAATTGATAACATGCCAAGGACATATGACATGAATTGGTTGATATGTAACATTTAACCACCATTGTAAATGCTAAAGGATTGAAATTGATTGAAAATGTTTGATAGGTTGATAGGTTTCCTAGACACTAAAAGCCACAACAATACCTAGGAGTGGGTAAATGATGATTTATTTGGGATGTTTGAGATGTTTTGGGTTGATTAGGACTAATTCTGAGTGATTCAAGGTTGATTTGGGGTGATTTTGAGTTGATTTGATATGATTCCGAGTTGATATGAAATTTATTTGAAAGAGGATATAAATGATAAAGTATGATCAGTTTGGCCAAAAGATAGAAGTTAGTAGAATGAGAAAATGGGACAGATTAGTATGAAGAAGTGATGAAATTATAGATGCAAATCATTTTTGAGTGTCTACATTTTGCCCCTCTTTGATACAATGTGATTTAGAGTGTTGTATCAAAGAATAACTGATGAGAAAGCGACAACATGCCCCAGTAGGGATGATATATATGGGTGACCTCTGAAGATATTGACTAAGATAAGCATATTATAAGTTAATTTTTCAACAACAAGAAGACCAAACCATAGCAACTGACAGAATGAAAAATAGAGCTAAAATGTGAAAGTTATGAGGCCTAGAGTGCAGAACAGGGTCAATCGGGAGCTCGAGAGTAGTTGCATAGGTTATCAATCAATAATGACACAAAATGATGAAAATTATATTTCATTTCATCCAAAATGAAGATACAAATCCAACACAAGTGATGGATTGCAAATCAGAGTCAAAACACAAAAGTTATGGGCTCTAGAGTGCAACCTAGAAGCTCCGAGAGCAATTCTAGGTATCCTAGGTCCCCATCTGCACCCAAAACTCAACCAAGTGTGCCATTAACACACTTTTTAAGCCCATGTGCATCATTACAATACCAAGTGCGTCAATGATACACTTGGGAAGCCCAAATGGTCTCAGAAAGTGCAAAATGCACCCGAGAAGGCCCTGGGGTCCAAAATAAACATGACGAGGGACAAATAGGAGGCCAAGAGTAATCTCAAGGATTACCACTCCATATAGTGACAAAATAATGAAAATGACAGCTCATTTTTTTTGAAATAAAGATATGATTCAAACACAACTAACAGTTTGTAAATCGGAGTTGAAACACACAACTTATGCCCTCTAGAGTGCAACATAGGGGTTCAAGGAGTAGTTCTGGATAACCTAGGTCCCCAAGTGCACCCAAAATCTACCAAGTTCATCAATGACATATTTGGCATGACCAAGTGCATCAATGACATATTTGGGAACCCCAACTATGTCGTAAAAGTGCAGATTATGCCCTAAAAGGCTCTGGGGACCAAAAATAGCCCGATTAGACCCAGAATGCCCCGAAACTTTGTGTGCATGCCCAAAATAATGGAAAGATGTCAGAGCATGAGTGAAATCATCAAAAATGGTCATATTTGGTCAAATAAGATGAGACAAATTTTAAATTGATGTTGAACTAGGTGGAAAGCCACAGGAAGTTGATTGACAATGTAGGATAATGCAAGAATGCATGAATGCAAGATGAAGATGATTTGGTGAATTGGAAGACATGATTATGGTGATGGAGAATGAGATCAAAAAGAAAGATGAGATGAGGAGATGTTAGTATGATGGAAATAATTTTTCTTCGATAAAGTGCACTATATGTCAAACGAAGCTTTATTTTTATATGGCAAATGGAATGCAACACATCATGGCATAAAGGGCCATAGCGCAAATGCAAGCCTTTTGCATAAACAAGCATGATGCAGAAAGAAAATGACCTTGTCCTTCCTAAGGCATATGTACATGCTCCAGACTCTCAAAGGTACATTATAATAGATAGAAATAGAAAAAGATGACCATGAACCATCCCGACCACTCTCATAGATCAGTTTTATATCATTGAGTGGCATAGGAACATGATCAAAGAAAAATAAAGAAAAAATAAATCACTCACTAAATAGCATGAGCCAACAACTATTCTTGTCAATTATTACATTCTTGTTAATTTTTTAGGTGCATAGATAGTGTTTGACATGTTGATAATGTGATAGTTCTGGTTGTGGATTCAGTTGATAAGTTCATATTGATATGTTGGATTGATTGTTGGTTCATGTTGCTCAGATATTGTGATTGGCATTGAAGAGTACTGCTCTGAGTTTCAGCCTAAAAGGTGCAAGTGTTTATGCAAAAGGGGTGGTTATCCACAATGAATATGAAGAAGGTTTATTAAAAAAAATTGATGGGTTTTGTGATATTTAGGGTTTTTGGGTATATTTGATTTTTTTGTGGGAGTAATTTCTTCATGTCATTTTACGATTTTTATGGTTTATTTAGGACATTTTATGATTTTTAGGTATTTTTTCAGGATGATATTTGAATTTTTAAGGTTATTCTCATGACATTATGTGATTTTTGGTTAATTTTTCAGGATCGTATTTGAATGTTTAGGATTTTTTCAAGATCATAAAAGCATATACAGGTGTTAGCTCCAATTTTTTATGCGATAGGTCAAATGGATAAAAAGTGCTTAGGGATATGCCCCCAGTTCAAGTTCAAACTCATGCACCATGTAGGTAATATGCCCCCAGAGAAGATGTAAACTATGTACAAAGGCTAATGACAGAGTGTGCACAAACTGGTAAGCTTGGTAAGATAACAAAGGACATTAACCAGTTCATGAGTAATGGTCAAAGAGCCAAGGATGTCTTGCAATAGGAAGAATATGATCAAGTAATTACAAAGGGAAAAAAAGAGCAGATGGAGTCTTGATAGATGGAGGAGTAACAACTGATTACACATGGTGCCTGTTTCCCAGGTTTTCACCATGGTACTTGCCCAAAGCGCCTATTTTCTAGGTTTTCACTTTTGGATAGAATTTTTTCACTTGACACAGATTTTTGTGCCAAGATGCCTGTTTTCTAGGTTTTCATCAAGGTATCCATTTTTTCATGACATTTTTCACTTTTTTCTTTTCTTTTTTCAGGACCTTTTGCTATACTTCTTTGATGTTTTTTTTTTCAGGACTTTTAGATGGAATCAAGAATGTCACTAACAAATCTTGTAAAGATATCTGTTGTTTGTCTTACTAGCTAATGAGCTCTAGATCCATGAATGACCATAACTACGCAGGATTTGTTTCAAGTCTATAGCTAAAATCAAACCACCAACAAGGCCTCGAGATATACCATTGTGTACCGTATGTAAGACAATGTCTATCTCTTGCGAATCAAGGCATTTGAGGATAATTGGGTAAAAACAAATGTCATGTGGGATGTAAATGATGATGACATACAAAAAGGCTTGTGCGATAGAGATGTGATCTTCAGTGCTAGGAAAATTAGGTAGCTAGATTTGGGGATAAACAACTGGATATAAGGGACAGTTGGGAGGGTTGAGACCAATGACCTTCCACAAGAATGCTAATCAAGAGAGCTCCAGAAGACTTTGTGGCATATTGAACATTGGAACACTAATATTCATGGCATCATATTTTTCATTTTGTATCATTGGGAGCTACTTAGCTTTTGATTTTTTATGGTCTAATGGTGCTTTTTAGTTTTCACCAAGAGACCTATGCTTGCTATTTTTTTCTCTTTTTTCTTTGTAACTACGTGGAGTTGGCTCCCCAAAGTATGCCAATGTGTTCTCTTTAGAAGAAATTTCCTCTTTATCTTTGTCAATCATAATTCTTTCATAGATTTCAAAGTCTATTATTAGAGCGTCATTATTGTCAAATTGATCAAAAATTGGTGGTCCATGTTGGTCCCAATCCAATAGTTCAAGATAACTTGAGGGGATATCATCATCATTATTGAATGTACTTTGGTTGAAAGTATGGATATGGGCATTAGATTCTATTGTATCATTAGGGTTATGCTCAGAAGTGAGAGGATAGTTGGTTTTAGGAAGGATATCCTCACATGCCTTTTCATCATTGAAAATGTTCGTAGTCTTACACGTAGGTACTATAGTACTAGTAGGACCTATTTGTAATGGTTTAAATCTAAGCCCCAAACTAGGAGGTTGTCCTTCTATTGTGATAGGTTCAGTGATTCCTTATTTCTGAGATCCAAGACCACTATAGCCATCATAACCTTGTTTCTACATGATAGCAAACCCAAGTCCATACTTGCTAGGAGATATAAAAGTGGGTTTTCATTCACATACAGATGTATTCTTATTGATAGAAGTATCATTTTTTGTACTAATCTCTGAATGTTGTGCTTGAAGTGGTTGTGATTTACCATGAGATTGGGGAGAAACTAGGGACTCCCTAATGTGAGAGACTTGAGACATAAAGTACTCTCCACACCCATTGTCTTCATTCTTCATCTCTTCCTTGGCTTTATTGAGTAGTATATCAGCATCCACATACTTAGAGGAATTTTTGGGTTGTGCTTCATTATTTGTTGGGATTTGGAATGTAGTAGCATCTCTTAGATTAGCACAAAACTAGAAAGGATCTAGATCACCAAGGATGGTAACCTCTATGTTGTGATAGGAAAACTTCAGCATTGATGATATGTAGAAGGGACTGCTTTCATAGCATCAAGCCAAGGGCATCCTAGTATCATGTTGGAATTCATTTCTATATCTAGGACATGGAATAATGTATCTTTAGTAGTTGGACCAACACTGACAGGTAATGTGATGATGCCCTTGGAGAAGCGTTCACCGTCATCATAAGCATTTATTGTGATTCTTCAAGAGGGATTTACATCATCTTCAGAATAACCCAAATTGTTGGCAACCTTAAGAGTATAGATGTTTAGTCTTGCTCCTCCATTTATCAAGACATGTCTGACTATAACATTGTGAACAAAGACTTTGAGGTGGAGGGGATCATTTTTGTTTGGTTTTTCTTTAGGAAGATCCCGAGGGAGATATTTGATATGTTGTGAAGCGGATAGGTTCCAAACCATGGCTTGGAACTGGGCAACATCAATGTTATCTAGGATGATTGACTATTTAAGGGCTTGATCCAAGATCTTCTAATGTTGGGGAGATGCACATAGTAGGTCCAAAATGAATATTTGTGTAGGAGTTTTGCCAATTTGTTCAACAAGGCTATAATTAGATGAAGTAGGAGCAGTAGGTCTACTTGGGGGTGTAAGTCTAGTAGAAGCAGTAGGTCTAGATGGGTCTGCAGGTAGGGTGATCTTGCTACGATGTGTAGTGACAACACAACGAGGGTCTTTAGCCTTCAATATGAAAGTGGATATGTGGAAATCAGACTCATTAAAGAAATTGATGGTGTAGTCATAGCCAATGTGTGTGTAATTCACATTACCTTGTGAGTTTGAGTTTGAACTTGAGGGTTTCTCTTTGTCATGATTAATCAAAGGATATTTTAAAATAGTGTGATCAGAGTTGGATGCTAATAGTTATGGATCAACCGTGATGACACCATCATCAAAAAGGTCTTTTATTGCATGTTTCAATTGGAATCACAATGAAGTCTTGTGTCATTTGGTGCCATGGTAATCACAATACTTTTTGTCATCCCGCCAATCTGCTTTAGTTAATGGTTCTTCTTTGATTTGGGGTAGCTACAGGAAGTTATTATTCAATAACTATTGTAATGTAGTCTCAAATGGTATTCCCAATGGTGTCAATTTCCTATGTTTGGTTCTAGGATGTCTTCGAGGTTTGTCTTGGGTGGAAGTCTCAATTTTTTGTTGTGGAGCTAATGTTTGATTAGAGGTTTGTGAATTTGTAGGGTTTGCACCTTTCAAATTCAGTTGAAGTTTTTTTGTGCTAATCGTGTGGCCATCCGTAATGCCATCATTAGTCACATTCTTGTTTTTGGAGAAAAAATTTGCCTTGTCACTAGACAAGTTGGTGTTTGTGTTTTCTTTTTTTATCTTGAGGATTCCCTTATGGATAAGAGCATCTTCAATACTAGTCCCTTTTTTCATTAGTTTAGAAATGGTACTTGGACTCTTGATTTTGAGTTCATATATTATGTTTGGGACTAAGTTTCAATGCATAAGTTAACTTGTTGTTCTTCAGGAATGTCTAGTGAGCATTGACTAAATAAGCTTCTCCAACAGAGTAATAATGTGATGAATGGTTCTCCCATCTTCTATTTAGTTGAGCACAAATTAGAAAGTGTCACCTCATTTGTAATGTTAAAGGAAAAGTGGGAGATAAACTTGTCTACTAGCTCTGACCAAGATTTGATATTACCAGGAAGTTTGGAGTACCATTCAAGTACAGGCCCACCTAGAGAAGGAGGGAACAATCTCATAAGACAAGTGGGCTCATCACTGAGTTTGGTACATGAAGCACAAAATTCTATGATATGATCAACAAGGTTTCCTTTTCCTCGATATTTTTCAAACCTTGTAGCCTCAAAGTGTCTTGGGAATGGAGGCATATATAGACCTTTATCGAATGGATTAGGACGTAGGTCCCTTTTTGTGTATAGAACTTGTTTCTTCTGGACTCCCAATGCCTCAACTTGTTTGGAAAGTTGTTTGAATTGTTGTAAGATTTCTTCAATAGGGTATTACATGATGGTCTTTCCTTCAAGTCTTTTGTGTCTGTGAGTAGACTGTTTGTTGTGGCAGGAACTATGTCTACTTGGTTTAGACATTTTTGTGTCTGATGAGTCTAATGAGGTGTCACTAGGGGGTGGAGGCATGTTTGTACCTTGAAGATAGAAGGGTCCCTATTGTTGGGGAACTTGTTGTGGTATTTGATGTGGCACTTGTTGTGGGATTGATTGCGATTGTTGTGCCATGTGTTGTGGCTTTTGTTGGGATACCTCTGTTGGTTGTATGTGAGACCATGTACATGCTTGTTGTTGTAGAGGTTGTTGTGGCACATGTTGTTGTTGTAAAAAATGGTTCAGGTATATGATTCGTTGCTCAAGGCATCTTTGGTATTCCAACTGTTGCTTGAGTTGCTCTTGTTATTTAGCAAACATCATTTATTGTTGTTGTAATTTTGATAAAATTGTTGTTGATAAATTATGTGTAAGTCAAGTGGGTTCACATTGGACTACATTTTAGGAATGTTGGATGTTTTCACCACTTGAGGTTTTTGTCATTGTGGTTGATGTTGTTTTTTATATGTGTGATGTGTGTTATCTGGATATAGGCTTGGTTGTTCCTTGGAAGTGTTGGGTCCTTGTACCACAATAGGTTTTTTTTGTCGTGGGGGTTCACTAAGTCCTTGAGAATTGAACGTCATGTTTGGATTGTTGTTTTGGTACCTTTATGTGTTAGATGTTTCTTCTTGTGACATCATGTTGACTTGACTATGAGATGTGTCCCTATTGGAAATGGGTGTAATGTAAATAAGACTTTTCCTTTGTGTGTTCATAACGATGGTTGCACTTGATGTTTCACATGTTGTACTTGTGAGAGGCTCCATAGCATTTGATGTCATAGCACTTGGTAAAGTTAGGAGCAAAGTTGTACTTTTTTGATTTGCCTCCAGAGAAGGTATGTCTAGTATCCCTAGAGAATGAGACCCTTTAGGTGCATCTTTTTGTTGCATCATGTGACTAAAATCAAGTCTTAATGTCCTTTTGGGATGTTTAGGGAATTGTGGTATTTCGTTGAACAAAGGGTTAAAATTGATGTGTTCTAATGTACTTTGAAGGATTTTGATGGTTGATTCTTGATGAGACCTTATAGGTGCCATTATCATGTTTGAAAACTCCAAAGGTTGTTTTCCCTTATCTAAGACCAAATTAATCATGGGTTGTATGTTTTCAATAGTTGTGTTGGTTTGATGTTTCAACTTGGGTCCTTCCACATTTGGGTTGAATTTGACAATTTCTTGGGTTGACAAATGTTTGATGTTCTTGCAAAAAAAATTTGTCTTGACATGCCCTAGCCATTTCTTCATCAGTGATGCCATAATCAGTGTCAGAGTCATCATTGAGGTGTACAGTAACTTGTTGTATGTTTGATGTGTTATAGTTGAAGGTACTTGTGTTAGGTTGGCTAAATTCAAAGGAGTGTGATTATTCATCTTCAAGTGTGGTTGGTACACTTCTTCCTCCTAGTGGTATTGGTACGAATATAGGTTAAAATTAAAGCATCCATTGAACCATCCCATGTGTGGGGGAAGTGTTTGGTGGAAATCTCATGGTAGGTGCATTGTTCAATGTTTGTCATGCCATAGCTTGATTATGAGGATCTTGTGGATACATGTTCAAGGGGTCTACTAGTAATGGTTGTGATGCCTCAATTTGGTCTTCATCAAAGGTTTGTTGGATTTTCTTGCTCTTTCTCTATCTTGGATGAGGTTTCAGTTGTGCTTGTGCCTTAGAAAAAAAGGGTTGATAAAGTTCCTTGGGTCTCTAAGCTGATTGTGTCCTAGTAAGTGCTAGCATGATTGTAGCTCCAATTTTCCTATAGTGCACACAAGATTGAAGCAAAAGCCTATGATATGGGTAATGCCATGAGAATACTAGAAGTTTGATTTTAAGCTTGAGAGTAAGAAGTGTAAATGCAAAGAAGTGGGGACTCAAAGACTTAAGAATTTGGATTTTCAAGACTTAAGCATTCAGATCCGAAATGAGAGAAAGAGTGTCCATTTTATAATTGACATGGAGGATGAGAGCATTGGATTTTTCACCCATAGATATGCGATGTGTCAAGAGATTTATTTGAGAATCCATGACGCATATGACAAAATATGCCAATTGTAAGATTCTATGACACATGAAAGTCAAACTTGGCTAAATGTGGAAGAGAATCTATGACGTGTGATAAGACACCTTAACCCACTTAAAGACAAGAATCTATGTCGAATAAGACAAGTAGGGACATGTGTAAGAGATAAAAATATTTGATTATGATATATCCCATCCAAGTGTCAAAGGAGAATCCACAAGCTTTCATATCCAAGTGTCATGATGATGCAATATTTTATGGAATATTTGAATTAAAAATCCTTTTATTCCACAAAATAAGAATTAGTAGAAAATGGAATTAATGATGGAAAATGGAACATAGAAAATTGTAAATTTCCATGGTTTATATATAATGAACCAATTAATTAATATAATTAATTAATTGAGGATGATAATTAGGAAGAATAATTTGAAAAAATAATAGATTAAGTTATGGGTTATCTAATCCTATAGAGAAAATTAGCAGATGATTGGCCAAATTGATTAAATGAATGTGATTGTACCCTTTGATAAAATGTAATGATAATGGATATGAAATAAGACGATGATATATAAACCAAAGCCATGGTCAAATTTATTGATAGATTGAAATTGATAACATGCCAAGGACACATGACATGAATTAGTTGATATGTAACATTTAACTGCCATTGTAAATGCTGTAGGATTGAAATTGATTGAAAAGGTTTGATCATAATAACATCGACGAACACTGTCAATATTATTAAAATGGTTGATGATGCCATGATTTGACATTGAAATCCTCAATAATGTCAAAGATTGGATGACATGAATGATAGTTTGACCTAGCATTCAGAGCCACGACAGTACTAAGGTTAGATTGATGAGATTGATAGGTTGATAGGTTTCCAAGGCACTAAAGGCCACAAAAATACCTACGAGTGGATAAATGATGATTAATTTGGGATGTTTGATATGTTTTGGGTTGATTAGGACTGATTTCCAATGATTCTAGGTTGATTTGGGGTGATTTTGAGTTGATTTGAAATGGTTTTGAGTTGATTTTATATGATTCTGAGTTGATATGAAATTGATGTGAAAGAGAATACAAATGATAAAGTATGATCAATTTAGCCAAAAGATCAAAGTTAGTAGAATGAGAAAATGGGACAAATTAGTATGAATAAGTGATGAAACTGTAGATGCGAACCATTTTTGAGCATCTACAATATTATTATTAAAATGAATATTGTCATGTTCCAAATTTAAACTTATAACTTTTATCCTCAAATCAATTCTTTTTATTTAATTAATTTCCCAATTAATTAAATAAAATAAATATTAAAATATCATAATAATTTTCCATTTAATTAAATCTTTTAATTAGAGTTAATAAGTAGAAAATACCTCAAAGACTCATAAAGTAAAATACAAAAATCGATCATCGCAAAACACATACAAAATTAAACCAAAAGGGTTAATATCACGAATTACATCATTTGATGCATTCAGAGGCTACTCAACTTAGATACTTATCCTAATTTTCAATTAGGACAAATGGCTTAAAGTGTTGGGATTTGGACTTGAGTATATATCTCCCCCCTCTTAGCATTAAGATAATGCGATAGGGTACGCTCATCCTGGCAATTCAGGGAAGTCGATACTCAGTACCTGCAACCTGCATAAAAACCATGCATGTACAAGCACAATATATACTAAACTAAACAAGCAATGCTAGGAAGTGGTGCATCATGTAGATCCCAACTAGCAGGTGACTATGACTCCCTTCCTTAACCACATCAGAAATACCATAGAGAAAGAAAACAAACATGCACATGATACACATGTAAGTATGGGGTAAGTATCCATAAGAAAACACATATGATAATAAATCATCTAACTAATCATCATCAATAGCTGAAATCACTGAATAATCATTATAAATACATGAACTATAAAGTACCAAGTAATCTCATCATATACCAACTAAATTTGAAATGATATCTGATAATCTAAAAACAATGTTACTAATAATCATGAACATAAAACTAGCCCTAAAAGAGTTTGACAATGATAGCAAAAATGCGAACTAGGGGTAGGCACTACACTAACTCCAAGATGATTACTTCAATGATTATTTTTACTTGGACAAACTTGTGCAATATGTCTCCAATACATCTCCAATTGCATGAACATAAGTCCACAAATACAATCTTGGTGCTCCTACATACTAGTTTTCTGACTACCCTAGGATGCTCCTACTTCAATTTCCCACTTTAATTTGAATGTCTAAGTGACCATGGTTTAGTCTTTTAGATGTGTTTAGTTCACTTGTGTGGTTTCAATAATAAAACTAAAGAATGTCCTAATTTTCTACTCTAGAGTTTTCCTACTTCGAGAAAACCATTGTAATTGGGCCAAGATAATTTTAGGAAACCACATATAGAAATGGATGGGACTACATTTAGAAATGATAATTTTGATAACCTAGACAATCTTCATACAATCTTTTTTTGAAGTCTTGCATGTAAAATTACTGCAATCAGTGTCTCCTTCTTTGTACAAATTAGACATTATCAATTAAGGGGAATAAACCCTTGTAAATTCATGAAATCTTGGCAATATATTAGAAGTAGAGAACTAATTTCAAAGCTAGGAAGCAAAAAAAAATTGGGATAAAGTGGGTGACCATACAGTTGGACTAAAGTTTAGGTGAAAATGTCAGCAACAAAAGTAGTTTTGGATTTTGTAGAAAATATCAAGTATCCACTCGGAAACTTATTATCCTACAAACTGGACAAAGAAAGAAAAAACTTATGAGAACTTGGGAGAAAGTCGTAATTCTTTTAATTATTAGATCACACAAAATTTTATTTCTCATCAATTGAAACAAAAATAATAGATTATCCCATCCAAGCCAATTATGATTTTGCACAATCACATGACCTTTGAATTGCATTGAACCAACATTATAATGAGTCATGGCACTACAAGTAAGTTCTAGTTTACAAAAATATATAGTTAAAGCACAAGAAAAATTCTATTAAACTAATGTTTAAAAAATACATGTATGTAAACATGAAATATGAAAGATGTGTATGAGTTGAGAAAGATGAATTCAATGCTTGACATGACCATCAATCGTACTCCTATTACAAATTGTGG
The DNA here is from genome assembly GCA_028749045.1 of Cupressus sempervirens. Taxonomy (NCBI): domain Eukaryota; kingdom Viridiplantae; phylum Streptophyta; class Pinopsida; order Cupressales; family Cupressaceae; genus Cupressus; species Cupressus sempervirens. The sequence continues at coordinate 687,043,400 of CM053788.1, read as the reverse complement.
CATATCAATAAAATGGGAGAAAATTGAAAAGAGGGGTATCCATACTTTACTTTGGCAATTTTGGGTATGTGTGAAGGGAACAATGTTGCAAGAATATGTATATACAATAAATTAAAGAGGAGGAAGAGAGAGATCGCAGACTGTAATAGATAAGAAAACATTATGGTAAACTTTTTAAGTTTATTTTTACAGTTATATTTTTAAGACTTAATTAGATATTATGTATGTTCAAAATTAGATAAGTATAATTAGGTTGACTTCATGAGTAAATACTAGAAAAGACAACAATGGACATTTTTTTACCTTCCTCAACATAGTAGTTCAATGTTCACTGATATCTCAGGTCTTATATATCTCAAGAAATCTAAGAATGTCACTAATGTTTTAGTTTAAATGTTACTAAATGATGGTAGATTTAAATTATATCATATGAAAAATTAAATAATAATATTTATAATCCTTATTGTTGATATGAATCCCTTTGTTTGACATTAGTTTGTATTGGACTATATTAATTATAGTTTCATACATTGATTTTTGGTATTAGTTTTACAATTATGTTTATCTTTATTTATACAATTGTATTACTTTTAAATCTTTTACAATTCATTTTAAAAGATTCTCTTAATTTCCAGAGGAAATAAAGTTATATGAATCATATGATATATGAAAATATTGCATTTTGAGTGAAATATATTTATAATGTTTCAATCATGCTAAAGTTTGATATAAATAGTGTTCAATATTTTTTATTTTATTTTAATATTTGATATACATTTAACATAGGCCTACATCCTGTTCAACTTATAGGATAATCATTTAATAAGACAATCATATGTCTTACAAGGCCACCTACAATGTCATCATTTAATAAACTTATCTTTAGAGAGAGTACTTAATTAGATATATTTTAGTTAGTGAATAAACCATCGATGCATAATTACATATTATAGGCTAATTATTTTGTCTATGGGCTCAAAGAAAGCTAGAACAATACCTAAAACTTAGATAATTTTAATTTTACCATAATCAGTCGTTCAACCCTTATTTTAAGAAACCTTGTTCATAATGAGTTCTACATTGGATCTCAAGTTTTCATAGATTACATAACTACCTTCTTTAGTATGGAATTTGGTATACCTATTTTTAGCATTTTTGTGGTTCACTTTATTTGGCCCTGTTTTATTAAACCTTATAACAAACTCTAGAAAGCTTTGAAGGAAAGGTTATGTTTCCTCTATATTTTGTAAATTTTACCATGTTTGACCACAAGGATTCTCAAATACATTTACGATGGCAAGTCATGATAAAAATGTTTTTCAAAGTTCCTCAAAATCTAGATGGTTAAAGTTACACGCGAAGAAATATTGTGAAATGCTAATCTTTTGAAGGGCTTAGTATTAAATCTCCCCCCCCCTACAAAAAAAAAAAACATTATCTCCTTTTCAAGAATTCCCGAGATACAATGAAATTACAATAGATAGAATTAATCATAAATTATTGCACTTGTTATTTATTCAATCTTTTAATATAATAAAAAATAGTCTTAGCCTAAGAAATATTTCCTTCTCAACATTTTAAATAAATGGAAAAGGAGGAAAAGAAAAACACCATTGCAAGGCCTTATACTAAAATGTTTTGGTAAATTTTTGTTCCATGAACCTGTTATCATGAGAAAGGTCTCTAAAAATTTGTTTGGGAAGTTTTCACATGACTCAAAGGGAACACCTCTACAATTATAAGTGTCAAAGTTAGGGATGTCCATGCATTGAGGAATCACAACACTAATGATATTGTTGAGGAGTCATTTAGCATGATGTTAATGGCAAAAATTATCACGAATCTCTATCCTGAAAAGTTGATCAATGACCAACTCCAAGGTTCTAGATGGTTATTTTTCAACCTACTATGAAGCTCAATTGAAGATAAATGTAAATGTTCACAAAGTGGCCTTTTCTAGTAACTGTCAATTTTACACAAGTTCACCAAAATGTATTAACAAAACCAACACATTTTTGTATTTTTCCATTTTATGATGAATGTAATTTCTGATCAATGAAACCATATGAACTCCTTTTCTAATCACCTATTTTAAAATAAAATAATGCAGATAGGGTAAGGAGAGATTAAAGTAAATTACTAAAAAGGGGAAGTCCCAATGGACACAAGCCAAAGCAACAACATGTCTATTAATTAAATTATCAGAAGGACCTAGTAGAAAAAAAATGAAATTAGGAGTAGTGCTTTGTCAACTCCACTGATGCAATCATCGATGAGAAATTTGATGGAAAAAAAAATATACTTCATGATTCATCAAATTTTGCAGCCATGAAAAGTGCACACACATGAGGAAAAATAATTTGCACGAATAATAGTCATCCTTTCTCTAATTCAACAAAACAATACAATTTTTTAACATATGCAAAACACCATAACTAAAACATCACAAAATTACCATAACACAATAAAACCATAGGCTCCATTACTATTCATGAACATAAATTCATAAAAAGAAAGACACATTTGGCAAGAAATACTACATAGAGAATAAGAGAACCGATAGCATCCTTTATTACATCAAAATACTAGCCTTCAATACATATTACATTCATGTATTTAAAGTGTTCCCTTTCCTTAATATGATACTAGGAGTGAGATTTCTTGTAAAAAAAATAGTATCCTAAAAACTAATAAAATAAAGCTAATTGTATACAAACTAACTCTCTAAATGGTGCTAATTAGGTCTCAACCCTTGTTTATATCAATTATTGTGTGCATGATCATTTGCATGACTAAAAATTGTAAAAGAAGAAGAGGATAAGAAATGAGAATCCATGAGATTATTTAGGAGCTATTGGAGCTTCAAAAATTGCAAGAACATCCTTCTCTAAGATATTTTAGGAGTTAAACTATCATTCAAACAAAATTTTAGTGCATGGAATGCTGAAAAACCAAAACAAGTAGTTAATTGTCAATGCACTACAACTGATCCAAAACTATCAGCTCACCTTTGTGTTTGGTGCACATTATGAAAGGTGCACCTCTATGTTTGGAATTCTTTGTGAAAAATACAGCTTCATGTTTGGTGCACCTTATGAAAAGTGCACCTTTGTGAAAAGTACACCTTGATAAAAGGACAAAAAATGATAAGATTTTTCTAAATCCACAATTTTCTAAAAGTGATCAAATTTTTGTTAGTCCACAATTCTCGAAAACTGATAGGATTTCGTAAGTCCATAACTTTCCAAAAGTGATAGAATTTTTCTAAGTCCGCAATTTTCCAAAAGTGAGAATTTTTTCGAAGTCCACAATTTTCCTAAAGTGACAATTTTTTTTAAAGTGATAGAATTTTTTCTATGTACACAATTTTCCAATAGTGTATGAATTTTTTCTAAGTCCACAATTTTAAAAGTGACAAAAAAAAGTCAAAGTCCGCAACTTTCCAAAAGTGACAAAGGTTTTTCTAGATCCACAATTTTCCAAAAGTGATGCAATTTTTTCTAAGCCCAAAACTTTTAATTTCCAACATCTAGGTCTTGTTGACATTCAACCAAAATGATGTTTGGATTTTCTCCTTTGAACTTTTGGATGGTGGAGATGATTTCTTGAGGATTTGACAAGTCTAAAGATTCATACTTTTCCGTTACTTCCCTATGGAAATCATGAACTTCTTGCCTTACAAATATAACATCATCTAGCTTAGAGTCCAAATCCCTTAGTGTCTCCTTGGTTTCAAAAATATATCCAACATCATCTTTAGAGGATACTTCTTGAATCAATGCTTGAATTTTTGTACAACTATTTTCACATAGCATAGTTGGGTTTTGGAGTCATCATCAAATATCTCTAAGCTGGTTGAACTATAGTATTTATTCACTACTAATAGTTGGGCATGTTTTATTTGTATATCTTGGATATCTTCATACATAGATAACATGACCTTATAATTGACCTATATATTCTCAATCTAATCATCAATCTTATTATGTTATTATCTTGTATAACATATAAAAACATTTGGTATCTCTCACTTCCAAGTCCAAATCCATGAAGTATTAATTCTTGGGTGCTCATTGGAACTTGAAAGTCATGGGTTTGAGTGTGATCTTAGCTACTATATAAAATGAGGAAGCCATGGTAAACTTCGAGACCTCTGTATGTTTTTGATATGTACACTAGCATACCTTAAGACTTAGCACACCTTTATACTAGCACACATTTAGACTTAGCACACCTTTAACGTTAGTGCACCATTGGACTTGCACACCTCCTCACTTAACACATCTTCAAGGAGTTGCATAAGGTAGTCAATTTTACAAAATATAAATGTTTCAAGATTTGAAAATAATTTCTGGGTTTTTCTCAAATGAGGTCTAGTGTACTTATTCCTAACATTTTTGATGATTTAAGCATTTTTTATACAATACTTAATTTTGTAAGCACCTTTAGCTTTTATGCAATACTTGATATTCTTGGTTGGTAGATTTTGAATGATGCTAACTAAAAAAACTCCTAAATCTAAACTACAAGAGTTCCACTCCCTAAGGCACCTTGGAAGATAACCTATTCTAAGGAACAACCTTTGCAGAGTCAAATTAAAAAAGGACGGTCCCCATTTCCAAAGTAAAAAATGGGGCGTGTGTTATGGAACCATGATAGATATCTAAGGAATAAGGATTGGAATTGTCACAAGTATGAATTTTGTCCTTTGATTGGGTCATGGACACAATTTATTATTGCAAGGATGAAGTGGTTTGAGAAAGGTTTTATATAGTGGATTTTGTATAAATATTCATATGAAATATGAGTAAAATATTTGGAGCATTATGAGAAACATAAGGGATGGTGGAATATGAAAATTGGACATTATTGTAAGTATGCATAAATAATGTTTGTGAAATACCCAAAAAACTTTAAGAAGGATAAATATTAGGATTAAAAAAGCATTTAAAGATAGAAGGAAAGGGATAATTGTGTTTTATGCTTGTATTTATGAGAGGTGGAGCATAAGTAGATACACTAGTTATTGAGGTAGAAATATGAATATAGGTTTAATGAGGGGTACTCCTATTATTGAAATTAACATTTGCACACCATCATAGAGGAATAAAAATAAAATTACAAGAAATAAAAAATTACAAAATTGTGAAGCTTACTTTCTATTATCATCAATGAAAAGATATTAACATATTAAGAAATATGACATGCTAAAGCCACATGGGCATTTTGATTTCAATACTTTGCATCCTAGAGCTACCATATACATCATTAGAACTATCCTAGATAAACCTAGGGACCTTCATTATATAGCAGGGTTTTAACCACCCTAGACGATTCTAGAAATTATAACCCTCTATTTTGAGGGTAACCATCCCTAAAGTTAGATGATTTATCTTTTTTTCCATTGGAAAAATCTCGTAAAATGTTTCTAAACTCACATGAGTTTTTATGAGATTTTTTTTTTTTTTTTTTTTAAATTTTATTTTAAGAAAAGTAACTTTTGGAGACTATAACTCTTCACTTGTTGACCTGATTTATTAATATAACACATTTTAGAAATGGCACAAAGTTATCCACTAGCTCAAGACGTCATGTGTGAGCCATGCAAAGGTTTAAACTATTTTGAAAGCCTCTAAATCCTTCATAGTTGAGTTCAAATTTTTGTACCCCTCTTCCAATAAATAAATAAATAAAATAATATCTTTTAAAGTAGACTTGATCTTACCATGAAACATTACCATAAATCTGATATAAATAAAGTAAATCTCTAGAGGAATAGATTAGAACATTATGAGGTTTAATAAATAATTTACTAGTGTAAAAAAAAAATAAACAAGGTTTTTAAAGTTAATATATAGTGTATATTAAGAAAAAATGATGTATATTAGGGAAAGAGAAAGAGAGACCTTCAAACATAACCTTCTAAAGGGCCCAAATTTGATTAGCACTACCCAAACTAGTGGATGCAAAAGGTGTCAATGTTGAATTCTAGTATTTATATTCCCAAATATATACTCAATAGATCTCTTTCTATAAGATATTATTTCTCTTTAATAATTGATTTGATTAGTGAGAGTAAACTAACTAATTAAATTGTAAGTAAATGCAGAAGCATATATGAATGCTAAAAACATAAAAGGATCAGATCCATAAAATAAAGAAATATTCTTTGAAAAATAAAATAAACGAAACTTGAGGTCCCATAGGAGAAGTGAAATCAAGTCTAAAAATATGCTATGAAACTATGTCAAAATCTAAAATAAAAACAAATCTAAAACCCTAAAACTAAGATCTCTGGATCTTGAAAATCAAGGATTCTTTGGTAAAGATCAACCTGGAGGGTCTAGGTTAACATGGATTGAGGTATGGGTCAACCTTAACTTGTGTTGTAAGAAAACATAAATCTTAAAGTTTGACAAAAATATGAAACCCTAGTTATAAAATTTGAATTTGCTACTTTGGAATTTTTCATGGGAGGAGGAGGAGAAATGTCCTTAGTCAATACATGTTAGGAATTAAACTTGAAATGAGAACACGTATAAATGGTAAGCTAAATTTAAATATTCATCTTACTTACCAAATCAATAAGGATGGATTCAATTATACTATCCATAAAGATATATGACTACTTGAATATAGATGTGTGATGTAGAATGTAGGATTTATCCACAAATGTAGTAGATCTAAAATTGGAAAATCATCCAAAAATGGATGTGAGTATTCTCCTTAATAATTGAACAATTGAATCCTTGAATAATACTTACAATCTTTCTTTCAAATGATGACTTGTATGTGTTCTTATGTGCATACTAGATAATAATAGATAACTTGCATATAGAGTAGATCTGGTGTATGTAAAAAAAGATGATTAAATGACATGAATAAGTCTTCTTTCATAGTGATTTAAGAATCATAATTGAAATGGTTGATAATATGAGGTAGGAAAATAAATTAAAGACCCCAAGATCGGTCAAGGACTCTAAATCAATGATATCTGATGTCATATTTCGTATGTATTATATTTGTAAATCTTAGATAAGAGATATTAGTCAATGTTGAGTTTTTTGGAACCTTAACCATGATACCATGTTTATAAAAGTAATGTGGGATAAAAATTCAAAGAAAAATCTCACCTCAATATTATCTATTTTATGAGCCAATTATTATTATTTTTAATTATTATGGGACTTGTAGCAATGTTTGAGACAACATGTTTCTTGCAAGCCTTCAAATTGTCTATCATGAATGCATTATTTTGCAAGATTTAAAAATCATTAATGTCAGTATTTTTATCTTTGCATATATGTTAAACATTACCTGCATTTTATTTTATTTTAATATTAAGGATCTTAGTATTTTCAAATTTCAAATGTTTTATAAATTATAGAGTTTAATGTGGCATCAAATAGATAGAAACTAATAGGGTGAATAATAGGATGAAGGAAATGGATATAGGAGGTTTTCTATCATATTGGGACAAATTGTTAGTTAGGAATGATACATCATATGAGAAACACCCTATTTGTTTTCCTTATAGAAAGAGAGGGCTTGCTACATTTGTCTTTGATAAAAAGAGGGAGGTTGACATCATGGTTGTCCCTTAAGGAGTAGATGGATGGGGAATATCTAATTTATTCTTTATTTTGAAATTAAGGGGGTGTTATTTACGTTTGGTGAAGGTGTCAATTTTTAGAGGAAATTTGTGTGATGTGCAAGAATATGATTGATCATTTGTGTGGCAGATGAGTGCTTCTTTTATAGGACTAGAGGGGAATTTGGTGTACATAATTAGAGGCACAGGATACACTTAGAGGAGATATGTAATCTCAAAGAAAATGTGTCTCATTGTGTGTGGGAGGTGAGAAAGTTCATGTTGTGAAATGGTTTTAGGTTCTATAATTATGAAATAAACTAATGTAGTAAGTTTGGTAATTTTTAAGTGAATTTCAAGGATTGGTGACCATGCTTTAGAAAAGCCTCTAGAAGGATTAGATTCAAAACCCTTGTAATGTTCCACTCTTGTTTAAATTTATATAATAAAGGAGGGAATGTTGGAGCTTTACTTAATTTAGATTAATCTTATAGCTTATATTAATAAGTTTTAAATCATGTATATTTAATTATAGAGATTTATATTCCCTTAAGTGGTTACCCAGAGGAATACTAGTTATATATAACAACTACTAATTAAATTTTACCATTTAATGATGTAGATATATCAATGTAAGTGTTGTATTTAAGAAAAATTCCATTGCCTTCAATTTTTGTTATGAGTTTTTGAGCTTCTAAGTGAGTTGGCAAGAGCAAAGTGAGTCCTTTGTCTTCCATCAAATTGAAACATTTATATCTATCAGTGTATGACCCCTCCAATAGAATCTACAATTTTGTCATGAACTCTTTTTCTTCATACTTAATCTCATGGAAATTTTTTCATCCAAGAAATTGAAGATTCTATAGTCTATTTGAAGATCCAAATGAATATTTGACTAAAAGTATTTAAGTGCTACGAATTTGTAGATCTTCATGAAAATTTGATTATACTTTAAGATTCAATACAATTTGGAGAAATGCATTCCCCATGCTCTATATCCCTCAAAATTTCATATTTTCACATAACGTTTCAAAATTTGTAATTTTAAGATACCAATAGTTTACTTACAATTTATCTTAATATCTTCTTCGAGGGAATATATTTCTAGAAATATTGATGAAGTTGAAGTAGTCAACCACTACTACGTGATTGAAGATATGGACATGGGTAGTTATGGTATGGTTACCTTTGAGGTCACTTATAACTAATATTGGTTATAGTAATGTTTTTTTTTGTTTAAGACTCTGACCAAAATTATTGAAATGATGTTTTACACTAGAGAGCTTTGTTGGTGAACCTTGTCAAGATTATTTTGGGATAAAATGGGATTGATGATAATTCTATAGGTTTTCTTCAAGGGAAATTGTTACTCATGGAAAAAATTTCTAGCCTTTCATTAATTTTCATGAGGTCCATAAGTACCTATGTCCAAGGGTGAGGATCAATGATAATTGTAAAGTGTTTTTTAATTCCTTATTAGGTTTAACTACTATTTGATAAGAATTCATAACCAATTTTATAATTTGTTTCATTTTATATTCAGCGATGAAGGCAAGAAAGTCTTCTTCTGATTTATATAGCTTAGTTTTGATTATTGTAATTGGAGTACGTAATTTTGATTCTTAATTTATCCAATATGTGTTGCACAATATACTGCTCAATTTTTTTGCTAACCCAATGGGATATCTGTTAAGAAACTAGAAAACATGAGCTTAACTAAATTAGCATACTCAAGCTACTTAGAAAAATAATGATCAAATCAGTCAAAATAGGAACCACTCAGCCAAAATGAACATCAAGACAAGATTGATCAAATGTTAAACCTTGAAAAACTAACATGTTAACCCATCATGATAAATTAACATTAAAACTCTAGAAAATATACTGGGATAGAACAAAGGTTGTTTCTCTATTTTCCCTTACAACCAAGCACACAACATAATAAAGAAAATGGAGAGAACACAAACAAAAGAGCTACAGATATGCAAGTTTTATTTCTTTCTTTCTCTCTATTAAACTAAAATGAACTATTACAAATTTATAATGGAATAAACTACAAACCCATAAAACTATAATATCTACTATTGTTTTCGACAAAATAAACTTGTAGCAATATGTGATTGCATACAATAAAACTAGAGCAATCACTACTCAAACAGGAAAAACTTTCACTTTCAAAAGCACAAAAGATTTCAGTATGTTGCTACACACTCTAATATTCTTTTTACTACTATTGTTTCCTTCCTAACTCAATTGAGTATATTTTTATGAATAAATGAAAATTCCCCTATTTTGTCTACTTGTCTGCTTAGACTTACAATATTCTATTTTAATTTCATCATTCTCAACCAAGTCTATAATAAAATGATACTCAATTTCAATGTTCTTTCTTCTTCCATGAAACACTAAATTCTTTGTTAGAGCTATTGAGGAAATGTTGTTAGAATAAATTGTGGTTCTATCCTCTTGTTCTACTTTCAAATTTTTCAAGATTATTTTCAATCAAATAGCTTGACATGCTATTGCATTTTCTACTATGTATTCATCCTCTATTGTATATTGAGCAACTATTGGTTGCTTCTTATATACACATGAAATTGCACCCAGGCCCATATGAAATACATAAATAGAAGTGCTCTTCCTATCATCCAAACTTTCAACCCAATCACTATGAGGCCTCGCCCCAACCCATCCTAGCACCGATGATACATTATTATTTTGATACTCGCGACTCGATATGTCAAAACATTATTTGATGCACTAAACACTATTATGCTACTTTACAATGTGCGATGCTTTACTTTAGTTATTTGATTTTGTCATTGAATGTTTTATGAACATGTATAATGATGAAATGTATGCAAAACTAACACATGAATTATTCAATTCTCATGGTCAGAAAAATGAGTAGAATTAGATAAACAATTGATTATTAGAAAATGGATGCTTTAATTTATATGATTTTTCTGATACGTAATTTATGTAATGTATGTGATTTCTTGATCTATTGATGTGTATAATGAGTGTGCAAGAAACTTAGCCGAGGAAACTCAATGGAAAGGCAAAACTAAACCACTTGTTAATTTTGTGCTATATTGTATTGTAAATTCTTCAAAGGTTTTTATTTGGTCATACTATTTTTCCCTAGCTTTTATTTGTTCCTATTAAGTCCTTAAGGCTTAAAAGCATCAAATTTAAACACCCTAGGGATAAGGTATGGGTGGGGAGTACTTTCCACCGCTTTAGCCTCCTTGGTTGACTTTTAGGGTCACTCAAAAACCCTATTTTTGGTTGATTGCAAAAATTGGTTATCTCCTTCATGTGTAGGTGACTCAAAACTCCATCTTGAGTTTACTTGAAGTCTATTTGAATTAAGGGTCATACTTAGAGGCATTTTTGGAGAGATTTTTGTTGTTACCCAACCTCTATCTTTGGAGGAAGTTTGAAGATTGAAGGAAGTAAAGGGAAAGCTCTTCTCAACCCACCATTTGCCATCACTCTTTGTGAAGGCAGGAGTTCTTCACTTCTTTGAGTTGTTATTCATGTCCTCTTGCTTGAATCATGTTTGAATCTTGCATAAGGTTTTGTGTTGTTTATGTATTACTTGCTTGTGTATTGGGGTTTATTGGGAGGGAACTTATCTTAATTTCTTTGATGTTATTTCCATGCTTGATTGATGTTTTGTGTTTTTGAGAGGATTTCATGGGGATTGTTTTGGCATCACTCACCCTTAGATAGGGAAGAAGTGGCCATGTATAGGGGTAGGGCCTTAGTTGGACCTCAATTGTGAGAGTCTCCTTTCATGACGAGAGGAGGGAAAGAGGGTAGGGTGTATTGGCCCCTACTTGTCATCACATACCTTGTTGATATTGTGAAATCTTGAATATGGAAAGGAATGAACATCCTTGTGATAGTAGCCTCGAAAGGGCCTTGTAAAAGAATGGAAATTCTTGAATTTTTAGCCCTCAAAGGGCCATGTTATGGTATAGTGATTGACATATCCCATTGGGAAAATCCACCTCCCCCCTAGTCAGGTCCTATGTTTGGATCTATTGTACAAAACCGGGTTGGGATGCATGCTTGAATTGTTCATCTCATTGTGTTGTTTTACCTCCATGTTGGTTCTTGTCTCTCCCATGGTTTTCTTGATGCATTAGAGACATTGAAGAAGTTCTCTTGTGAAAGCCCTTGAATAAATTTCAATTGAATTGTAATAATATGTAAAATGTATTTGAATTTTGATGTATTGGCAAAGACATTGGGTTTTCTTACTGGTTCTTTCCTGATGGAGCCTTCAACCAAGATGAATAATAGAGAAAGAAAAAGATTATTGAAATATCCTTGTATTGCTCTCTTGTGATTTTGAGTTTTACATGTGTTTAGGAGAAAATAGAATGTTAGATAATGCTTTTGAATTCTGAATTTCTAGGTTTTCAACTATGTAATGAAAAGCAATTGGATATGTTAAAGTTTTCAATTTGATGTTATAAGAATTATGAGGAAATGGAAATTCTATATTGTGAGCAAAAAGCTAATTCTCTCATTGTTAAGCATTGATAATTGACATAATCAATTCGATCAAGAATTATACATCACCTTGTATTCTGGAAAAAAAGAATATATCCCTTGTTATATAATGGTTAAATTAAGCATAAATTTTGATAGAGAAAGGAAAAATATAATCTTGTGTGCTTCCTTTTTTTGGTATGGTTGTTAAAATAATGAATGTTGTCAATAGGATTGATCCATCCCTAATATAACAATATATATATACATGGAAACCCTTAGAGAAAATTGACTTCAAAAAAAAATGCATCTCAAGAGTGAAAAAGCTCTCTAGAAAATGCATGGAGAGAAATTTTATTGTCCAAGACCACAAAGAATATTCCCTATGTTATTCTATTGAATTTTTAATTAAAAATTATTGCTAATTCTTTTAACAAGGTAACTTAAATACAATAAAATATATTTATATATCTCCTAATGCATTGTTGAGGCATTTCTTACTGCCTTCCCTCAACTATATAACTTTATGCATTAACTCTCCTAGCCATCTAGTCTCCACTAAATCAAGTTTCAAATCTCCTCTACCAATTTGGGCGTAGGTCTATTACATCAGTATTAACTGCATTTGTCAAAGGGAAGTGTACTTACATATGGCCTCAAATCTTATCCCTTAATAAATCTATAAAAAAAAAATAATAAGGGAAAATTTATGTCTCACCACTTATACTTTTCTCCCCACACAACTCCTTCACCCTCATTATGCAAGGGTAGGCATGGTCCCCACCAACCTCTGCCACTTGCTTTTACCAACTCACGTGGACCACGTAGTGGGTGTAGGATTTCATTTGAAAGTTAATAAAAACAAAATTTTTTAAAAGCTTTTCACTTTCCACCCACCCCCCAATGTTTCCCTCTTCCCCAATGCGTGATCCAATGTGTGGGATAGAAGGGAGGGATAGGTCTGCATGCGCGGGCCCTTGGGAAGCATGCAAACCCTTGGTAAGTGGGGTCTAAGTCATGCCCACTTGGCATAGGGGGTGTAGGGGGGGGAAGTAGATCCTAGGACTAGGGAAGCAGGGGTTGTAGGATAAATTTTTAGGCATTTTGTTTTATTTATTGTATGGGTGTAATTTAAATGTTAAAATTATTATTTTTTTAAGTTAGACTTAATTGTTAGTTTAGATTAGATTAGTATTAATTTAGTATTTAGATTTATAGATGCTTTTAGTTAGTATGTAGCTTTAGGGAAGTTAAATAAATGCTAGTTAGTATTTAAATTTATATTTAATTTTGAATTAAGAATGGTATTTTAAATTGTTAGATTTTTATTAGCCGAACTTAAAGGTTTGAGTTGAATTCATGGTATATGAATTAAAATAGCTTTAATGCTTTATTATCTAAATTATACTATTGGGAGATAAATTAGATTAATCTTAATATTGACCTTTTTACATTTGACTTAAATTTATAATAGTTTGGAATTAAGCTTGGCTTAACTTATAGACTAAATTGAATTAAACCTAGTCTCAACCCCAATTGTAAATGATAAGTTAATGAGTTAGTTTAGGTTTTGACTAAAGTTATACTCGTAGTTAGCTTCGTTGAATAGTAAAATTTTCACTTAGATAACCTCTGTGACGAAATGATCAAACTTAGTCGCAAACCTTTTTCTTATCAATGGAGATCTTCATCTAGTCTTGTAGTACATAAGGCCATTTGAATCTTAAACCCTTTAGAAAATTAACTCCAGTATGGTTATACATCTAAACCTTGTCGACCATATTAACTTATTGAATCATTGTTCTTAGTTCTAAAAAAAAATTGTGTGTGTTTTGCCCCTTATATTTTGGGCATGAAAATCACTACCTATATAAGAAATCAACCCAAATTCATTTTCAATAGTATACAAAATACTAAATCCTTTGGTGTCATTCACATACCTTTAGATCCTTTTTCCCTCTCGTTAATGGGAGTCTTTTCGAGTTTCCATAAATCTAGAAATTAGAATTATTGTATGCATTACATCAAGCCAATTTTCATTCAAATACATCAAGATTCCAACCAAACTTTTATACAATGTTGGATTCTCATTACTGTTGCAATCTTCCTTGCTCAACTTTAGACCTATGGCTATTGGTGTTGGTACTACCTTACTTTTTTCATTTTAAATCTCCCCAAGATCTGATTTTTATATTTTTCTTCAGAAATAAAAATGCCATCATGCACTTATTTTACTTCTACGCCTAGAAAATACTTCAAGAGACCCAAATCTACCATTTCAAACTCACTTTTCATGGCCTTTTTGAAATCAGTGATGAGGAAATCATCATTCCCAGTAACATTTAAATCATCTACACATAAGACAATAATTAAAACTTTTCCATTAGTTTCCTTGATGTAAAGAGTGGGCCCACCATTGCTTTTTCTAAATCTATTTCTCATCAAATATAAGTCAATCATGTTGTACCATTCTAGTGGAGGTCATTTCAACCCATAAATATCTCTTTTCAGCCTATAAACACTGCACAATTTTTGGCAAACCATCTACCATTTTTTCCTTGGATAAAAAATTTAAACTAACATAACCAAGATGTCCATACCTCAGATGCCATATCTTGAATGAGTCTTCAATCACATTCTTTAGATCTAATTGCTTATTTAATATAGTGCATACATTCTTGGGAGGTGCAACAATGATTTTAGAAGAGAAACATGTCTCTATTCTCAAAGGAAACATGCAATTCTTTGTCATTTGAATTGTCACACCTATTTTCTTACTCCCATCACTCTCATGGATGACACAATTCTCATTTTCCATAAGCACTTTATAACCATTTTGAATGAGTTGCCCAATACTCATCAAATTGTGCTTCATACCCGATGAAAAATAAGCATTTTAAACCTTCTTCTTCTCACCTTGCTTAGTGTGGATCATGATAGATCCCTTGTCCATAATAGGAATGGTTTCGTTGTTCCCCATTCTAATTTCAAATTACAAATTTTTATCAATAAAAGAAAATAAATTTTCATTACCACTCATGTGGTTGCTGCAACCACTATCCAAATATCACACCTCAGAACTACCTTCTTATCCAATGTTTCACATGATGAAGGCCACGATATTATTTGCTTCACCCACATTCATAGCAACCACATTTGCACTTTTCCTTAACTATTTAGTTTTCTTTTTCTAGCACTCACTTCCATAATGCCTAAATTTGTGGCAATAATAACACTCCACATTTCTCTTGTTAGATATGTAGTTTTTCTTGCTTCCTCTAGAGAAATTTTGAGAGTTTCTTGATCCCTCTTGGCTACCTTATTGTCCTAAACCTTCTCCTCCAATATTTCTTTGTTTGGAGTTACCATGACCTCCACCTCTAGAGCCTCTACAAAAGCCATTTCTTCCTCTCCCAATACCTCTTGCATTGGCTTGAGCTTTAAAATCTTTATGTTGGAAAGTTGTTCCTGATCTATTAATTCGATACTCATGTGTTTGGAGAATACCCATCAACTCATCCATTGTCAAAGTGGTTAGGACTTTTCCCTCTTCAATGGTCATCACAAGATTATCATACATTTGGAGTAGACTTCTTAAAATTTTCTCCACTATTCTTTTCTCCTCATATTCTTCTCCATTTGACTTCAACTAGTTTATCAAACCAAAGATTCTTGAGCTAAATTTTGTAATATACTCATTTTCTTTCATCTGAAGATTCCCAAACTCTCTTCTAGTCATATGTAGCTTCACCACATAGAATTTATTAGTCCCTTTAAAATTAATCTCAAGGATATTCCATTCTTCTTTTGAATAGTTAGCTGCTACAATTTTTGGAAAAATAATCTCTTCCATGGCTACCTCAATCAATCTTATTGCTTTTTCATCTTTCCTCCTTGACCCCTTCCACTAAGTCTTTTGATTATTTATGAGGGAATCATAATGAGATGGATCTGTCACATCATTGAATCCATTAACCAAAAACTCCCACAAATCATTTTCAACCATAATGGTTATCATCTTCTTTGCCCAAGTAGTATAATTTTTGTAATGTTCTTGATGATACACTTGAGAGTAAGTACCTAGTGGAAACGACTTGAGGGAAAAGTTCCCAAGGAAAACCAATTGAGGGAAAGTATTGAAGGGAATGTACCTGAGGAATACCACCTAATGGAAAGTTATTGAGGGAAGTCACTCAAGGGAAAAGAATGCAAGGGAACCACATGGGAGGTATCCTGTGGCCATGTCATAAGGATTCAAGGTTGCATTGCAGGGAGACAAGGCCACGTCCAAGGGTCCCTAATGCCATTCAATAGGAATCCAAAGCCTACAGAAAGGGAGGCAAAGGCTACAAGGATATAAGTTATTAATGTGAGATTCAACTAATTAAAGACAACTATGAATCACTTAATGCCTAATATTCACCAGATACCAAAAGTAAGCCACATATAGATATGTAATAAATTAAAGAAAATCCTCAAAATAATACTATAGACAAAGATGACAACCAAAAAAGTAGTATAGATGATGAAATAGGGTGAGGTTGAATCTCACTCAAACTGTAAAAGCCAAATAGGTAAGATCTCTTACTTCCGAAATGGAAAACAGCATAGAACTCCAACAGGAATTCCCATACAATAAGATAATCCAAATAACATGTCCAAAATAACCTACAAGATTACCTTATAAAAGCCTTTAAAGAAGCTTCCCAAAAGGATTACAAAAATGGTGATAGTTCGAAAAGTTATGATAAAATAAAATAAAGCGTAGATCCCTTTATTAATTAAATCAATTAATTAAATAAGTCCTTTTGATATGTTTTTTTTAGGACCATTTATTTAATTGACCTAATTAAATATTTTATTAAAAATTAGGAACATTACAAATCCTCACCACCCACAAATTTGTTTGTCCTCAAGCAATTTTCTATCCAATCCATACCATTGATTCCTCAATTCCAAATCAAAAGCACAAGTAGATGATGTCAATTGACATCAAATCTCTTTTGCAACACATAATCATCCAACTTTTTCTATGCAACTCTAATATAAACATTATTGTACTCTTCACTATGATGCCAATGACTGCAATAAATGAAATCCTTTATGTTGTTATATTCAAAAATCACTTAGGGTATGGTCATAGGCATAGACGTTGATGCTAGCACAAACTTAGCCTCTGACACAACCATTGTGACCACTTATTAAACTCCTTATTGGAAAATGCCCTCTAAATAAACCCTATAGAATATTCACAATGGATAAAGCCTTGTTTGTGAGTAGCTCATAGAAGGGAATCACAATCATGAGTACCCTATTGAAGGGAACCTCAATGGATAGATACTTGATCATAGTATGTAGACAATACAAAAGGCAAGTTGTATAGTCAATTAGCCAATGTGCCTCAATAAAGGGAGTCTTAGTGGAGATTATGTTAGTGAAGGGGTCCTCAGTCATAAGTACCTTAGCAACATGAGCAATGAAGGGTGCCTCAAAAAAGGGAGTCTCAATGAATAGTATCTCAATGAAGGGAATCTCAACAAATATTAACTTAGCAAAGGGAACCTTGACCATGAGTACCTTTACATAGAATGTCTCAAAAAACAGTACCTCAGTGGTAGAAAAAAACCTTGATGACATACAAAATTTCAGCTACAAAGAGAGCTTTGGAAGAACGCAAAAATTTGATGATGAATAGAGCCTTGACAATTAACATCTCCTTAGTAATGTACATGATGATAGAAGTAGAAACAATAATGGACATAGCCATAGTGATAGACACACAGTGGTGATAGAGACAACCGTGATGATGATGGCACAACTATGACTATGCTGACAATGATATACATAGCTATAATGATGATAATGAGAACAACAACAATCACTAACACATACTTGATGGTACTAGACATAGATTCAATGATGATGATATGTAGAGAATCAATGATGACAAGCATAGACTTCATGACGATGATGGACACAATGATTATAGACACAAACTTGATGATGATGATGGGCACAAACTTGATGACAAGAGACACAAACTTGACAGCGATGATAGACATGGACTCGACAACAATGATGGACACAATGACAGTAAAGGACACTAACTCAACAAAGGTCATAGTGATGAAAAATACACACAATGATAGTGATAGAAACAAACTCAAAAATGAACATGTTGACAAAAATAACTACAATGATGGACACAGACTTGATGATAGACATAGACTTGGTGACAGTGACTAATACGAAAATGGTCACAAACACAGATCCTAGGCAGTGGACATGACGAGGGGTATGGATATAGCTTTGGTGATAGACACGTAGCCTTGACAAAAAATGCAACCTCCATGCTTGATAGTACCTTAAAGGAGGGTACAACCAAAGGATAAACTCCATATTCAACCAATAGTAGTTTCTCTTGCAATGAATCATTTGTAGCATCTCAATGAATTTGAACAATTTCTAGTAGGGCTTTCTATTTCCAAGGATTACCTATAGTGCCTAAATTTTCATCGATGTGATCCACAAGTGCTAGTTTGATGAAATTAGTGCAGAGATCTTCTTCACCATTTTCATCATCTTTAAGTTCCAATTTCTTTCCACCCTTAGCCATAACAATAGAATCTTGTGAATCCTCATACGACTCTTCATTTTCTTCTTGCATTTGTATGAATTTATTCTATAGGCACTTATCAGTCTCTTACTTTAGACCATTGTTTGAAGAGTTTATTGCACTAAGATGATAGATTCTTGATTCCCAAGCCTATATAATCCTTAAGACATATGTCACTCTCCCATCCACCAATCACCTAATCTTTCTTGATTTCCTTCAATGTCTCAATCAATGCATCACTCGACACCATGATTTGAATTTGATACCTAATAGGTTGGGAAGATCATCATCTCTAATACCACCATAATATTCCTAATGGCACACCTGAGAGTAAGTACTTGATGGAAACCACCCAATGGAAACAACCTAAGATAAAGGACTTGAGAGAGACCACCTAATGAAAAGTTTCTGAGGGAAACCACTTGAGAAAAAACCACCCAAGGGAGCCACTCTAGAGGTAGTCAAGGCCGCATTGAAGGGAGTCAAGGTTGTATTAGAGGGAACCTGATGTCATGTGAGAGAAAACTAAAGGCTACAAAAAATGAGCTAAATGCCTTGAGGAAGCATATATGAATGTGAAATTCAACTAATTGAAGATAACTATTAATCACTTAATGTTAGATATTCACTAGATACCAAAAGTAAGTCACATGCAGATATGTAATAAATTATAGATAATATTCAATCTTATATTGCATACAAAGATGGGACTTGGACTTGCAAGATCCAAACAAGTAGTATAGAGGACAGAATAGGGTGCAATTGAATCCCAACAAAACCATAAAAGCCAAATAGGGGGAAGATCTCTCACTTCCAAAATGAAAAAAAACACATAACTCCAACATGAATTCACATACAATAAAATAATCCAAATTGCATGCCTAAAACACACTACAAGATGGCCTTATAAAGGGCTTCAAGGAAGCTTCCTAATGGATTACAAAAATGTCGATAGGCCAACATGTTACTAAAAAATAAAAAATAAAAGAGTAGGCCTCTTTATTACTTATATCAATTAATTAAATAAGTCCTTGTGGTATTATTTAATTTTTTATACCATTTAATTAATTAACCCAATTAAATATTTTATAAAAAATTGAGGACATTACAATTTTGTCCATTAAAGGATGGTGGTATTTGCTAAGTCTTTCCTTCATCTCTAGCCATGTTTCCTGCACAAAAAAGTTCAATACTAAGAAAGAAAAATGCCCAAATACACAAGGATTTAGTGGTGGCTCTAATACCATGTCAAGAAACTAGAGAACACGGGGTTAATCAACTCTAGCCGAGCTACATGATAAAATAATGTCCAAGTCACTCAATCAAAATAGGAAGCACTCGCCCAAAATGAACACCAAGACAAGGTTGGGCAAATGGTAACCCTTGGTAATCTTACTTTTTAACCCACTGCCAAAAATTAATAATAAAATTCCAAAAAATACATGAATAAAACTTGTTATTTTATTTTTCCTTACAACCAAACACACAATGGAATGAAGAAAATGGAGACAACACAAACACAAGAGCTGGAGATATGCAAGTTTTCTTGCTTGCTTGTTTTCTATTAAACTAAAATGAACTATTACAAATCTACTTGTTTTCTATTAAACTGAAATGAACTATTACAAATCTGGAAGGGAATAAACCACAAACTTAGAAAACTAAAATGGCTACTATTTTTGTTTATAAAATAAACTTGCAACAATATGTGGCTGCATGCAATAACCTTGGAGTAACCACTACTCAGACATGACAAACTTTGGTGTTTATGTTTGCCTAACTTAACCAAATCTATTTTTTAAAATAAGTAAACATCCTCCCTTTTGTCTACATTTTTTCCAGACAAAACTTTCCAACTCATTTTCATATTTCAAACTTACCTACCTACAATAAATGCATTGAGTGTTGAGGCTATAGTGGAGGAGTAAATCTGGGGATCTCAATCTTCTGACAACTAGGTGAACAGGCTCAAAGGACAATCAAATGATTTAAAAATTCAACAATACCACACATTAGAGCATGTATCCCTCTATACCCCTCTCTACCATTTGATAACCAAATATTTTAAAAATCCAATAATACCACACATTAGAACATGTGTCCCTTAATACCCCTCTCTACCATTTGATAACCAAATAATTTAAAAATCCAACAATACCACACATTAGAACATGTATCCCTTTATTGGCTAGTGGCTAACTAGCCAACCAAATGGTGTTTATTATATTTTTTTTATTAAATAAAAAACTAGAAACAATTGTATAATAATATGGAAAAATAGTTTAGTTGTTTAAGCGGCTGCATAGATGTTGCCCCTCTATAACCCTCTCTACCATTTGATTAGTGACGTTTCCTTCCTTGTTCAAAGGCATAGTTACAAGATAATCTTGTACAGATGTAGTTGCGCTACATACACCTCTAAAAAACTCTAAAACATCAAACAAACTATTGAATTTAGCAATCTGAATTTCCCAAAAAGTCTGATCAATAATCCTAAAACTTTGAAACAAAGGAAACAAATCTACCACACGTGGAATACATCTTTTAAAAAAGATTCTATTTCATAAAAAAAGCCAATACAAATTCCTCAGAAAAAATATTTGGGTTGAAGCATGAATGAAAAGTATATTAGATATAGGAGCAGGAATCCCCTATCATGTCATTAGATTTGGCCTACTATCAACTTAGTATCATGTTATTGTTTCTCCTCTTCTATTTCTTCACAAGTCTTCACCCCATTCTCCGATTTTTTAGACCTGTGCCTTCTACACATGGTAATATTTCATGAGTATTTTCTAGTCTATTGTCTATTTGGTTTATGGAATTTAAAAAACCTAGATTTGTACAAGCTTTGGTTTAGCCAAATCAAAGTTTTGCATATCTTCATTCCAATTTTTGAGATTTTACTGAATTTTTTTGTTTCAATCAGAAGATGCGTGTGAAGTGCGTAAGCTTGGAGTTGAAGAATATTTTTTTAAAGTAGTCCAATCTATTGTTTATACAATCCTTAAAAATCAAAACTAGGTTTTATTTTCAATTCCTACTTGCTAGTAGGAAGTTGGAAAACCTGGTTTTGAAGGAAAATTGGAAGTTCCATATGCTAATTCCATTTTGCAAATTTTGAACCAAATGCACAAATTTTCAAATCTGGGTTTTGAAAAACCCAATTCCTGTCATCTTCCAGGAACCAAACAATATTTTGTTTCTAGAATGTCTCCAATGCTCAACAAGCTATATATAATCTCAGTATGTTGAATTATGCAAGTTGTGTCTTCAGCCGGTTTTACTAAGCTATATTTCATTGCAAATGGTAATTTAAATACAAATTATTTTCATCAATAAAATAATAATTGATGGCATAGTTTCTTTTTTATCAATTACTTGCAACATTTTTTTAGGTCAGAAAAACGCTAAACCGCAACCCTTGTATTATTGAAAAAGTATATAAAGAATACCATTCACATGGAATCTCGACCAAAGTGGCTAAATCAGTTTGTTGCCCAACTGATAATAGATTAATAATTCAAATGGTACTGACTAGAAGGCTTAAACAAAAGTTGAGAACAGATGATTACATAAAATTTTGAACAAATTATGTAGTGAATATCATCCTTGTACAGAGTAACAGATGATAAAATTTGAAAGCATTTATGAACTGAATATAGTAATTAAACATATTAACAAATACGGTTACATGCTTCAACAAAATTTTAAACTAGTTATACATTAAATGTCAACATTATACATCAGAAGGAATCAAGTAAATGAAAATCAAATAGAAAAGAATCAAATAAATACTCAATATCTTTTTTCCCTTTTTCGGTGCCAACTTTCTTGTGGGTTATTTACATGTGTTACACTTCAAGATGATATCTTTAATTCCTATAATCATGTTATAAAATTTATATTGGAGGTAAAGCTGTGGTATATGTATGCTAATAAGCATACAACAACAAGACAATTTCAATCTAGTTCATGACACTACTGAGATGTATCCCATCTATAACTTGTATAGATACTCTTCTTCTTTTGTTAAACGGTCATTAACCCATTCTCCGCTATAACTACACCGTTTGAAATCTCCCATCACATTTGATCCATAAGATTCAAAAACTGTCAAATTAAAACATTTTAATTGATAAAAAGTACAAATGAGAAAATAATGTATAACATCCTAAAGAGAAAAAAAAATGAAATTCAATCAAACATGAGTAGTGACATACCTTCATTTAAATTCACAATTTTTGAACCATCAAATAACTCATCTGGATCAGTATATTGTTGACTCATTAGTAGAGGAATCAAATTCTCTTTTCTAAAAAAACAAAGGTTTCAAGAATAAAATTAGGAAACTTAATATTCTCTATTAAAAGGAATATAAATAGTAGCTTTTCTTTCCTCATATACCTTGTCCATGATTGAATGACTTTTCCTAGGCCAAAATAATCATAGTTCTCCTCCTCCTCGGAACCTTCATCAGATGTCAATTCATATGAAGTAGTTTCATTGCTCAGTATTGACCGCTTAACATCTGTAGTACATAACAGCTTGAAAAATTATTATATCATTAATATTATTTTGATTAATTAAAGTGGGAATGGTTCTAACTCATAACAAAAAAGTAACAGCAAGTTTAATAAACCAGACATTCCAAAAAGATCACGAGTAGTGACCCAATGGAAAAAGATCATAACCAAAGCCAATAGCTACAGTAAACAAAACCAACTAACCATAAAACTTTATACTATAAATATGTTTGTATAAATAATCTCAGAGCATATTTAAAAAGAAAAAAGAAATAGTTATCGTTAATGTTATATGTTTCTTGGATTTGATTGCGTGAACATTCTTTTAACATAATATTTTCCATGATCCATCATCAAGATGCATGCAAAAGAAAAGAAAGAGAAAGGAGCATCCTGATGATGGATCACAAAGTGTGAACATTTTTTTAACATAACATTTTCCGTGATCCATCATCAAGATGCATGCAAAAGAAAAGAAAGAGAAAAGAGCATTCTTGTGATGATGGATCATGGAGTGTGATTGGAAATGTTATGTTAAAAAATTGTTCACACAATCAAATCTAGAAAGAAAATAACACTGATGGATTGTAGATATCGGATAGCTCTAATTTATTAGTATTAAAAACAAAATTATGTCACATTCATTAAAAAATAGTTAGCATTTTACCTTTGCATGAGAATGTTACAACTTCCTCACTGTGATTTGAATCCTTTGATACAAATTTGGTAGACTTGGACACATCCTCTGCTATGCGGTGTCTGTGTTTAGCAGCTTCCTTTTCTTTCTCCTTTCGCCACTTCTTCTTTGTTTCTTCTTCCATTTCTCTCTTCTTTCGCTCATATTCAACCTGTTTAATTATTTCTACTGTTAGCATACAACACAATGATAGAATTGTAATAAAATTCTAACTGTGAACTCCTGTTTAAGAAATCTTAGCATACAACACAATGATAAAATTGTAATAAAATTGTAATTGTGAACTCCTGTCTGAGAAATCTTGATTCTAATCTACAAGAACATAAATAATAATAATAATACCAAAGCTTTGTGTCTGTGTTCTTTTTCTTTAATCTCTAGATGTCGTTGCTCCTCAGCTTCCTTCTGTTGCTTCCAAAGTTCTTCTAGTCGCTTCCTCCACTTTTCTTCACGTTCTCTCCTTTTCCTTTCTTCCCTTTTCCTCCTGACTGGTGCAGCCTCCTCTGCTATTTTATGTTGCTATTTTGCCTTCTATATTTTCTCCTACTATTTCTGAGCCTATCTTCTTCCACTTTCATTTTCCTCTCCAAAGCATTTTTCAACTTCAAATCGACAATTGATTTTGCTGCCATAGTACCTCCTTTTCTACTTAGTAATTGAATTATGAGTGCACTCTTTACCTTTTTTTCTGTGTTCACATGCAAAGAACAATGAATTTCTCACTTCTGTTTCTATATTGTTTTATACTTGTGTAGAGGAGTGAGTAATTTACGGCACAGATGTAGCAGACAAAATTATTCTAGCACATTGAGTGCGGAGCATCCATAAATGGTAAAATACATTCATTACGTTCTCCACCAGCACATTGAACAAAATTCTATAGATCCTCCCATCAGGCTTGCATAACTTCCATTAATGGTTTCTACCGTGTTGTTTAGAAAGCTTCACTTCCACAAGATCTTGTCTACTTGATGGGGATTTCTTATTCATTGTGTTTGCTAATTTGATTCTACCTTTCGGCTGGGCTTAACGGGCACACTCAAAGCTGGATTGACTACTGAGGTGGCGGATGTGAGCCTGTTCATGCCATCTATGTCTGTTTCTTAGCAAGTTTCCATTACTTTTGAATTCCAACATTTCCTGCCTGATGTCAAACGGATGGAATATTCACATAAAATATTTGTTGCTTCACATTCTAACCCAATAATTGTTTAGTATTAACAAAGATATAAGATCACTCAAAAATTATTTCTTACCATTTCAGCCACCTTAATTTCTCATTTTGATCTATATTCATGTTTAGAGCATATAATGTAAATTTATTGTAGTTATATTTTTATATTATATTAAGTTTAAGAGTTGAGTTTATTGTTTTACCATATGGCTATCTATTTTCTCATATTTTCTTTTGTAGGTTGATCATTGAGCATATTTTTATTTGAGACCTCATATTATATGTCTTAAATTTGGTTTTACAGTTCATGTTTTGGTTTGTGGAGAGATAGAAAATGTTATGTGATAATAGCTAGAGTTTGTAATTGAGAAATTTGTTAAAAAATCTAAATAAATAAGGTCATGTATTTGGTGGATCTTTAAATCTATATATATAATAAGTATCGCCCCTTAATAATGATTCTTTCATAGTTTTTGTAAATTATAATTTACACATTAGTGATTGATATCTTATTTTGGTCTTATATTAGAAAACAATATGAATGGTATAAATCAATTAAGGAACTATTTAATGAGGAAAAGATGGTTTAGACAACTAATATTATGTGATGATGGAGGGGTGAATAAAATATAAGAATGAAGCTAACATTTTAATGTTTATCAATTCAACTCTTTTTAATAAATTTTATATATAAGTTCTCTATAGAACATGTAAAATTATTTTTCATGTCTCTCAACTAGAATTTTTACTATTTTTTATTTTTTACTAATTCAAATGATACTTGTGTAGCTTCCTTTCTCAATCCTTTTATCTTTAGTTTATGTTTATGTTTTGATCTTCTTACTCACTTGTAAGCATCTTTTTAAAGATATATAAAATATGTAATGTCTTAAGAGTAAACAATTGGAAATAGTGTCTTCAGATAAGGTGACATTGAGATTGTTGAAAGTTGGTTCCTAATTATTTTGTTGAATATAAAGATGATTTTTTATCCATCCATCCACTCCAATATGAAAAGAAGATAAAAATAAGAGGTGTATCAATGTTCCGATCAAAGGGGTGCATTATGAAAATGGGTCATTTTAGGCCCAATCAAATAGTTCTTTTGAATATAAATAATTATAAAATATATGCTACAATAAAGGAAAGTAGATAGTTTTGTACCCCTCAGAGAAAAAGGTGCACGATCAAAAAATAAGAGTGCAAAATTAGCTACAACATTAAATATTCCTAGCCCAAGTATAAGGCCATTATTGACCATCTATCCTAATGGATGAACAAAAGTAATTTAGATTACATATTTTCCCCTTTCTTAGAGGACCTAAATGTCATTAGATGTTGAATATTATTTTTCTTATTCTCAATTTGTATCCATCCTTAGTTTTTGAGTGGTGCACTCTATTTGCATACTCCATATTGCCCATTCCATCTAGCATCTCCTTAATAGAATGAGATGAAAGAATGCAGTTGATCTCCATGGTTTGGGGCCTCTCCCTAGATGCATAAAAAATACAAGGATACTTTAGTACTTTTGTTGAAGGGATGGTAGAAGTAGGCCTCTAGGAAGTTTCCTTGTGATTTTTTCCTAACTTCTTGTAGCAAAAATTGTCCCCGGTTAAAGTCATACTTAACATGTAGAAAATAACTATTTAAAAATATATTTTTTGTTCTTACTCAACTTCCTTATATGGACTTGAGAAGCATTGATTTTTGAGGGTACGCACAATATTTAAATTCTCGAGGAAGTATTTTTTCACTGAGAAGCCTTCCACATTGGCTAAGAATTGAAAATCATCCAATATATTGCAATGTTAAGATTTTGTAGCATCTTATGCAATTGAAGGTTGCATCTAGTACAAAGTATTTAAGATAGTTTTTATAGGGAGATCCTTGATAGTTTCTATTTTTACGATGAGACTTGATAGGTTGTGTGGATGAAATGTCATGATTTTAAATTTATTGACACAAAGTTTCCAATTGTTCTAAAATATTATTTAAAATAATAGTGAAGGAGAAGAATTTAGAGATGAAAGTTAAATGGTATGACTATAAATATTTTATTATATATATATTAAAGTTTGAATGTCAAGATATAAGCAACAATATAAAAAGCTTTCTCCATAGCTAGACATAATCAAGAATGAAATTTCCATATTTATTTCTATGAAAAGCCACTTTGCAAAACCTTCTAGCACTAGGGTATATTCTTATTTTTCTTCCAATATAGGGGGCTATAATATTCATATCTAGCGAATACGCAATTGAAGGTTAGGAAAAAAATGGGATAAAATTTCCATTCAATCCATTCTCAACATAAAACTCTTCATTATGTTGGAGTTCCTTCCCTAATGTGGTATCAAAATTTATATACATAGATTAAATGGGATAAGTGCACAAAGATGTGGTAACAAAAAGGTGTCACTGTCTATTTTTATCCATGCATATAATACAATTATAGTTAGAGTGATTGCACTATGGGTTGGATAGCACAAGCCTTAGGTTTTTTAAATTTGAAAATAATGTGTAATCACCCTATAGCATGATCACACTGTCACAAAATGATAGAAACTCAAACTCATAACCATTTTATCATTTTCAACATTCTAAACACATTTTTTTCTTATTTCTCTGTTTCTAATACTAGGAACACACAATAAGCTACAAATTTGTTGGTCAATTCTGCTCAAAAGTGTCTCCATGTCAACGCCAATCAAAATATATGAAAAAAGTAATTTTTTAAATGATCATTTTTTTAATTAAATTTAAAGTGTTTTAGTTCTCAATCAAATTTAACTATATTCTATTATCTTTTTAAAATAGGATTATTTAACTCCTAGGTATTATGGATAACTCTCCACCCAATCCACCAAAAAACCCTCCACCAAATCCACCACAAAACTCTCCACCCAATCCACCATAAAACCCTCCATCACAAAACTCATTGAATGAAGAACATGAGCCTCAATGACTTCCACCAATTTCACAAATTTTGCTGAAACAAATCCTATTAGGGGTACAACTTACATAGTCACTTGAGTCCATTTTGAGCTATGTAGCCTCAATTACTAGGAAACTTAATGTATGGAATAATAAGAGAGAAGAGAAAAATAGTTATTATGAAAATAAGTTATCCTATAGAGATGTTTTTTTTCATAAAATATGACATATGTAAACTATTTTAAAAGTTAGAAGAGAAGACGACATCCTTAGTATTAAAAGAAAGAGGTTCCATATTAATTAATGCATTACTCATGACATAAAAATAATTTTTGGGGCTAGTGGTGGATGGGTTTTTGATGCTCCTCCCTCTATCAATCACGAGGTTTACAAATATTTATTAAGGAAATTGTATTGTAGGTTTATCATGGTGGTGGGTCATTATTTGAGAGGAAAGGGACACATCATGACCCTAATCTACCTATGATGCATGTTGGCAAGCCATAGATGGAGCATTTTGGTGTTCATTATGTTGTGAAGGAACATGTAGAGGTCGATACACTAGGAAACATTAGTGCTCTAACTTAGAGTATCATTCTTTGTGTCACTCTTTCAATTGATTATGACCCTTGTTAGTCTAGACAAGGTCATATGTATGAGTAATGTTGATCTTCGTGCATATTTGGCACTATTGACAAAGATGATGATGAAGATGATGTGCCAATGACCTTTGACTACATCAATGCAATATTTGGATTTTAAAAAGAAATTGTATAAGGTATTCTAATGGCTTTAGTGAACCCAACTTTATGAACATCAACAAAGTTTTGGTTGAATTTCATACCGTAAACTGAAGATGACGTGACTTAATAGTGAGATGTGAAAGATTAATTATCACGAACTTCTTATGTTGATTGCATGCCTTCAATATGACAAGAGGGAGTACATACACCATCAGACATAGAACATGATGTAATGGTTTGACTCCAATATTAGATGATGGTGTACCTTCAAAATGATATGATAGTGTGACTTCAACTTAAGAAATCATAGATAAATTTTCAAATTTCAATTATCTTGTTGAGTGTAGGAGTCTCATTCATCATCATTATCTTTCTAATTTTAATTCTCCTTTTCTTCCTATTGATGGTTCATATACATCATCTACAGACATTCTTCATCAACAAAGCACAAATTTTTTTGTTCACAAAATAGTCTCATTCTAGATCCCTTTTATTTTCCAAATCTCTCTCATGTTGCTCCTGTGATAAAGTTTTTATTTTTTTACCTTAGTGTTATGATGATTTTTAATATCATTTAAACATACCAATTATAATTTAACTAGATAATACAATTTTCATATTATAATTTCAATAGATTAAAACATCTCAAATTAGAAATTAGAAATTGTAACATGTCAAGTTAGAATAGAAAAGACTCTTTCCTCAAAATTTCCATTGGAAAAAGATTACACTCGTCTCAATTGATCAACTTGGATGATGAATAATTTGATTTCACATCTAGTAACATAGTTTAGCATTGGAAGGAATGGTGAACAATGATAGAACATTGTGCTTTGTGACCTCCTACACCATCAGAAGTAATTTTTTGTCTGATATAGTGCACAAAAGAAAAAGTAAAACATAGAATGTGGAAATTCTTTGATAGTAATGTAGCTTTATTAATTTTTTGTATTTGAAATAGTGTGATTGCACTATAGGAAAATCATGCTCTCTCTCTCTCTCTCTCTCTCTCTCTCTCTATATATATATATATATATATATATATATATATATATATATATATATATATATATATATATCAAAGTAGTGCTATTAGAATGTAGATGGAAAAAATATTGTTGAAATTTTATTTTGTTCTTTACTTTGAAGCATAAGAATAAAATTTATCATTTCTTTTGTATTTATCATGAAATATAATTATATCATTATTTCATTGTTGGTAGAGGAAAATGATTCTAGGTTTATTAACTTGTTAGAGGAGTACTAGTTCAAAAATATTTAGGGGGTGTATATAATAAAAAAGATACAAGCATAAATTTTCACATTTTGTTTTATTAGAGCAACCAAACTATTTTCTATATTATTTCTGCCATCAAGATGAATCACATTACTTATAAATCATAGATTTTACGTTTGAATAGCATAAATTATATTGATGGTGTTTGTTAACTTTATGAAATTGTAGGAAAAAAAAACTCATTATAGCTCCTAGATAGCCTTTCAGAGAAATAAAATATATTAATGGAATTAAGGTTGATCAAATTATTGGGAAGGTTCATGAAGAACAATCACCTTTGTAAGATTTGTAAATTATTTAGGCTCTCAATATTTAGACAATACAAAATTAGATGTGGAAGATATTTGACTGGAACACGACTTATATTCTTTCTAGATATTTCTAGTTTTTTGTTGACATTTGGAAGTGTTGAATGATATAGGGGAGCCCCCATAATTCTAAAAATTAGATTCTAGTATTGAAGCTCAAGAGTTGTGATATACAAACTCAAATTCTACCATATAAATATTGGAAGCTAATTTCATAGTCATTAGGAGACTCTATGTGTCTTGTATTATATTTATTGAATTGGTTAGTTGCATCTAAGTCCATACCAACTCATAAATGTGGTACAAAAGTGTTGGTTAGCTTGTCAACACAATGGATCAAAGTATGAGCTAGGGATTAGAGGTATTCAAGGGAATAGTCCTTAGGATTCATAAGAAGATGAATAATTTTGGTAAGACTTTATCTTCATATTTAACATCTAGACATGTATCAATAAAAACCACTTTTTCCACAATCTAATTCAAAAATAGATAAAATAAAGTCAATGGGCCATAGGTTTGTAACAATTTCACATTCAAACATTTACAATGTGAAGACTTGAATGTAATAGAGTTAGAATTACAATTCTATTTCTGAATTTACAAAGTTGTTTCACTTGTATATTGAGGGTTTAGAAGCATGTGAGAAGCATATCTAGAATGAAGTATGTCTAAAAAGAATAAGAGGTAACATATTTATAATTAGATTGAGTTGTTAAAAAATGACAAAGAGGAATGATAGAAGAAATATTAGCACAGAATATATATAAATATGAGTATTTCTAATCATATTTAAACTAAAAACTCTAGTTTGAACACAAGTCATCATATTGAATACCATCATTAATTTTACACACATAATATACATCTATAAAACAATTATTAAACTTGTTTTGACCTAAAAATATACATATATAATTCGACACCTTTAAATATTATTCAGTAATTTGTATGCTCGAATGTATCTACAATATCCTATAATATCAGAATTATTAAGAATGTGTGATAATATTTTGCATAAATGTCTACTAGTATCGTTGCAACTATCTCTCACAATATTTCTCCATCCTCTATGTTTGGTTTTTTTCAAATCTTCAACAAATACTCCCATTATACGACAAAGCTTCAACAAATCTATGCAATTATAAATACTATAGTCAGCATGTTCCACCATATTGCTTTGAAGGATTTTCATGAAACTGTTTGCTTGTTTTGTTAATGACTCCAATTTGGCACATCCGCCAACCCTAACATGGAAGTACATTTGAACACATCAATGTTAACCCTTTGTTCGACGAAATACCACCAATCCCTAAACACCCCAAACGGACATTGACTTGATTTTAGTCACATGATGAAACAACAAGATGCACCTAAAGTGATTTGTGCTCTAGGGATGCCAGACATACCTTCTTTGGAGGCAAATCAACAAAGTACACCTTTGCTCCTAACTTTACCAAGTGCTATGACATCAAATGCTATTGAGCCTTTCCCAAGTACAACATGTGAAACATCAAGTGCAACCATCGCTATGGACACACAAAGGAAAAGTTTTCTTGACATTATGCCCATTCCCAATAGGGACACATCTCATAGTCAAGTCAATATGATGTCACAAGTAGAAACATCTAACACATAAAGGTACCTAAACAACAATCCAAACATGACATTCAATTCTCAAGGACTTAGTCAACCCCATGAAAACAACAACCTACAGTGGTACAAGGCATCAACTCTTCTAAGGCACAACCAAGTGTATATCCACTTAACACACATCCCACATATCAACAACAAAATCAACCACAATGACAACAACCTTAAGTGGGGCAAACATCCAACATTCCTAAAATGCAGTCCCATGCAAACCCACTTGACTTACACACAATTTATCAACAACAATTTCAGCAGCAATTCCAACAACAACAAATGATGTTTGCTAAACAACAAGAGCAACTCAAGCAATAGTTGGAATACCAAAGACGCCTTGAGAAAAAAATCGCATACCAGAACCATTTGTTACAACATCAACATGTGCCACAAAAACCTCAACAAATACCTCTACAACAACAAGCATGTACATGGTCTCACATACAACCAATAGAGGTATCCCAACAAAAACCACAACACATGGCACAACAACAACACAAGGTACAAAAATCACAATCAATCCCATAACAAGTGCCACATCAAATACCACAAAAAGTTCCCCAACAACAAGGACCCTTCTATCTTCGAGGTACAAACATACCTCCACCCCCTAGCGACACCTCATCAGACTCATCAGACACGGAATTGTTAGAACCAAGTAGACATAGTTCCTGCCATAGAAAATGGTCTACTCACAGACACAAAAGACTTGCAAGAAAGACCATCATGAAAAACCCCAATGAAGAACTTGTTGGTCTGACATTTTCTGCAGTAAAAAATTTCTCAGTTAAACCATAGAAAAGTCAGATGTTCTATGTCTAAGTGAAGTATAAGGTTCTAGATAAACCATCTATAAGAAATAATCGCCATATAAGCCCTATATTCATCCCTATTCATAAATGGTCGGGCGCGAAATTTTCAAATTTCAAAAGAGGCGAATATGCTTTCATATTCCTTTTCCTTTCTCCCGAGTTACCTTTCTTCCTATTTGTCCCAACCGTCTGATCCGATTAGATCTACCACTGGCGTTACCTCACTATTGAGAGTTGCATGCTCATTAAGTATAGCGAGATAGCGAGTGTTGAGTTTTTTAAGCGGTGGGACCATGAAGTGAAAGTGCGGCGATCGAAGATTTGCTTTAAATGTTTTATTGTGCAGGTACACTTTGCAATTTGCCATAAAAAAGGGAAGGAGAAGGACCCACTACAATATCTGACATCAGAGCCAGAATGTTGATTTTTCCGGAAGTTCTGCCACCTCACTATCGGAAAATTCAGGCACTTCACCGTTAGCGAAGTAGCGAGGCCACGTGAAAATCTAAAAATGATGACATTGCATCTTGCTTGTATCATAATTACACTAGGTGGAATGACCAGTCATAAATATCGTTGTTAGAATCAATTTTAATTCACAGAAGTAATTACTGGGTACCCCTTACATTTTCCGGCACGGAATCCTTTAAAGTGCCGAAGCTCGCTACCTCGCTATCAGAAAATTGAGGTGCTTCACCGTTAGCGAGTTAGCGAGGCCCCGTAAAATGGCAAAAGATCAGCAAGATCTTTGATGATGTGTAATGACAGATGACTGTGATAAATTTTGACATGTGCCAGCTATGCAGAGATCCGATTCTCATTATTACCTACCTGACTAAATGTACAAGAAATCCGGAACGTCAGCTTGAAGTGAATCAACGGAGCTCGCTACCTCGCTATGAAGAGTTGCAAGGAAGATAATTACAGTGACATAGCGAGTTGGGCCCACCGCCTTCTTTCTTAAGAAGTCCTGTAGCGTATCTTTCGATCATTTCTTGATCCGATCAACGGTTGTCGCCGCCTCGTCATGGCAAGGTGCTTGTTCTTTATGCATAACGAAGTAGCGACATGCTGACACGTGCTCTCCGTCGTCAGTGGGTCTAAATGTAAGCGCCATCAAAAGAAAGAATTATGTACGTGGCAAGCTCTCATTGGGTAAAATAAATGACATGGCAAATATAACTCCTAGTTGTTCTCTTTGTACCGCATGATCGTAGGATCTTTGAAGATCAACGGCGCAGTTTTAAATAAAAAATGTAGTGCCACTCTCTGTATTAATTAGACAAGAAAGCTTCGTCCGTGAGGAAAAACAGAGTATAATACAGAGAGATTGCATCAGTTTCATTTCACGCGAGAAAAGATTTGAAGCCATTCTTGTGCAGAAGCTATTACTGAAAGAAAAGCGTGCCAAGGTTGATAAAAAATTGTCAAGTTATCTGTTCGCTGAAATTTTACAGGAATACAAAGGAGAATTGAGACAGAATTCAAGTAAGTAAAACTGCCATCATCTTCGTGAGCTTTTAAGTTTTAAAAAGGATAGCCCAAGATGCCTCCTAAGAAGGGATTTACAGGTGCAGTAAACTACCTGGATAGAAATGTGCATGATGATTTGCTTGAGTTACTTCCTGAGTCTACTGTAGAAACGGTGCAAGTTAAGAGGTTAACCTCACTCAACCCTAGGCTTAGGGTAGCTGATGGATTGTATGATAAGGGTAATTGGGTTCGGGATGCTCAAACTTCTCAAACTGGTTTGAGTTTATTCAAAAAATGGTTTGCAAAAAGGAAGTTATATGCCCCTCATGCCAATATATGGAATTTTGATCTTGGGAAGCTTGTTGTCCCCAACGTGTTTATGGATTTTGACCTACTTGAAGCTATAGCAAAAAACTATGACCAAGCCACTAAGGTAGTGAGAAGAATAGATGGTGAGGATTTAGTTACCATCAGTCCTGAGGAGATTAGGAAGGTTTTCAGTCTGGGACCCCTCACCATGTATCATGTGCCCATTAATCTGATAGATTTAGAAAAAGAGTATATATCCAAGAGGGATGTAGTTAGACAGGGTGCACTGAAAGCCCACATAGGCCGGATTGGAGGCCTCCCAACCATAACATCATCTTCTAAAGAACCCTTCAAGAAATCATGTTTTAATGCCAGGGCAGTGGAGATATATAGGACCCTGTGCAGAGTCTTCGGAGAGGGCGAAGAAGACTTTATTCCGGTGAGCTTCATGTATATGATCACCCAAATCTCTTCTTTTGGTGTGGAAATAATTTTTGATTTTGCATCTTACTTGGCAAATGAGATCCATCATGGATTGGTGGGGATTGCACAGGGCAAGGTGGAAAAGTTTTGGGGTCAGTATTCCTTACTGATGCATATGTTTCTTTTTAAAGGGGCCACTTATTTTGGTAAAGAAATGGTTTTAAATAGAGAACAAGAAGGGGAAGCACTACCAGTCCAATTATGGAGTGCAGACATGACCTGGGAAGTAGAAAATGCTAGCTTCGTTAGATTTGATAGGCACTTTTCCTCCAAACTAAGGTGCCTCTTATTGAGTGACAATCCCAGAATCCCTAAGGCATTAATGCACCTTGTCAGGCCTATGGACAAAACCCATAATCTAAAAGTTTCACATAATTGGGGAGATATTATCCCATATTCAGTCTCAACGGTCATCAGGGTCTATGGTTTCAAAGGAACACCCCATGTGTTACCCTATCAGGTACCTTTAAAGGTCGGGATAGCTGAATTTTTGTGGCAGTTGGGAGGAGTGGAGGAGGCCTTTTTGTTCAAAAGGGGGACAGGATCAATTTTTCCTACTTGTACTATAGCCCACCAATTTGTGATAACTAAAGAAGGGTGGGTCTTTCTCCATAAATTTTTGGATCAATACAAAATGGCAGTGTCTCACTCTCGTTCTTGTGATACAGAAGGTTTCTTTAACTCTGCTCTTAGATTGAGAATCAAGCTTCGTCCGGTTCAGCATGAATTCTATTTTCTAGAAGATATAATAAGAAATGAATACTCTCTCCATGAGCAAGAAATAAAGAAAGAAAAATGGAGAGTCTATTCAAAAGTTTTGGAATTCATTAATTGTTTTGATAAAGATTTCAGTCCTCTTAGTAATGCTGCAAACAATGCAGATAAAATACATAAGCTCATGAGTACTTTCTCTGAGATAATGGAAGTAATGAATGAGAAAAAATAGCATTTTATTAATTCTTTTCCAGATAAAGCCAGAGAAATTATGAGAAAATTGGGTTTCACCCCCAACATTGGAATATGTCCACTGGTGGTACGAAAGAAAACAGGATATACTATTGTCCGACAGCAGGTGCCCGTTGTGCATAAAGAAAAACAGATAGTTGGATCCACCAACACTATCCTAGAAGAAAGACCCCCTGAACCTTCCCCCAAAAGAAGAAGAATAATAAGGGAGGAAGAATCTCCTGATGAAAGTGGATCACCTTCTCAAACCCCAATAAGAATTGAGGAAGAACAGCTCACCAATGAGCAATTCGAACAAATGGGGTCACAAGGAGAAATTTTTGTTACACAAGCAGAAATTGATGAAGGGAACCCTCAGGAACCCCCTGTACCAAGTTTTGAATTAACTACAGCAGATTTCAGAGGAAGGGAATTGGACCCTGTTTTGGAACAAGCTAGTCAGCATTTTTTGTCTGATAACAATTTTGTAAGATCTAGGGCTTTCCATCAGTTTGCGTGGAGAGTAAACATGCACATTTTTGAGCAAAGGTGTAATAATATGAGAGCAGAACATCCAGAAATGGATGAGACCTCCATTCAAAATCTAATAAAGGAACAAATGGTGCAAGAGTTCCAAAATATAACCCCTGATGAGGGAAGACAGATGGTAAAAAATGCTAATGTTTTATTATTGCCCAATTGGGACATTGCTGATGCATTAATTTTTAATTCTGTTTCAAATAATTTAGGACTCCAGGATCCAAATAA
This sequence comes from Cupressus sempervirens, assembly GCA_028749045.1. NCBI lineage: Eukaryota > Viridiplantae > Streptophyta > Pinopsida > Cupressales > Cupressaceae > Cupressus > Cupressus sempervirens. Next base: position 687,006,571 of record CM053788.1, on the reverse strand, counting down.
AGAGGAATTCTTGGGTACAACATTCAGCAATGATCAAGTTGCCCTTGTTATGTGGTCCCTGAGAAGAGGATCCAGAGTTACTTCATCACAGCCTGATGATTCAGGATTGACAGGGAGTATCATTGTAAGAAGAGTTTCTGACACTTCAAATGTACAGGCAGCCCACATGAATGTGGATTATTCTAAATTTGACCTGGCTACTACGGAAAGAGAAGAGAGGGAAATGATTGATATGCATAATAAATATGAAATAGTGGTAGAAGCCTATAATCAAGAGGTAAAAAGGAGAATTGAGTTGGAAAATAGGGTATCTCAATTAGAAAAGGTACTTGGAAAGAGAAAAGTGGGAGAATCCAGTACACTAAGAATTGCATATCCCCCACAGTCATCTGTGGGATTAACCCCTATTATTGAGATACCTGACACCCCTGAAAGACCCCAATTCTATACTGCAGAGGAATTTGAAGCAGAAAAAACCAAATTACATGAGTGGTAGATAGAATTTAGAAATCAGCAGGAAGAGAAATGGAGGCAGGGTGTGACATACTTGAGGGATAAAATAAAATGGTCAAATTTTTATGATCAGTTGACAAGGATTGTAACCCTCATAGATGAGTTAAATAAAGAAAAGAATGGACTAGATTCTCTCGCACAGAAGTGGAGACAGAGGAATAATGATGTTACAATTATTTGTATATCTACAGTTCAAATGCCTTATCATCAGGTTGAGAGGATTTTTGATTTATTGAATCAATTAGATAATTTTGAAAATAAAAGAGATTCTTTACAGAGGAAATTGACACTCTGTTTTTCAAGATATCTTGCTAAAAAATTCACCCTATTTCCTTGTGCCTTAGAATCTGTTGATACAGTAAAGGAAAAGGACAAATGGAAAAAGGAAATGGATGAATTATTCGATAACAGAATAACAAACATCATCAGTGAGACTGGCTATTGGTTTTGGGCAAAGACAAATGAAGAGCTGGTAAAAATACAATTATATTATGCTGATATAAGAAAAGAATTCGATGATTTAGAAGAAAATGCCAATTCTTTAATAAAGATACAAAGAGAAACCCTAAGTTTTGATTGGCCAGATGATGATACTTTTAACAGATGGAAAGATTAGTTTAGTGAATAGATGTCAGGAGATGATGACGAGGAAGATGTAAGAGTAATAGTTACTCTTGTAGTCAGTAACGATGACATAGAAAATCCCCAGGTTAAAGTGATTTTGCATGTAACAGAAGATGATACATCACTTACAGACCTTATGGGTATGTACTCTAAAGATGAGGAATGATTCCGAGAGCAGATCATAACAACCAAGAAGCATAATAGAAAGGGACCCGCCAAGAAGTGCTGTTGTAATCAACCTCTCTATTATTCTTGTTTTTGTTTTTCAAAAGAAGGACGCCTGTCACCTTTTGTAGCCTGAAGCTTGTTGCATCTCACATTATTTAAGTGAGATCCCAAGGCTAAAGAAGGGTCCAAATTTGGTTTTCACTAAGTATTATGCTTAGTTCTTTTTGGTCCAAACATTTTGGGAAAGAAATTTATAGTATTATTTTTCTGTCAAAATTTCTGAGATATGGATGAATGTAGAAAGAACTGTGTTTCTTCTCTGAAGGTTTTTCTGGGTCTTTTGTAAAGGATGTACCATTTTCAAAGGAAATGAATACAAATTATGAACTATCCCCATATCTGTTCTTCTCTGAATTTTGTCTCCTTTTAATACTGAGCTACCTTGATGTTGTGTGAGTAAAAGCTTATGCAATTGATTGCAATTTAGTAAGACTGTACGTCCATTTTTTATTGCTGTTAATTCAATGGATTAAATAAAGGCTTTGATGAATGTGATGAGGTTGCTTGGGTGTTAATAAAGATTTTTGAATGATAAATTCTGGTAAGAATTGCTGATGAAAATTCGTTGCAAGGCAACAAATTAGATCTAAGAATTTACTTGACTCTGAATTCCCAATGGATTAGGCACTGATCGAAAGTATTTCAGCCCAAAGGAGAAGTATATTATAACTAGCTTTTTTCAAAATACATCATAAAATCAATTTTCACTTATCTTTCCTGTAAGATTTTCAAAGTTGGCCAGCACTTGCCTGCATGGATTGTTTTAGCTTCATTTAGCCATTGTTGTTGGAAACATCTGCAGAGCTATAGAAGATTTCTTGGCCAAATCTGTTCAAGGGATGTGTTTATCAGTTATTTACATATATGTTTGAGGATTTAGAGATGAGAATCAAAATGAAACTAAGGATAATTCTCATACAATTTTTCCATCTTTGAACCATCCCCGGGTGCACCCGCCCTGGTTTTACAGAGCCAAAAGAGTAGAAAACCGTTTAAGGTTTTGTTGGAGTTGGGCCCTATTACTTTGCATATGCAAGTGATAATGAGAATTGGCTATTCTTTAGGTTGTGTATGTATTGATATCTAGGTACTAAGCCTTTTGTCGCCTAGTAGTTTTAGCACTGTTAACATCAAAATAAAACACCAACAAAATGGCGACTCTGCTAGGGATGTCTAACACATCTGTAAAAAGTACTGCAGTTGTCTTTAGTCTTACTAAATAAGTTTGTGTCGTGTGATCTTTATTTTACCTGTAGCTATAAGGGAATCTTTAGTGTCAAAACTTGAGAATTTAAAGAAGATATAAACCCAAGTACCATTGCTACACACTGACGCATCCAGATTATCCGAGTGTCTTATCTAACAAGCAAGAGTTGCAGTCTTACAACATCAGTGATTGATCTCTTTGTGCCATATTTCTGTTCCCACTTGTGTACTGTTTTCTTTCTATCAGTAAGAAGTGTTATTATATTTTCCTGAAAAAGGGTGGTGACTCAGTCAAGGTTTTGAAGCTAGTGCTTATTGTAACAAAAGGAGAATATGGCTGACAAGAGAAAAAACACAAGGGCTTACATGAGAGCCAATCCCGATGTATCAATGTATAATGATTTACCCCAAGGTGGTAGGAAGAACCAAAATAAGAAAAGAATAGATCCAAATCCTACTTGGAAGCCCAGAGGTAATGCCTCCTTAAATTCCCATTATCAACCGATAATAGCAAGAGAATCATCTTCGCTTAGTTCTGAATCCGAAAATACAAGACTTTTAGGAGGTATTTTCAGTACCCCATTACCAGATCAGAGAGTTTTTCAAGATAAAGACGTATCTACTATGGAAATTGCTTCACCAAGACCAGGGCCTGTAGCAGATATAAATTGTAGGCTAGGATTTAGGAGTTCATCTGATACCCTTTTTAATCCCAGAGTAGCCCCATATATGGAACCAAACCTTATAGATCTAGATGATCCTGCTGATTCCGAGGCAACCTCTGCTGATTCTAAAGAAGTGCAATCTGAAATAGGATTTTTGAAGAAATGGATTGCTGAGGAAGAAGCTAAGCGCATCCGTCTTGAAAAGGAAAGGGAGCGAGCCACTTTGGATGCAATAATAGAAAGAGATACTCTGCTAAGAAGGATGGCTGCTTTGAAAGAGCAAAATAAAAAATTAGAAGAGAATACCCCCACTCTCCATCAGGACGTCTTTGGAAATATTGATAATCTAAGAGCTAAAGTTCAACAACAGGAAAAACTCCTAAATCAAAGGCAAGAACCAATTATTGCTCAAGTTCAAGCTTATAAACCCATTCAAGTTAATCCAATAGAGCCCACTGGAACAGTTCCAGATAAAGGGAAAGGCAAGGCTATAGGAATCCAAATAAATGAGCCTCAAGCCATATCGAGCAAACCTATACAACCCTCCATATCAAAATTAGATCTAGAACTAGAGAAGGCTCGAAAGGAGATGGAAGACCTTGCAAAAGAACTTGAGAAGGTTGAAAATGAAGCTCAGGCCACAGAAATCAGAAGGAAAATCCAATTCATAAAGTCTAATTCTGCATTGAATTCATGGCCTAGTTTGTCTATCCCACCTACAAATCCTGCACCAGTTAATGCTCCCATAATCCCGACTCAGAAAGCACCCCAATCTGCTCCTACCTCATCTTCCAATATTGGTACTCAAGTCCCATTTGTCCCACCAAAGCTATCCCAAGCTGCTCTCCTAACTCAAGCTAATGCAGCTAGTACCTCTAACGCTCCTGGTTTCCAGAAGAAACCTATATACCTCAAAAAATATAGACAAATATCATTTGCCGGTATTCCTGGTGCCCCCCATCCCATATCTTTTGATTTAAGGGATAAAGTGGTTAAGTTTTCTGGAAATAATGCTGTTACTGGTGAAGAACATTTGAGAATTTTCATTGACATGCTTAATGATTATGAAGTTGAACATGAGGACATGGTGATGAAATTATTTGTGCATTCACTCACAGAGGATGCAAGGGATTGGTTCAGGAGGTTGCCTGATGATAGTATTACTTCATGGAGTGATTTGGAGAAATTGTTCAAAGAACAATATGGGGACAATACTAATGCAGGATTCATGTTGAATGAGTTCAACAATATCAAGAAGAATCCAAATGAATCCACATTTGATTTCAATGTGAGATTTCAGAAAGGGATGTACAAACTATTTCAGTTTATGTGGTTAAACGAAGATGTCTGTCTTACAACCTATTTCAATGCCTTTGATAGCAAAATGGCCTACCAACTGAGAGATAAGGATCCTAAAACTTTGAGAGATGCCTATAGAGTTGCAGTGAATATAGAAAATAATAGAAAGGCCTCTGGCAAATTAGGGAGGAGGGATGATCCTAAGCTTTTCAACCCTAAGAATAATAATAAAAGGGAAGGTGACAAAACTCCCATAGGAAAAAGGCCAGAAGAACCTACTATAGGCCATGTTTTAGAAATGCTCAAGAAGATGAATCCCACTATTTTCAATAAGACAAATGTTACTGAGAGAACCCCTGTGAATAACAACAATTTCAATAGAAAGCCTAGGATGCAGAATTACCCTTACACCACCCAATGGAAAGATGGTAAACCAGTTCCCAACCAGATCCAAATTATGAAAGATAAGGGTACCCCAGACCCCCTGCAAAGGAACACTGTAAATATGAATGATGATGTACCTTGGTGCATTATATGCCAATCACCTCATTCTGTTGATTATTGTGCTATTGCCCAGTCGTTCGCCCAAGCTCAAGGAGTGCAAGCAGAAGAAGAAACAGAAGAAAAAAACCATGATGATATAAGCTGCAATATGGCAAACACATCTGATGATTTGATAGATTCTGATTCAGAAGAACCTGAGAATGATGTTACCAGCCAGAGAATTGCTTACCAGTTACATCATCAGCAAATTTTTTCAGATGATGAAAAGAATGATACAGATAAGGTATGCAATACATTTTCTGAAGTAGGTTTCACAAACTTAAGAATCCCCTCGAAGGAGGAAATTGATAGAATTACAGCCGAGATGATTTCACAAGTCCATAGTAATTACAATTTGAGAAATAGAGCAATAAATAATGAGGCAGGAAGGCCATCTAGTATGTTCATCAAAGACACCACTCATAAGATAGATGATCAACACAAGAAAGCCAGTATAGATGTGTCTAAGATCAAGGAGAACAAGGGTCAGAAATGGGAACCAAAAAAGAAGGTTCAATTTCAGAAAGGTGAAGCAACAAAGACCGTAGTGCAACCAGAGAAATTAGAACTGGATGTTGTCAAGCAAAAAGTGGTACCCACTACTCAAAAGACTCTGATTTCAGGTACTATTGTAAAACCTACTATGATTGAACCTGTTGATATGATTGCCATGTTATCTCAAATTACTGTGAAAGTACCCTTGTCTGAGCTTTTTAGAATTGAAGAGCATAAAAATAAGGCTTTGTCATGGTTGGGTGGAATAGCAAACAACAATAGTATTGATGATCAAGCTGTAGCCCAACAGACCCCATTAATAATAGAGGACAATGGTATTATATCCCAGATTCCTCAGATGTTCTTAGATGATTCATCAGTTGCGTTCATGCAAGATATTGATCCCTTTTTCCTTAGTCTAATCATAAAAGGGAAAACCTTGAAAAATTGTATGATAGATTCTGGAGCTTCCAACACTATAATGCCTTTTAAAGTAATGGAAGCCCTAGGATTGAAGGTGGATACTAAGCAAGGTAGATGCCAAGGGATGGATGCTAGAGAGGTTCCAGTAATAGGTACTATAAATGCCTTACCATTCAAACTGGCTGCATTTCCTGAGGTAGAATTAACCATGTCTATCCTTGTAGTGGATATACCCCCACACTACGGGATGCTACTTTCCAGAAAATGGAGTTCCACCATGGGGGGAAGCCTACAATGTGACCTTACTTATGCCACCTTCCATATAGGGGACAAAGCTGTCAGGGTAAATAGGGAACCAAGGGTTAACCACATCTTAGGTGAAGAAATTGACAAAGATACCACCTGTTTCCTAGACACAGGGATTAATGCTTTTAGGGCTGAATTAATTATTCAGGAAGTGGAAAACTTACCTGATATCATTGAAAATGAGGTTGAATGTTGCATGAATTCACCAAAATTGTGGACAATGTTCTTTGATGGGGCTAGTTCTAAAGAGGGTGCAGGGGCAGGTGTAGTCTTTGTGTCCCCTGAAAATAACACCTTCAGGTATTCATTCACCTTGAAGTTTGCTTGCACTAATAACATTGCTGAATATGAAGCATTGCTGCTAGGTCTCAAAGTGGCCAAACACCACAAAATTAAGAAATTGTGTGTCATAGGGGATTCTGAATTGATCATCTCTCAGATTAAAGGAACCTACTCCTCAAAAAATAGGAGATTAAAACAATATAGAAACGCAGTCTGGGATCAAATAGAATTCTTTGATGCATTTGGGATCTCATGGAGAGATAGGACCCAAAATAAAATGGCTGATCTTCTGGCCAATGTAGCTATCAAACCAAAGGAAATATCATTCGCAGGAATCTCCCAGATTGAGGCCCAAAATAGACCTTCTATACCTGACAACATTGAAAATTGGCAGGTGTTTCAAGATGACAAAGATATCACAAATTTTTTGCTAAATGAAGACAAATACCATGGGCAGGAGATGGACTGCAATGGACTGATTGAAACCATAAATGGGAAGGAAACCATTTTTGGTCAAGAAATCATGCAATTAAAAACAAATAAGATGCCTAAGGGGTTGGTAGTCTTGGAGAACATTTTTGATAACCAAGACAGAGTAAAATCGGGAATAAAGGACCCCAAACCGCAGGAGCTAGAAGAAATGAATTTGGGAATGGATGAATTCCCTAAAAAGGTTTACATCGGCCAAGATCTGCCAGTTCAAATCAGAAAAGCATTGATTGACCTACTTAGAAAATACAGGCATGTTTTTGCTTGGTCATATGATGACCTTAAAGCTTATAGGGAGGACCTTTTCCAGCATGTCATACCGTTGAAGGAAAATCTAAAACCTTTTAGGCAAAAACAGAGGCCAATCAATCCTACCCTTGCCCCAAAAATGCAGGAAGAACTGACAAAACTGAGAGATGGTGGAATAATCAAACCAATTAGGCATTCCACTTGGGTTTCGAACCTTGTTCCTGTAAGAAAAAAGAATGGAGATATTAGGCTTTGTGTGGATTTTAGAAATCTAAACATTGCATCTCTAAAAGATAATTATGGCTTACCTAATATGGAAGCCATGTTGCAACAAGTGACCGGCTCTGAATTGATGTCAATGATGGATGGCTTTTCTGGATATAATCAAGTTCTGGTAAAAGAAAGTGAACAGTTCAAAACAGCCTTCACAACCCCTTGGGGAACATATGTATATGTGAGGATGCCTTTTGGCTTGATTAATGCAGGAGCTACTTTCCAAAGAGCCATGGATGTAGCATTTCATGAATATATTGACAAATTTATGGTTGTGTACCAGGATGATCTTACAGCATATTCTAACAAGGCTGAAGATCATTGCAAACATTTGGAAATTTTTTTTATAAAAGCCCTGGAATATGGGGTATCCCTAAACCCAAAGAAATGCTCGTTTGGGGTCACAGAAGGAAAGTTATTAGGACACATAGTGTCCAAGGATGGGGTAAAAATAGACCCACAAAGGGTAATAGCTATTGATAAAGTCCCTAAACCTAAAAATGTGAAAGGTATACAGTCCTTTTTTGGCCAAGTTAATTTTTTGAGGAGGTTTGTTACCAATTTCGCTGAAATCAGTAGACCCATTTCAAAAATGCTCAAGAAAGGAGCTGTTATAGATTGGAATGGTGAACCTTCACAGGCATTCCAGGATATAAAGACTGCGATAAAAAATGCTCCAGTGTTGAGGACCCCAGATTATACAAAACCCATGCATATTTTTTCTTTTGCATCATTCCATACTGTAGCTGCAGTTTTATTACAGAAAAACCAAGAAGGGTATGAACAGCCTATTGCCTTTTTTAGCAAATCCCTGCAGCATGCTGAACTGAAGTATGAAATAAATGAAAAACAAGATATGCTTTGGTAAAGGCTGTAAAGGCATTCAGAAGTTATCTGGTAGGTGCTATTATTATTGCCTTTGTACCTAGTGCTGCAGTTAAAGATATTTTCTCTCAGCAGGAAGTGTCAGGAAGGAGATGTAGATGGATCAATAGAATCCAAGAATTTAACATTGATATGCAGATAACTAAGTTAGTAAGAGGTCAAGGTTTGGCCAAACTTATGGCCGAAACTAACCTGGAAGCTAATCAGATAAACCTAGTAAATGATGATTTCAGAACTGATTTATGCGACATGGACCAGTGTGACTGGTACATTAATGTTATACATTATCTACAACATATGGAAGTTTCTCCCCATCTACCTGATAATGAAAAAAGGAATATTAAATTGCAAGCCATCAGGTATGTAATTGTTCAAAATAACTTATGGTGGAGAAACTTTGAAGGAGTTCTGTTGAAATGTGTTGACAGAGAAAGGGCAAAAGAGATTTTGAAAGAAATGCATGCTGGAGTATGTGGAGGACATTACATGGCCAAGACTACTGCGCATAAGATAATGAGAGCTGGTTTCTGGTGGCCTACTTTGTTCAAAGATGCTCAAGTTATGGTTAAAAAATGTGATCCTTGTCAGAGATTTGCTGGAAAGCTGAAATTCTCAGGAAATACTCCACTAAAACCAGTTGAAACTAAAGCACCTTTTCAACAATGGGGTCTGGACTTCATAGGAGAAATTTTTCCCAAGTCCAATACTGGCTATTCTTGGATTCTGGTTGCTACTGACTACTTTACAAAATGGGTAGAGGCTATCCCTACCAGAAATGCAACAAGTAAAGTTGTAAATAATTTCTTATTGAATAATATCATTTCCAAATTTGGATGTCCACAGAAAATTGTCACAGATAATGCTATGTGTTTTAGGTCTGAGGAATTCATCAAGTTTTGTGATAAATATGGAATGACAAGAACAACATCTGCCCCATATCATCCACAAGGGAATGGACAAGCTGAGTCCACAAATAAAAGCCTGTTGAAAATCATTAAGAGAACCTTGGACGATAATAAAAGGGCATGGGATTCCAAGTTACAGTTGGCAATATGGGCTGACAGAGTAACTATAAAGAAGGCAATTGGGGTGGCTCCATTTGATTTAGTGTATGGAATTCAAGATAGAATGCCCCAGAAAAATTTGATGGGATTATACAATTACATCCAGTCATATGATGAAGATACTACTGATGAAATGAAAGAAAGAATGAATGAATTGGTAGGATTGACCGAAGCCGGAAGAGAAGCATCTCTGAGAAACCAAAAATTGCAGTTACAAGTCAAAACACTCTATGATAAAAGAACTGTAAACAAGAAATTTGAAAATGGAGACCTAGTCTTAATGTGGAACGCCAGAATTGAAGATAAAGGAAAACATGGCAAATTTGATCCCATTTGGTTAGGCCCATATCTCATTGAGAATGCTTGGGGTGAAGATTCTTACATAATCAAAGATATGTTTGATAATATTCTTGAATTGCCAGTTCATGGACAGTTCTTGAAGAGGTATTTTTCTTGAAAAAATACTTATTTTCTTCCATGAACAATAGTTTTAGGTTTTCCTGGCGTCCTTTTTTTTGTAAATCCTTGTATAGTCTGAGTTTTTGTTTTTGTGTGTTGCTCTGTGCTCTCTGAAGAAGTTTTCACTTCCCGGATGTGTGGTCTACTCTCCCATAGATTCTGAATCCTTGCATAGACTCATGTAGTCTATCATCCCCAGACAGAGCCACTGTTGGTCTGACTTTTTCTGCAGTAAAAAATTTCTCAGTTAAACCATAGAAAAGTCAGATGTTCTATGTCTAAGTGAAGTATAAGGTTCTGGATAAACCATCTATAAGAAATAATCTCCATATAAGCCCTATATTCATCCCTATTCATAAATGGTCGGGCGCGAAATTTTCAAATTTCAAAAGAGGCGAATATGCTTTCATATTCCTTTTCCTTTCTCCCGGGTTACCTTTCTTCCTATTTGTCCCAACCGTCTGATCCGATTAGATCTACCACTGGCGTTACCTCGCTATTGAGAGTTGCATGCTCATTAAGTATAGCGAGATAGCGAGTGTTGAGTTTTTTAAGCGGTGGGACCATGAAGTGAAGGTGCGGCGATCAGAGATTTGCTTTAAATGTTTTATTATGCAGGTACACTTTGCAATTTGCCATAAAAAAGGGAAGGAGAAGGACCCACTAGAATATCTGACATCAGAGCCGAAATGTTGATTTTTTTAGAAGTTTCACCACCTCGCTATCGGAAAATTTAGGCACTTCACCGTTAGCGAAGTAGCGAGGCCACGTGAAAATCTAAAAATGATGACATTGCATCTTGCTTGTATCATAATTACACCAGGTGGCATGACCAGTCATAAATACCGTTGTCAGAATCAGTTTTAATTCACAGAAGTAATTACTGGGTACCCCTTACATTTTCTGGCATGGAATCATTTAAAGTGCCGAAGCTCGCTACCTCGCTATCGAAAAATTGAGGTGCTTCACCATTAGCGAGTTAGCGAGGCCCCGTAAAATGGCAAAAGATCGGCAAGATCTTTGATGACATGTAATGACAGATGACTGTGATAAATTTTGACATGTGCCAGCTATGCAGAGATCCGATTCTCATTATTACCTACCTGACTAAATGTACAAGAAATTTGGAACGTCAGCTTGAAGTGAATCAATGGAGCTCGCTACCTCGCTATGAAGAGTTGCAAGGAAGATAATTATAGCGACATAGCGAGTTGGGCCCGCCGCCTTCTTTCTTAAGAAGTCCTGTAGCGTATCTTTCGATCATTTCTTGATCCGATCAACGGTTGTCGCCGCCTCGTCATGGCAAGGTGCTTGTTCTTTATGCATAACGAAGTAGCGACATGCTGACACGTGCTCTCCGTCGTCAGTGGGTCTAAATGTAAGCGCCATCAAAAGAAAGAATTATGTACGTGGCAAGCTCTCATTGGGTAAAATAACTGACATGGCAAATATAACTCCTAGTTGTTCTCTTTGTACCGCATGATTGTAGGATCTTTGAAGATCAACGGCGTAGTTTTAAATAAAAAATGTAGTGCCACTCTCTGTATTAATTAGACAAGAAAGCTTCGTCCGTGAGGAAAAACAGAGTATAATACAGAGAGATTGCATCAGTTTCATTTCACGCGAGAAAAGATTTGAAGCCATTCTTGTGCAGAAGCTATTACTGAAAGAAAAGCGTGCCAAGGTTGATAAAAAATTGTCAAGTTATCTGTTCGCTGAAATTTTACAGGAATACAAAGGAGAATTGAGACAGAATTCAAGTAAGTAAAACTGCCATCATCTTCGTGAGCTTTTAAGTTTTAAAAAGGATAGCCCAAGATGCCTCCTAAGAAGGGATTTACAGGTGCAGTAAACTACCTGGATAGAAATGTGCATGATGATTTGCTTGAGTTACTTCCTGAGTCTACTGTAGAAACTGTGCAAGTTAAGAGGTTAACCTCACTCAACCCTAGGCTTAGGGTAGCTGATGGATTGTATGATAAGGGTAATTGGGTCCGGGATGCTCAAACTTCTCAAACTGGTTTGAGTTTATTCAAAAAATGGTTTGCAAAAAGGAAGTTATATGCCCCTCATGCCAATATATGGAATTTTGATCTTGGGAAGCTTGTTGTCCCCAGCGTGTTTATGGATTTTGACCTGCTTGAAGCTATAGCAAAAAACTATGACCAAGCCACTAAGGTAGTGAGAAGAATAGATGGTGAGGCTTTAGTTACCATCAGTCCCGAGGAGATTAGGAAGGTTTTCAGTCTGGGACCCCTCACCATGTATCATGTGCCCATTAATCTGATAGATTTAGAAAAAGAATATATATCCAAGAGGGATGTAGTTAGACAGGGTGCACTGAAAGCCCACATAGGCCGGATTGGAGGCCTCCCAACCATAACATCATCTTCTAAAGAGCCCTTCAAGAAATCATGTTTTAATGCCAGGGCAGTGGAGATATATAGGACTCTGTGCAGAGTCTTCGGAGAGGGTGAAGAAGACTTTATTCCAGTGAGCTTCATGTATATGATCACCCAAATCTCTTCTTTTGGTGTGGAAATAATTTTTGATTTTGCATCTTACTTGGCAAATGAGATCCATCATGGATTGGTGGGGATTGCACAGGGCAAGGTGGAAAAGTTTTGGGGTCAGTATTCCTTACTGATGCATATGTTTCTTTTTAAAGGGGCCACTTATTTTGGTAAAGAAATGGTTTTAAATAGAGAACAAGAAGGGGAAGCACTGCCAGTCCAATTATGGAGTGCAGACATGACCTGGGAAGCAAAAAATGCTAGCTTTGTTAGATTTGATAGGCACTTTGCCTCCAAACTAAGGTGCCTCTTATTGAGTGACAATCCCAGAATCCCTAAGGCATTAATGCACCTTGTCAGGCCTATGGACAAAACCCATAATCTAAAAGTTTCACATAATTGGGGAGATATTATCCCATATTCAGTCTCAACAGTCATCAGGGTCTATGGTTTCAAAGGAACACCCCATGTGTTACCCTATCAGGTATCTTTAAAGGTAGGGATAGCTGAATTTTTGTGGCAGTTGGGAGGAGTGGAGGAGGCCTTTTTGCACAAAAGGGGGACAGGATCAATTTTTCCTACTTGTACTATAGCCCACCAGTTTGTGATAACTAAAGAAGGGTGGGTCTTTCTCCATAAATTTTTGGATCAATTCAAAATGGCAGTGTCTCACTCTCGTTTTTGTGATACAGAAGGTTTCTTTAACTCTGCTCTTAGATTGAGAATCAAGCTTCATCCGGTTCAGCATGAATTCTATTTTCCAGAAGATATAATAAGAAATGAATACTCTCTCCATGAGCAAGAAATAAAGAAAGAAAAATGGAGAGTCTATTCAAAAGTTTTGGAATTCATTAATTGTTTTGATAAAGATTTCAGTCCTCTTAGTAATGCTGCAAACAATGCAGATAAAATACATAAGCTCATGAGTACTTTCTCTGAGATAATGGAAGTAAAGAATGAGAAAAAAAAACATTTTATTAATTCTTTTCCAGATAAAGCCAGAGAAATTATGAGAAAATTGAGTTTCACCCCCAACATTGGAATAGGTCCACTGGTGGTACGGAAGAAAACAGGATATACTATTGTCCGACAGCAGGTGCCCGTTGTGCATAAAGAAAAACAGATAGTTGGATCCATCAACACTATCCTAGAAGAAAGACCCCCTGAACCTTCCCCCAAAAGAAGGAGAATAATAAGGGAGGAAGAATCCCCTGATGAAAGTGGCTCACCTTCTCAAACCCCAATAAGAATTGAGGAAGAACATCTCACCAATGAGCAATTCGAACAAATGGGGTCACAAGGAGAAATTTTTGTTACACAAGCAGAAATTGATGAAGGGAACCCTCAGGAAGCCCCTGTACCAAGTTTTGAATTAACTACAGCAGATTTCAGAGGAAGGGAATTGGACCTTGTTTCGGAACAAGCCAGTCAGCATTTTTTGTCTGATAACAATTTTGTAAGATCTAGAGCTTTCCATCAGTTTGCGTGGAGAGTAAACATGCACATTTTTGAGCAAAGGTGTAATAATATGAGAGCAGAACATCTAGAAATGGATGAGACCTCCATTCAAAATCTAATAAAGGAACAAATGGTGCAAGAGTTCCAAAATATAACCCCTGATGAGGGAAGACAGATGGTAAAAAATGCTAATGTTTTATTATTGCCCAATTGGGACATTGCTGACGCATTAATTTTTAATTCTGTTTCAAATAATTTAGGACTCCAGGATCCAAATAAAAAGGAATTCTTGGGTACAACATTCAGCAATGATCAAGCTGCCCTTGTTATGTGGTCCCTGAGAAGAGGATCCAGAGTTACTTCATCACAGCCTGATGATTTAGGATTGACAGGGAGTATCATTGTAAGAAGAGTTGCTGACACTTCAAATGTACAGGCAGCCCACATGAATGTGGATTATTCTAAATTTGCCCTGGCTACTGCGGAAAGAGAAGAGAGGGAAATGATTGATATGCATAATAAATATGAAATAGTGGTAGAAGCCTATAATCAAGAGGTAAAAGGGAGAATTGAGTTAGAAAACAGGGTATCTCAATTAGAAAAGGTACTTGGAAAGAGAAAAGTGGGAGAATCCAGTACACTAAGAATTGCATATCCCCCACAGTCATCTGTGGGATTAACCCCTATTATTGAGATACCTGACACCCCTGAAAGACCCCAATTCTATACTGCAGAGGAATTTGAAGCAGAAAAAACTAAATTACATGAGTGGCAGATAGAATTTAGAAATCAGCAGGAAGAGAAATGGAGGCAGGGTGTGACATACTTGAGGGATAAAATAAAATGGTCAAATTTTTATGATCAGTTGACAAGGATTGTAACCCTCATAGATGAGTTAAATAAAGAAAAGAATGGACTAGATTCTCTCGCACAGAAGTGGAGACAGAGGAATAATGATGTTACAATTATTTGTATATCTACAGTTCAAATGCCTTATCATCAGGTTGAGAGGATTTTTGATTTATTGAATCAATTAGATAATTTTGAAAATAAAAGAGATTCTTTACAGAGGAAATTGACACTCTATTTTTCAAGATATCTTGCTAAAAAATTCACCCTATTTCCTTGTGCCTTAGAATCTGTTGATACAGTAAAGGAAAAGGACAAATGGAAAAAGGAAATGGATGAATTATTCGATAACAGAATAAAAAACATCATTAGTGAGACTGGCTATTGGTTTTAGGCAAAGACAAATGAAGAGCTGGTAAAAATACAATTATATTATGCTGATATAAGAAAAGAATTCGATGATTTAGAAGAAAATGCCAATTCTTTAATAAAGATACAAAGAGAAACCCTAAGTTTTGATTGGCCAGATGATGATACTTTTAACAGATGGAAAGATTAGTTTAGTGAACAGATGTCAGGAGACGATGACGAGGAAGATGTAAGAGTAATAGTTACTCTTGTAGTCAGCAATGATGACATAGAAAATCCCCAGGTTAAAGTGATTTTGCATGTAATAGAAGATGATACATCACTTACAGACCTTATGGGTATGTACTCTGAAGATGAGGAATGATTGCGAGAGTAGATCATAACAACCAAGAGGCATAACAGAAAGGGACCCGCCAAGAAGTGTTGTTGTAATCAACCTTTCTATTATTCTTGTTTTTGTTTTTCAAAAGAAGGACACCTGTCACCTTTTGTAGCCTGAAGCTTGTTGCATCTCACATTATTTAAGTGAGATCCCAAGGCTAAAGAAGGGTCCGAATTTGGTTTTCACTAAGTATTATGCTTAGTTCTTTTTGGTCCAAACATTTTGGAAAAGAAATTTATAGTATACTTTTTCTGTCAAAATTTCTGAGATATGGATGAATGTAGAAAGAACTGTGCTTCTTCTCTGAAGGTTTTTCTGGGTCTTTTGTAAAGGATGTACCATTTTCAAAGGAAATGAATACAAATCATGAACTGTCCCCATATCTGTTCTTCTCTGAATTTTGTCTCCTTTTAATACTGAGCTACCTTGATGTTGTGTGAGTAAAAGCTTATGCAATTGATTGCAATTTAGTAAGAATGTACATCCATTTGTTATTGCTGTTAATTCAATGGATTAAATAAAGGCTTTGATGAATGTGATGAGGTTGCTTGGGTGTTAATAAGGATTTTTGAATGATAAATTCTGGTAAGAATTGCTGATGAAAATTCGTTGCAAGGCAACAAATTAGATCTAAGAATTTACTTGACTATGAATTCCCAATGGATTAGACACTGATCGAAAGTATTTCAGCCCAAAGGAGAAGTATATTATAACTATCTTTTTTCAAAATACATCATAAAATCAATTTTCACTTATCTTTCCTGTAAGATTTTCAAAGTTGGCCAGCACTTGCCTGCATGGATTGTTTTAGCTTCATTTAGCCATTGTTGTTGGAAACATCTGCAGAGCTATAGAAGATTTCTTGGCCAAATCTATTCAAGGGATGTGTTTATCAGTTATTTAAATATATGTTTGAGGATTTAGAGATGAGAATCAAAATGAAACTAAGGATAATTCTCATACAATTTTTCCATCTTTGAACCATCCCCGGGTGCACCCGCCCTGGTTTTACAGAGCCAAAAGAGTAGAAAACTGTCTAAGGTTTTGTTGGAGTTCGGCCCTAGTACTTTGCATATGCAAGTGATAATGAGAATTGGCTATTCTTTAGGTTGTGTATGTACTGATATCTAGGTACTAAGCCTTTTGTCGCCTAGTAGTTTTAGCACTGTTAACATCAAAATAAAACACCAACAGAACTCTTACAACAATTCAAAAAACTTTCCAAACAAGTTGAGGCATTGGGAGTCCAGAATAAATAAGCTCTATACACAAAAAGTGACCTATGTCCTAATCTATTCGATAAAGGTCTGTATATGCCTCTATTGCCAAAACACTTTGAGGCTCTAGGGTTTAAAAAATACCAAGGAAAAGGAAACCCTGTTGATCATATTAGAGAATTTTTTGCTTCATGTACCAAACTCAATGATGAGGCCACTTATCTTATGAGATTGTTCCCTTGTTCTCTAGGTGGGCCTACACTTGAATGGTACTCCAAACTTCTTGGTAATATCAAATCTTGGTTAGAGCTCATAGAAAAGTTTATCTCCCACTTTTCCTTTAACATTACAAATGAGGTGACACTTTCTAATATGTGCTCAACTAAACAAAAAATGAGAGAACCATTCATCACATTCTTACTTAGTTGGAGAAGTTTAGTTAGTTAATGCTCACTCGACATTCCTGAAGAACAACAAGTTAACTTGTGCATTGAAAACTTAGTCCCTAACTTAATGTATGAACTCAAAATCAAGAGTCCAAGCACAATTTCTAAACTGATGGAAAAAGGGGCTAGTAATGGAGATGCTCTTATCCATAAGGGAATCCTCAAGATAAACAAAGAAAACACAAACACCAACTCGTCTAATGACAAGGCAAATTTTTTCTCCAAAAACAAGAATATGACTAATGATGGCATTGTGGACACCCACATGATTAGCACAACACAACCTGAGCTGACTTTGAAAGGTGAAAACCCTAAAAATTCACAAACCTCTAATCAAACATCAGCTCCACAATAGAAAATTGAGACTTCCACGCAAGAAAAACCTCGAAGACATCCTAGAACCAAAGACGGGAAATTCACAACATTGGGAATACCACTTGAGACTACATTGCAATAGTTACTGAATAATAACTTCTTGCAGCAACCCCCAATCAAAGAAGAACCATTAACTAAAGTAGATTGGTGGGATGAAAAAAAAGTATTGTGATTACCATCGCACCAAAGGGAACAAGACTTCATCGTGCTTCCAATTGAAACATGCAATACAAGACCTTATTGATGATGGTGTCATCATGGTTGATCCATCACTGTTAGCATCCAACTCTGATCACACTATTTTCAAAGATCCTTTGGGTAATCATGAAAAAGAGAAACCCTCAAGTTCAAACTCAAACTCACAAGGTAATGTGAATTACACATGCATTGGCTATGACTACACCATCAATTGCTTTAATGAGTCTAATTTCTACATATCCACATTTACATTGAAGGTAGAAGACCCTCATTGTGCTATCACTACACACCATAGCAAGATCACCCTACCTGGAGCCCCATATAGACCTACTGCTTCTACTAGACATGCACCCCCAAGTAGACCTACTGCTCCTACTTCATCTGATTATAGCCTTGTTGAAAAATATGACAAAACCCCTACACAAATATCCATTTTGGACCTACTGCATGCATCTCCCCAAAATCAAAAGATCTTGGGTCAAGCCCTTAAAGAGTCAGTCATCCCAGATAACATTGATGTTGCCTAGTTCCAAGCCATGGTTTGGAACCTATCTACATCACAACATATCACTTTTTCCACTTGGGATGTTCCTAAAGACAAACCCAACCACAATGATCCCCTCCACCTCGATTTATTTGTCCACAATGTTAAAGTTAGATGTGTCTTGATAGATGGAGGAGTAGAACTGAACATCTATACTCTTATGGTTGTCAACAATTTGGGTTTTTTTGAAGATGATGTAGATCCCTCTCAAAGAATCACAATAAAAGCTTATGATGATGGTGAACGCTTCTCCAAGGGCATCATCACATTACCTGTCAGAGTTAGTCTAGCTACTGAAGATACATTGTTCCATGTCCTAGATATAGAAATGAATTGCAACATGATAGTAGGATAGCCTTGGCTTCATGCTATGAAATCAGTCCCTTCTACATATCATCAATTTCTGAAGTTTTCCTATCACAACATAGAGGTTACCATCCCCGGTGATCCATATTCTTTCCAATTTTTTGCTAATCTAAGAGATGCTACTGAATTCCATATCCCAACAAACAATGAAGCACAATCCCCAAATTCCTCTAAGTATGTGGATGCTGATATACTACTCAGTAAAGCCAAGGGAAAGATGAAGATTGAAGACAATGGGTGTGGAGAGTACTTTATGTCTCAAGTCTCTCACATTAGGGAGTCACTAGGTTTTCCCCAATCTCATGGTAAATCACAACCACTTCAAGCATAACATTCAGAGATCAGTACAAAGAATGATACTTCTATCAATAAGAATACATCCATATGTGAATGAGAACCCACTTTTATATCTCCTAGCAAGTATGAACTTGGGTTTGCTATCATGCAGAAACAAGGTTATGATGGCTATAGTGGTCTTGGATCTTAGAAACAAGGAATCACTGAACCTATCATTATAGAAGGACAACATCCTCGCTTGGATTTAAACCATTGCGAATAGGTCCTCCTAGTACCAGGATACCTACGTGTAAGACTATGAACATTTTGAATGATGAAAAGGAATCTGAGGATATCTTGCCTAAAACCAATAATCCTCTCACTTCTGAGCATAACCCTAATGTTACAATAGAATCTAATGCCCATATCCATACTTTCAACCAAAGTCCATTCAATACTAATGATGACATCCTCTCAAGTTATCCTGAACTGTTGGATTGGGACCAACGTGAGAAAAAGATAGCAAGCATAGGTCTCTTGGTGAAAATAGAAAGGCGCCATTAGACCGTAAAAAATCAAAAGCTAAGCAGCTTCCAATGGTAAAAAATGAAAAATATGATGCCATGAATATTAGTGTTCCAATTTTCAATATGCCACAAAGTCTTTTGGAGCTCTCTCGATTAGCATTCTTATGGAAGGTCATTGGTCTGAACCCTCCCACCCCTCCCTTATATCTAGTTGTTCATCCCCAAATCTAGCTACCTAATTTTCCTAGCACTAAAGATCACATCTCTATTCCACAAGCCTTTCTATATGTCATCATTAGTTACATCCCACATGACATTTTTTTTGACCCAATTATCCTCAAATGCCTTGATTCACAAGAGACAGACACTATCTTACATATGGTACACAATGGTATATCTCGAGGCCTTTTTGGTGTTTTGATTTTAGCTATAGACTCGAAACAAATCCTGCGTAGTTATGGTAAGTCATGGATCCAGAGCTCATCAGCTAGTAGCACCAACAATAGATATCTTCTCAGTATTTGTCAGTGACATTATTGATTCTTTCTAGAAATCTTATAAAAAAAAACATAAAAATAAAATAGCAAAAGGTCCTGAAAAAAAGAAAAGAAAAAAGTGAAAAAAGTCATGAAAAAATGGATGCCTTGATGAAAACCTGGAAACCAGGCGTCTTGGCACAAAAATTGAGTCAAGAGAAAACATTCGATCCAAAAGTGAAAACATGGAAAATAGGCGCTTTGGGCAAGTACCATGGTGAAAATCTGGCAAATAGGCACCATGTCCAATTAGTTGTTGCTCCTCCATCTATCAGGATTCCATCTAGCCTTTTTTCCCCTATGTCATTCCTTGATCATTGCAAGACATCCTTGGCTCCTTGACCATGGATCATGAACTAGTTAATGTCCTTTGTTATCTTACCAAGCATTATCAGTTTGTACACACTCTGTCATTCACCTTTGTACATAGTTTGCATCTTGTCCGGGGACATATTACCTACATGGTGCATGAGTTTGAACTTGAACTGGGGACATATCCCTAAGCACTTTTTATCTATTGGACTTATCGCATAACAGATTGAAGCTAACACTTGTATATGCTTTTATGATCCTGAAAAAATCCTAAACATTCAAATACGATCCTAAAAAATTCACCAAAAATCACATAATGTCCTAAAAAAATCCTTAAAAATTCAAATATGATCTTAAAAAATCCCTAAAAATCATAAAACGTCTTGAATAAACCCTAAAAATCATAAAATGACATGAAGAAATTAGTCCCACAAAAAAATCAAATATCCCCAAAAACCCTAAAAATCACAAAGCGCATTAAAAATTTGCAATAAACCTTGTACATATTCACTATGGATAACCACCCCTTTTGCATAAACACTTGCACTTTTCAGGGTAAAACTCAAAGCACTACACTCCAATGCCAATCACAATATCTAAGCAACATGAACCAACAATCAATCCAACATATCAATATGAACTTATCAACTGAATCCACAACTAGAACTATCACATTATCAACATGTCAAACACTATCTACACACCTAAAACATTAACAAAAATGTAATAATGGATAAGAATAGCTATTGTCTCACACTATTTAGTGAGTGATTTATTTTTTCTTTGTTTTTCTTTGATCATGTTCCTATGCCACTCAATGATATAAAACTGATCTATGAGAGTGGTCGGGATGGTTCATGGTCATCTTTTTCTATTTTTTTTTGTTACAATGTACCTTTGAGAGTGCATATGCCTCAAGAAGGACAAGGTAATTCACTATCTGCATCATGCTTGTTTGCGCAAAAGGCTTGCATTTGCGCTTTGGCCCTTTATGCCATGATGCATTGCATTCCATTTGCCATATCAAAATAAAGCTCCATTTGACATATAGTGCACTTTCTAGAAGCAAAAGTCTTTCCATCATACTAACATCTCGTCATCTCATCTTTCTTTTTCATCTCATTATCCATCACCATAATCATGTCTTCTAATTCACCAAATCATCTTCATCTTGCATTCATGCATTCCTGCATCATCCTGCACTGTCAGTCAACTTTTTATGGCTTTCCACCTAGTTCATCCTGAGTTTGACATTTGTCTCATCATATTTGACCAAATATGACCATTTTTGATGATTTCACTCATGCTCTGACATCTTTCCATCATTTTGGGCATGCACGCAAAGTTTCGGGGCATTCTGAGTCCAATCGGGCTATTTTTGGCTCCCAGAGCCTTTTAGGGCGCAATCTGCACCTTCAAGGTGCAGTTGGGGTTCCCAACTACATAATTGAAACACTTGTTCATGCCAAATACTTCATTGATGCACTTGGTAGAGTTTGGGCGCACTTGGGGACCTAGGTTATCTAGAACTGCTCCCGAAATCCCTATGTTGCACTCCGAAGGCCATAACTTTTGTATTTCAACTCCGATTTATGAACTGTCAGTTGTGTTGGAATCATATATTTATTGTGAAAAATATGAGATATCATTTTAATTATTTGGTCACTATATGGATTGGTAATCCTTGATATTACTCTTGGCCTCCTGTTTGTCCCTCGTAATGTTGATTTTGGCCCCCAGAGCCTTCTCAGGTACATTTTGCACTTTCTAGGACCACTTGGGCTTCCCAAGTGCATCATTGATGCACTTGGTACTGTCTTGACACACTTGGGCTTCCAAGTGGGTCAATGAAACACTTGGTTGAGTTTTGGGTGCAGTTGGGGACCTAGGATACCCAGAGCTACTCTTGAAGCCCCTAGCTTACACTCCGGAGCCCATAACTTTTGCGTTTTGACTCAGATTTGCAATCCGTCAATTGTGTTGGATTTGTATATTATTTGTGGAAAAAATGAACTATAATTTTCATCTTTTGTGTCATTCTTGATTTGTAACCCATGAAATTACTCTTAGGCTCCTGATTGACCCTATTTTGCACTCTGGGCCTCATAACTTTCACATTTTAGCTCTGATTTTCATTCTGTCAGTTGCTATGGTTTTGTCTTCTTGTTCTTGAAAAATTGAATGATCATATGCTTATATTAGTCAATATCTTGAGGGGGCACCCATATATATCATCCCTACTGGAGCATGTTGTCGCTTTTTCACCAGTTATTCTTTGATACAACGCTCTAAATCACATCGTATCAAAGAGGGACAAAATGTAGATGCTCAAAAATGGTTCAGATCTACAGTTTCATCACTTCTTTATACTAATTTGTCCCATTTTCTCATTCTACTAGCTTCAATCTTTTGGCCAAATTGATCATACTTTATCATTTGTATCCTCTTTCATATCAATTTCATATCAACTCAGAATCATATCAAATCAACTCAAAACCATTTCAAATCAACTCAAAATCACCCCAAATCAACCTAGAATCACTCAAAATCAGTCCTAATCAACCCAAAACATATCAAACATCTCAAATCAATCATCATTTATCCACTCCTAGGTATTGTTGTGGCTTTTAGTGCCTTGAAAACTTATCAACCTATCAATCTCACCAATCTAACCTTAGTACTATCGTGGCTCTCGGTGCTAGGTCAAACTATCATTCGTGTCATCCAATATTTGTTATTGTGGAGGCTTTCAATGTCAGATCATAGCATCATCAACCATTTTAATAATATTGGCAGTGTTTGTTGATGTTATTATGATCTAACATTTTCAATCAATTTCAATCTTGTAGCATTTACAATGGTGGGTAAATGTTACATATCAACCAATTCATGTCATGTGTCCCTGGCATGTTATAAATTTCAATCTATCAATAAATTTGACCATGGCTTTGGTCTATCTATCATCATCTTATTCTATATCCATTATCATTACATTTTTATCAAAGGGTACAGTCGCATTCATTTAATCAATTTGGCCAATCATCTCCTAATTTTCTCTATAGGATTAAATAACCCATAACTTAATCCTATTATTCTTTCTAATTATTCTTCCTAACTATCATCCTCAATTAATTAATTTTATTAATTAATTGATTCATTATCTATAAACCATGGAAATTCACAATTTCCTATGTTCCATTTTCCATTATTTATTTCATTTTCTACTAATTCTTATTTTGTGGAATAAAAGGATTTTTAATTTGAATATTCCATAAAATATTGCATCATCATGACACTTGGATATGACACCTCATGGATTCTCTATTGACACTTGGATGGGATATATCATAATCAAATATTCTTATCTCTTACGCATGTCCCTATTTGGCTTATTCATCATAGATTCTTGGCTTTAAGTGGGTTGAGGTGTCTTATGACGCATCATAGATTCTCTTCCACATTTAGCCAAGTTTTACTTTCATGTGTCATAGAATCTTACAATTGGCATATTTTGTCATATGCGTCATGGATTCTAAAAGGAATCTCTTGCCACATCACATATCTATGGGTGAAAAATCCAATTCTCTCATCCTCCATGTCAATTATAAAATGGACACTCTTTCTCTCATTTTGGATCTGAATGATTAAGTCTTGAAAATCAAAATTCTTAAGTCTTTGAGTCCCCACTTCTTTGCATTTACACTTCTTGCTCTCAAGCTTAAAACCACACTTCTAGTATTCTCAAGGAATTATCCATATCATAGGCTTTTGGTTCAATCTTGTGTGCAGTATAGGCAAACTGGAGCTACAATCATTTGGAGAAGAAAGAAGGACATGGGAGCTACAAACGAAAGAGGGGGTTTCTATTGCTTTCTTTATTAGTTTGGCTTTAATGGTAGACTAGTGGGTGCTAATGTATGATTATTGAGTTTTGTGATTTTCTCATAATGTGTTATGCATTTTAACCCATTTTTTGGTCGTACAAATATATTTAGAGTTCATTTTTAGTAAATGCTAAATAATAATATTATATATTTTAGCAATTAAGTTTCAAAAATGAATTTAAAAATGGAAAAGATATTAAAATATATTAAACAAGTAGATTTATTAAAGTGAGTGCATGAGATTTAAAATTAATAAATAATATTGAAAAGAGTAAAGAGAATATTAAATTAATTAATGTGCATTATTTTAATATTTGCTCACATAGGAGTTTGCAAATTCTCGGGAGTTTTCATGTAGACAACACAAGAGTTTGCACTCTAATTATGCACGTGTTGTCAACAACACAGGAGTTAGTGCACAAATTAAGCACATGGTGTCTACAACCTTATGACTCATCTAGAAGGTTGGAAAAGACTCATGCTTAGTTGTCAACACCTTCTAGTTGTTTCTAGAGACATTCTAGGTGCTTCCTAAGAATTCTTTATATTCAGGCACTCCTAGAAGCTTAGGGAGTACATTTGGAGGACTTCGGAATGTTCGAGAAGGAAGGAGCTTGCTCTGTAGTTTCTAAGGAGAAGTGATTTAGCATCAGTGTCTAGGTAGACACTTGTGGTTTTGGCTTATGTTATTTCACTTCTTGCACTCCTTATCTTCTTCGTGTCTTCTAAATGCTTGTTAAGGATTTCTATATCTTGGTTGTTTGCATTTGGTTATGGGTAGTTAATTCTATATAAGAAATTTTCATATGCGTAGATCTGAGGAAATTATGTGGCTAGGGTTTTTAGATGCCTATGGACAACCTATTAGAAAGACCAATTAGGCAAATCTAGAGAACAATCATTAAAGAGAAAATTCTTAATTTATAAAATTGAAAAGCCCTATTTGTTTAAAAAAATTATGTTATATTTGCAAGCATTATTGTAAATATTTTCCTTGTTTAAAATATACATATATATTTTCAAATCTGCATACACACACACACACACACACACACACACAGATTTATGTTTATATATATATATATATATATATATATATATATATATATATATATATATATATATATATATATATATATATATATATATATATATATATATATATATATATATATATATATATATATATATATATATATATATATATATATATATATATATATATATATATATAGATATATGTATGTATGTATGTGTGTATGTGTGTATATATATATACATATATATATATACATACATATACATAGATATACATACATACATACATACATATATATATATTGAAAAATCAAATATTTAATTGCAGTAAAAAACAATATTGTTAAAATCCGAAATACTCATATAGGAAAAGCGTTTTAGAAAATGCTTAAAAAAATAATAATAATAACAAAGTAATTTAAAGTGGGTGGGGGAGTTTCACCGCACCCCACCCTTCATATATATATATATATATATATATATATATATATCTGTGCTAGCCTAACAATGAGTTTTAAAAAAAGGGTCGCAGGTATAATATAACATTTATTGGCCCTGGTTAATGGCTATGTTATGATTTGAGTTTGTAATTCGATTTCATATGTGATTAATAATATTAGAATATATATATATATATATATATATATATATATATATATATATATATATATATATATATATATATATATATATATATATATATATATATATATATATATAGTTGTTATATATTAATTATAATATATATATATTATATAATATCAATGAAATTTGTATACTCCAGTTAATTAGATTTTAAATAAATAACTTAGTTTTAATTTAATCATTTTTAATCAGAATTTAGTTTAATTATAGTTAATAAGAATGTTATAAATAAAATATTTAAGTTGTTATTTTTGGGATTTTCAAGAGAAGAAATTCAGTTTATTTTTGTTGGGTCTAGTGAATTATTAAGTAAATAATTGTATAAATGGCTTAAGTAGTTAATCTGATTAAAGTTAATTTAGTTGAGATTAATGATTGAAGTTTTGTAAAAGATATAAATCAATTTGAATTGGTTAATTATTGGAGGAGTATTAATTAACTGATTTAATTAATCAACGTACATAGGAGGAATTTATTTGAGGTATTAATATTGGGGATTTATTATAACTTGTTATTATTAAAAGTATTAATTTGAATATTGATGGAATGAAACATAATTGACTCTTAATGTACGAAATTATCATCAGTTGGTAATCATGTAGTTATTGACATAGCTACTAGTTAATTTAATCGTAGAATTAATTAAATCTAATTGATAATTAGGTTATACAACGAAGTTTTAATTGATTTGATTTAATTGAAAGTTGATAAGTCTTATTTTGAATAATGGGTGATGTCCTTTGGGAATAAGTGTTAATTAATTCGATTAAATTTAATTGAATTGGCATTGGAAAGGGTTGATTTTAAGATAACATGAGGTTAAACCTTAATCGAATCAACTATATATATGAAATAATTATAGGATAGAAGAAAGTCTTTCAATTGATAATAAACCTAAAAATGAGAGCATTAGTCAATCAGATAATCATTGAGTTATGTAGCCTAATTAATTGTAAATTATTATATTGAGATTTGATAAGAGATAAAAGGGTAATGTGATGGTATGCTCTATGAGATGTTTGTATTTACTGATTGTTATTGCTCGTCAGTCTTCTTGAATGAAGTTGAGTTATATATATCTGAGACACTTGACTTAACCATTTTTGAGTCATCGATCGGTTATCCTTGGATTACTTTCCAGTCACCATGATCGGACTGAAGTGTTGATTTATTCTTGATGTTGTCAGTTGTGACATGTTTTGACTCAACCATTTTGGATTCTTCGATCAGTATTACTTTGAGATACTTTTTGGTTGCTTGTTGAGAACCAATGGATATTGTTATTATCAGTGATACCTTCAATTGCCAATAGAGAACTGTTGTGGTCATGATTATCTATGGATGCTTTTCAGTTGACTCATGGAGATTTGATGTTTATATTGTGGATTATCTTTTGGTAATTTTGTGATTTATGATTCCATGAGCCTAGGGTAGGTTATCTACTTGTAGTTTCGGGAAGTGGCTTGCAATGGGGGTCGGGGCCCTAAGTGGCTGCCAAGATAACTCATTGTAAGTTTTATTATTAAGTGAAAACATTTGCACTAAATGGGGATTAAATGAACCTAACAAGATAATTTTATGTTCTCTACAAACTAGTATGGGAGTAGAGAGAATTCTTGGTTGTGAACTTGCATTTTGTAGTATACCTCATCTATATGAGAGGATACTAGTGGCCGCACAGGGATCACTAGGGGGTTTAGGTCTATTGAGAGACTGCTAGGGTAACTATAGCATGATCCGTGCAATGACACTTGCATAGTAGGTTTCCTACATATCTTTGTTGTGCCTCTGGGATTAGATGTCGGTTTGTGTTGGACCCTTTGGGTTAGTATACTTTTATGATTCCTAGACTTAGACAGTATTATGCTATGTGATTTTGATAGCCTATTTGGGACTTGAGATTATCTCCTTAGCATGGTGGGAGTGGACCATTTAGGTACCATGTGGTCGGGTGGTAGTGCCTTACCACTCTTATCATTTGAGATTTGTACGAGACACTGTGGCTGATGTATTCTCTTGTTGGCATCTATCTTCTATTCATGAATTATGATGGTGGACATGTATCCTTATATTGATAATTAGTATATGATAGATGATGTTGTTTATTTGCCTCATGCTTTATGTTACATGATCATATTTCTTATGCATATGTTGTAGCGTGTTAGATTACTTTCTACATATGATGTAGTATGATTTAGGAGTGACATTCCTACTATGTTAATACTAATTATCTCTTCATTGATTTAGAGTGTTATGCACAGAGGGATGGCTAGGGCCCACGATGTTCTAATGATGCTATTTACGGTTGGGAGGAACCGTGCACTTAGTTAATTATGTTTGATGCTTTATGGTTATCTTCTATTATGATGTATCCTGTAGGATATGTGAGTACATTTACTTTATTGCATCATGGATTATTAGGATGATGTACTTTATTTACGTGGATGTATATTCTTTTAAGCCTTTCACACCTTGTGGCATGTACAATGGATGATTGAGAAATCGAAAATGTAATTTAAGAACGTTGGACTTTTTAGTATTATTTTATGTGGATGTAGTACTAGATGGAATCATTAATAGTTAAATTTAGTTGTGATTCAATGTTAAGGGATCCATAAGAATGAAACCTATTATGTATGTATGTTTATGTTTACTTTTAGTTGGATAATGTTATTGCTTTCACTACTATGTTATGTATGGTTTAATTTTCATGATTTTAAAAAAAAAATGTTACCAAACATAGTGAAAAATTTAGGTTAATTCTTTGGATTCCTTCGTGGGGCGTTATAGTTAGAGCCTTTTGTAACACTTACTATAGCTTCTATTGTTTTTTATTCACAAAAAATGGATATGAATAAAAGAAAGACACTGGAATCAAATAGAGATGTCTAAAATTCTAAGTTCCTATGCCAAAAAGTTTATCACTAAGCACAAGCATTATATATTCAAAAAGAAAGAAGTCAAAAAATTAAGAATAAGAAGAAGGAAGCACAAGAAATCAAGTCTAACCTTGTAACGCTAGATAAAGTGATTGTTATACCAAACTGCTATCCAAATACTTTGGATGAAGAGAAAATAGAAATATATACCGAGTTATGTGCTAAACAATCTAAGAAAAAAAGCCTAAGAAGAGAGCATGAAAAAAAAAAAAAAAAGTGGTAGATGATGTCAAGGACATATTGCTAGATATTCCAGATATTCTATTGAATGAGAAGACAATCATTTTTTATCAACTCATAAAAATTGGACAAGCTTAATGCACAAAAAATTGATACACAATCAAAGCTTATGGAGCGAGAAGAGAAGAAATTTGAGAAACAAGTGTTGGAGAAAATTTCTTGTGAAATTTTTATACACCAAGTCTCTTTGTCCACCTATGATACTAGATTGGAAAAAATGAGAGGAATGTTTTACAATTATTTCAAAAATTGTGTGGCATTCCCTAGTTCACAAGTGAAGTCAAAAGAAAATTTCAAAAGGTTAGTGATTATATGAAGGAAAGTGCTAGTGAATTGAAAACAAATCCAAGTATACCATCCCTAGACTATAACCTAGTGATATTTCTTATAGGTCTTCAACATGAATTGTTAAAAGAAGAGAGTAATTTGAGAGAAAAGATCAATAAAATTAAATAATTAATATTATCTCATGTTGAGGTGATGGAAGATCATATTAAATTTTCAAAGAATCTCATAGCTTCCTTGAACTTATCTATTATTGATCACGTGATAGATCTCACTACCAAACTAAGGATAGAAAAGAAGATTATTGACCTGATCAAGTCCAATTGGGACAGTACATTGGAAGTTATACTGAAGAATCACAAGGATTTTCTCAATCACTTTGGATTGCATCCAATGTAATTATTTCTATGTTTAGATCTATTTTTACATTAGTGTAAAAATAGGGGGGATAGCATATAATTTTTTCTATATATTTATTTTTATTATGTTTGTTTACAAAGTTATCAAGAGTTGATATAATACAGAAAATAAAAATAGTTTTGAGAAAGATTTTGAAAACTAGGTCATGCCAAAATGTATACACACAGAAGGAGTTGTATTTATTTCTATGCATAATGTTTTCTCACTAATGTCAAAAGGGGTGAATGTTACTCCCATGTATAGTCATAATACCAATTAGTGTCAAAAATCCAACTAAAAATGAGCATAGTGACTAAGTCATGATATTTCCTGAGAAAAGAATGAATAGATGAATGAGTTTTACAATTATACTTGAGGTCAGTCTTTATTGAGTATTTCAATATACATTGAGAAGAAGCATTCACCAAGCTAGATAGAATGTTCCAAGAAAAGAGACTACCAAGCTACATAGTTATAGATGAGAAGAGATAATATTGAATGATAGCACAAATAATATAATATTTACTGGGTGAAATAAAGACTATGTGAAAGTTTTGATTGGTACAAAATCTAAGGAGACATGATCATACCAAGTGAAAAATAGTTTAGACAGTTCAAGGTAAATATTTACAAAAATTTCTTGAATAATGTTAATTGAATGTTCTATGATTATAAGGTAGAAAAGACCAATAAAAACTAGGAAAGGGGAGGAATGAAATCATAGCTTATTGTAGACCATTAATTTCAATCAATGATGGATTTTGGAAAGTTCCTAGACCCTAATTAGGTTAGATTGCAAAGAGGAAAAGGAAACTATAAAATAACCTATATGGAATAATTTAGAAGGTTTCTATTATTATTGAGAAAAGTATTGAAGGGTGAAAGGAAAGCAGATGATAGAGTAAAGTACATAGTGTATCATATGTTAGATATCAAAGATCTGAGAATAATTGAGAGGAATTGCATATCAATCAAGGAAGGTGATATATGAGTGAGAAGAAGAGGGATCTAATGAAGAAAATTAAGTTTCTATTACAATGTTAACTTTCTCCTACATTCTAATCAGCGTAGTAGTTATAAATCCTTGAAAAAGGTCGACCTAACTTTATTTTATGTAAATCTCTTAACTTAGTATACAATTAGAGGACTATTTTAAAATCCTTGGGCAAGGTAGATCCTAATAGATATGATTATATAATCCTAATAAAGAAAGTCACTAGAAGTGACAATATATTGTAACCCTGATAAGAAACCCTCTTACTGTAGTAGTGATAGATTTTTTGATACCATCCCCACTACAATTTTCCCTATGGCCAAGTGTTTTTGTGTGATCAAATGATTGTGTAAAGTGTTATGTTTTACGTTTATGAGTTTATGATTGATGCATGCGTAATTAGTTAAGTTAGTTTCAATTATAATTAACATGGTAGATGTTATATATGATTACCAAGTGATAGAGGAATTATGGTGAATATTGAATTTGTTTAATGGTAAAAGTTTTTGAGAATACTAATTCATCTACCTCTCAACATCCTACCTTTCCTAATATTCCAACATCTTGTTCTTTTTTTCACCAAGATGTCTGTTTGATTCTTGAGAGATGACTTTTGTATGTAATTCATGGTCTAGATTAAATGTATGGGGTCGATCATTGGGAAGTAGTTGGACTTATTTTTTGTCATTCCTTTATCCAATGCAAATTTAGAATCTTTTGAAAGCCATTTTGGAAAGTATAAATAAAGGGGTCAATTCTTAGGTTTAATATGTAGAGAGAATGCATAAAGGCTAGGTAGAGTTAAATCTTTGAGTTTGGAAGATCATAGATTGTGTGTGTTACATGAAGAATCTATTCTATAATTGATTTTTCATATTTTGTGGCAACCCAAAAGGCCTTATAGCCTTGCATGTATGGATTAAATTGCTAAATTAATAAAGATCTATCTTTTGTGTCCTTCTAGCATTGTTCTTCATTATTTTCCTTATGTTGTGTTAAATTACTAAGGTTGCATGGTAATTTACTGAGCCTTTAAACCTAGCTATAATTATACCTTGCATCAAGTTGTATCTGAGTGAGGTTTTGTTCATGTGAATTTTAGGATTGTGGAGAACACTAGTTCGATTGGTTTACATAGTTGTTTGTGCCATTACGAAGAAATATGTCAAAACTATCTTGCTCGGCACCTAAAGTCTCTGATGCTCAGTATACACTAACCTTTTTGTTGTGACTTGACATTTGTATCACTCAGCATCCACTGTTCCTCAACTCTTGAATCACTCAGCATACACTGTCTACTCAGTACGTTAGTGACTTGACATATGAGTGGCTCAACACTCACTATGGACTTAGCATGCCCTATAATATACATGTTTGTGCTTGGAATGTACTACTTGTTTGGCATGAAATAAGTAGATAACTTAAGTGTGTTGACACTCGTCAAAAAAAAATCTAAGATCAAAAAAAATTTCTAGATACTTGAATGGCTTAAGGACATCAATTCAAGATGAGATCAATCACATGAAAATAGATAATGTGAAGGAAGCATACTAGTATGCTTTGAGGGATAAAGAGGTGTGAGAAGAGGCAAAGAGGAGGAGGAGGAATATTTCAAAGAGGTAGAGGTAGATCTTATGAATATTGTCAAAATTTGTAATGACATTCATGAATCCAATCATGCATTGAAGAATTTCATTCACTTAAATAGCAATACAGATCAAATTAATATAAGTGCCCTTCCTTGGTTATTAATGGAGTAGAAAAGTGATGCCATAAAAGAAGTCATATGAAAAGATTGATTTCCCATAGGATTTGCTGCGAACATAAACAATCTCATATAAAAAAAAAGTGAATTTGGACCAGGGCTCAAAATGCATGATTGGTATACTTTCATCAAGGTAAGTTATGTTCTTCTTTATTTACAATATATTCATAAACTACATGTATTGTTCGTTATGTTATGTTAAAAAACAATAAAATGATTGGTTTATAATTAGTGCAGTACTTGCTTTCTCTATCTCTTCCAGAGCCCTTCAACAATAACATCAAACAAGTGATATATGATCTTGGAAAATACATGAGGTAAGTAGTAATATCTGTTCAATTTGTTGTATATGTTTATTATATTCGTGATTTTTTTCCTTGCTATATAATCTATTGTATATTATTTTGTAAAGTCTCGTATCTATATATTTTTGTGACTTGAATCTCTTAATGTAGGTGGTTGTCATCTAAAGAAATCCATAAAGAAGATATAAACTATTGGAAGAGAAGAATTTCTCATTTACTGTGTGAAATGCAAAAGTGTCTACCTCCAACTTTTTTCAATGCACAGGAACACTACCTCATACACCTAGTTGAGGAGATTGAATTGTGTGGACTTGTACACACTAGGTCAATGTGGATGGTTGAGAGGCACTTGAAATCTTTGAAGCTTTTGGTTCAACAAAGAGCACATCCTGAGGGTTCTATGGTAGAGGGATATATGGTATACCAGACTATGGTGTACATTACTAAATATCTTCCTAAGTTTGCATCAAATATCCCTGAAGATCGCATTTGGGATCTCGAGCCTTTTAAAAAAATAGAAGGGGAGTACTTGATGGGGAAAGGTACATTGAAAAAAGTGAGAGGTAATAAATTATAAGATGTTATTGTAATAAATTATTTCTTAATCTTCAAAATAAATCGATTCTAAGTTGTCTATTTTTTTTTTTGTACAGGTGCTCGAGAGTGGGATGCACTACATTTGTATATTGCAAACAATCTTGATTGGATGACAGTATGGATTGAATGATGTCAACATTCTAGTTGGACATCAACATGGGAAGGTGTATCTTTATTGGTTAAAGAAGCTCATCGTAATGGATGTTACACAAAGGAAAATAGATTGTCATGCCCAAAATTTACTGACAAGAATAACACGACAATTTTATTTTTTTCTTTTTGCTTCCTAAGGAATACCTCAACGTTCAATATAACAATACCAATATCTTTCCAACAATTCTTCATAGACTTATACTTGATGGTGCTATATCCATAACATTACATAAGTATGAGAGGCTATCTCTACATAAGATAGTGATACGTCAAATTTTATAATATAATTAAATACCCAATGGATCCTATGATATTCTTTTTCTTGCATACACATACCTACCTAAATAGTATTTTATCATTAATATACTCTAACCAAAATGTTAACTTAGTGATTATGCATTATTGACTAGCTTGCTAAAATTATTTATTAATTATAATAATCTTCTTAAAAATTTAATAACTAATCCAAATGACACTAACATATCACTCTTAAATAATATAATCCTACTTAAGATACACTTACTCACAAATCATCACCACATAATCTTTTTAAGACATTAATATTGCCCCCCTATACATTAATACAATTTACACTGAAAAAGACACACTTTGCCCAAATGATTAAATAATTTAAATAAATTAAAAGAACAACTATAACTACCTATCTAAAAACACACTCCCCTTCCAAGGTGACATCAACCAACTTGCCCTAGCGGTCTTATCGAGGTGGGATGACCTTCAATGCTATGGAAGGTGCAGGTGATGGGAAGGTTTAGTTTGGATCTGCACTTCTTCTTGACTCGAAAGCTCACTAATGATTTTCTGGAAAGGAGATATCTTGTGTGGAGACCCTAACACATGATAGGGTGATGGGATGTTGAAAAGGCGCCCACATCTCCTCCTCTAGCAAAAATTTTAGACAATAATAATCTATCTTTTCTCAAAACCAAGGCATATTCATAAGGGCAAGACAACTCTAATACCAAGGTGTCATGATGCTGACTTGGGTCATGTTTCAACACACAATTTACTCCTTCCCTCATTCCAAGCAGATTCTAACTTGCAAATCTCGAGTCATTACATCCTGCACTTTTCAAACCAAACTAAAATAGATCTTATCATTTCCCAAGAGATGGCATCTAAGAGGATAGTGTGGTCATCTTTTTGGAAAACATGTTTGACTTCCTTAGCCTCAAAGGATAATAGGTGCCAAACTTAGCCCTTGCAGCATAGTATAAAAGTTATGTTTTATTTTCAAGGTAGGTAACAAATTTATGGGGGGTCTATCCTATGTCAGTGGGGACATCCTGCATCACATGTCTTCCAAGGCTTAGAGATGGGTTGTTGACGCCAAGGTGGTGGTGGGGAACCCCACGTCCTCCAAGTCTTATCATAGTTTCACTTTTAAACATTCTCTCATCTATAGATAATCGCTAGGTAATGAGGGGTAGAGGTAGGGTAGGAGTCATGTGAGTTCCCTTATTTCAAGACCAAATCGCGTGTATGAACCTATGCAATCTTAGTTTATAAATTTAATTTTATTAAAATGTCTCTCTTTCCAATACAGGAGTAAGTATGGACAGCTTTGGGCTAAGGACAAAAAAACATTATAATATATATTCTTTTGAAGATTTGTGCTTTATGGTATGGGGTCGATTTGGACAAGGGAGGAAAATATAACATTTAAAATTTTCTACTTCCCTTCTACTCGTGTGGTCTGATCCTTGCATGGGTCGGTGTGCTAGTTTCTTTTTAAGTACTTATAAATTCGTGACTTGTCTTCACAAGTTTGAGTCATAGAACGTTTATGACTGTATTTTCAAGCAGTTGATGCTAGCCTATTATCTCTTATAACCATTATTATTTTATTGTCTTATCTAAATGAAGAGATGCTAAGGAATATTCTATTGAATATTATATTAGTCTGTAATAGGCAGGGGTTTTATTTTTTTTCATACTCATACAATTTCCAAAGAAGTAAAATGCACACTTCCAGATTTAACTTATTGTTCACCCATATTTGCATCTTTGTTATTATTATTATTATTTGTTTTGACTCTTACTCAAGGTTTGGTCACATGGAAACTAAGCATAGCATTGAGTATTAGTGCTAATACCAATAGATGATTAAGGCATTGAATATAGTTCTCCATTGAATTATATCAATATCCATTCTGTTTTATAACTTGAGAGTCAAATCTACTATCTTTTGCATGATCTACCATAAGTGAATGCATCTTGCAACTATTGTTCAAAATATAATTATGACTGTTTCTAAACATGAAACTCTCTCATATATGAATGAGAAGATAATCAAGTATTC
Organism: Cupressus sempervirens; assembly: GCA_028749045.1. NCBI lineage: Eukaryota > Viridiplantae > Streptophyta > Pinopsida > Cupressales > Cupressaceae > Cupressus > Cupressus sempervirens. The sequence continues at coordinate 686,970,633 of CM053788.1, read as the reverse complement.
TCATTGAAACTAAGAACATAAAGATAGAGTCTTATAATGCAAATAGTTAGCAGAACCTTCAAATTACTTTCGTTTCTCCCATGAACTCATACCCCATAGTAGTATATACAAAATGGAGATTTGTTTTTATAGCCCAATACAAAAAAAAAGAAAGGAAACCATACTTTTACAAATACAATATTTGATGCCAAAATAATATCTCCTACTAGCTCTTCCATAGCTCATGAAGCTTCAACTGATCATTTCTTAACAAGTAAGATACATATACAACATTTTCAATTATTTTCTCTACATATAAATTAGATAGTAATGATACAATCTCCTTTCATCACAAAGAGACAACATGAGACCTTTCAAAATCATATGAAACATGATCATTGAGAACATGGACAAGCTAGTGAATCCTCCTTCACGATTGGGGGGCACAATGTCAAGTTTTCTCATCCAAACATCAATCTGCAAGATGTTCAAGCCATTTCTATTGCTCCCTTTGGCACAAATCTACAAATTCATCACAAGGAAAACAACAAGGACCATGGGTGCTTTCAACCCAACCATAGGCCTCCAAAGAGACCACCCCCGCGCTAGGGGAACAAGGCTCAAATGGGCTTTCAGACATACATCACAAAATTTTGCATGAAGACACAACACAAAACACAATCAACACCCTCCCATAGCTTGTACAATGATTCACCATTGGAATCATAAAACGTTGGGTGAAGGTGGGCTCTTCAAGGAGGAGAAATTCATAAATATCATATTGCCAATACATTTTGCCTCTCAAGGCCACCACAACATAAACAACATATTACCACTGCATTGCCTCTCAACACCTTCAAAACAACCATCTTCTCCTCGTCCATAAAACCTCCTTGTACCTCCCAAACAACAAGATTCATGGCCATGAAGGAGCCCATGCTCCATAATAACAACCTCATCATGAGGTAAAAACTAAATTTTCTTTCTCACCTGCAATGTCAAGCCCAACTTATTCCCTTCACCCAAGGCTTCTCTGCCCTCCCAAGGGTGAGTGAAGCCTTCACACCCATAATCACAATCAACACTCACATTCAAACAAGAACAATAGCAAAACAAATGATGAACAACAAAACAAAACCAAGAAAGGATCTCCAAAAGCACAAAACACATTCACTTTCCATTCCAACAAAAACAAAACCAAGAAGGTGAACCAAGAAATTTACAAGAACATCACACATTCTCACATTGTCACAATACATAATCAATGCTCATAATGCAACAAGAACACCACACTTTCACAGAATACCCAAAAATCCATATCACAAGATTTATAATGCAAATGCATACTCTATTAATGAACTCTCACACTTGTAGATTTGTTTAACCATACTAAAAGAAAGAAATGAGAAAGAAACAAGTTTTGAGGCACCAATCTTGGTCCAAGCTATGGTGATGATAGTTGTAGTATAGCTCCCTTAATCTCCCTCCAAAACCTAACAGTCTCTAAAATAAGAGAGTGGGTAGACACCTGACTAGTTTGGCCAAGACCCTCTAATAAAGCCTTCTCACTAACTTATTTTAGCAAAAACACTAAGCCACTACTTCTTACAAACTTATCTCCTCCAACTTTTCTATTTTTGACTAAGTGTGAACATGGATATGACAACTCCAAATTCGAATTGATGGAAGAATGCATGGGTAAGCTCCCTAGGCTATCTAGGCACTCACATGATCAAAAATAGGTCCCTGACATGATGTACTATCATATGGGTAACTTATTTTCACCTAAAAGACACTTAGGGACCACCTAATGACCCCTAAAAACCCTAGCCAAGTCCAAATTCGAATTTCCCTTGATTGAGACTCCTCATGGAATTTTTTTCTATGTGAGGTTAACTTGGGTACAACATTGGGGTTAGGTTTAGGTTAGGTTACTTCTTGTCAAACCTTGAATGACATGGCATCTCTACATGGACAACACAAGTGTCAAATGACACACACAAAACAACACATTACATTAAAAGTGACTTAACTCCAATAATGCATGAACTAAGCTATTACACACATATACAAAATAAAACACATTACAATGAGGTTTGAATCTTTTCCACTGATTCAACCTTGGCTATGTCATGTTTGTAGTATTTTGAGCCTTAATTCCCCTTTAAACCCATGGTCAAATTCCTGCACACTAAATTCAAGCATCAGTAGTCCAAGAAAATCATGTAAACAATAAGTACCTAAGTGAAATAATCTTTATCTCATTCAACATTAGACTTGCATATATTTCATCATCTCAAATTAACTTTCCCTTTCTTAATCATTTCAAATATAACCTTCAAAATATTAAAATATCAAACTTACATAGCACATTCGACATTTGAGTTCCATACTTCATTCTTTTTAATTAAATTACTTTTTCTAATAATTTCCATGTAAAATGCTCAAAATACTATAACATCAAACTTTACTTATCATAACATGGTCAATTTAATATTATGAATAGCTTCATAGTCTATTTTTATCATTGTGACAAGATGTTGAATCCACAACTATTGAATTCCTAGGTATGCGGGTTAGGTCTCAATGCATAACAAAATTTATTTATTTTTTAACTCTAATTTCCACTTAAACATTACATTCTTACATTACAAGCATTTCTACCATTCAATTTCTATTAAAGAAATTCCATTAGCTTAAAAAATGAATAGAATCATTAAATGCATCCATTAGGTCATAATATGTAGAAGTAATTGCGGATCATCAAAATGCAGATAACATAACCCTACAATCTTAGAAGTGTATCAATACATAGGATTAAAAATCACCGTAATACAATAATCTCATTGGTACTATGACGGATTGGGTGAGGCCTCACATAGATTTAGCACATGGTTTAAGAGGTTTCTAGGTACGTAAAAATTTACTAATCACACATATGTTTATCAACTCATGATACAATAATTTTGACATGTTTCACATATTATTGCAGGTTAAACACTACAAGGCTATGTTCTGTAATGGTCAGAAATTTTGCGTCAAAGTGTTGGATGACACAAAGAAAACTTGAGATTTAGGAATAACTACAATTTTTCAAGTGACTAATATTTCATCTAGAAACGACTTACATCCTTGAGACTCTAAAAATTGATACTATGGTATTTTGGATGATATAATTGAGTGTGACTTTAGTTCCTTAAAATTAGTACTCTTCGTTGTCAAATGGTATAGGCTACAACTTAATCCAAATGATCCTGATAGAACTATTATTGAACATGATAATGGATTTACGATGGTTAATATAAGGTGTTTGAGCCAGTTGGGGAAGAGCCGTATGTTCTTCCAAGCCAATGTGAGCAAGTATTTTACTTAGAGGTTCCACATAAACTGGGTTAGTCATTTGTTGTTAGACATGAACCACGAGGAAGGCCAATAAAGTATAATGCGATGGAAGAAGAAGATACTGAAGAACTAGAAGATGATGTAGATGTTGCTACTGATGATGATGATGAAGATGATGTTGATGTTGATGTTGATGATGATGTTTTTGATGATGACGATGATGACGACAAAAATGATGATGACGACGACGATGACAATGATGGTGAGGATGATGATGATGATGATGATGACGACGAGGATGATGATGATGAAATTTAGAGGTATGCCATCAATCCTTAATCTATTTAATATTCATTTCTTGATAGAAATATATTTGTCTTATATGGTTACATAGTTTATTCATTATCTATTTAAAAGCTACAAGTTTCAACTAGAAATAGAATACTGCTAATCTAAATTAACTATTAATCTAAATTAATTAAATAAAACTATTTAAAACACATATTGATGCGTGAATGTATTAAGCCCTATTCTCTTTTAGGTCAAAACCATTTGTAAGTGTTTAGTTTGGAAAAGGGAATTCATTAAATATCTATAAAAGGGAGTTGTACCTAGAATAAAATTCATAGGGAAAACATAATATAAGTGCTTAGCCCTTCACTACGCCTACTTCCCTAGTAGGCTTATAATGTGAGCCTAATTTAAGTGTTATATTGTGTACCTTTTAATGTTTTTAATTTTTATGTGATGCTTATGATGGATGTGATTATGATTATGATATGATTATGCTAACAATAATTGAATTACATTTGCAGGAAACTGAACCCCTCTAAGGAGCATCCCGCATAGTCTCATGGATCGACAAGTATAAGTCAATACTCCTTATAGATAGTCTATTTAATATACTTATCAATAGTAAGATTGATGTCTTCTAAGATCTCTCCCATTTGCAGGTACTAGTGAATAGGTATTTTTCAGAAGTGCCTTCCTCGAGTGAGGGAAATATAGGAATAGAAGAGGAAAGTGAGACATGCAGTTTATCTAGAATAGGTAGATTAACTAGAGGTCAAAGGACTAGAAGGAAATTCAATAAACACATGAAATTTTTCCTTGCTCAAGGGGATTCATGTTCTTATGATGATGAGATAGAAGGCAACATCGAGGTGCCCTTGAGGTACCAACATCTACAGAAGCATTGGGTACCCAAGGTACTTCCTCCAATAAACACTGATTTTTGTGTTCATGAGAGGATATATATCATAGCACCATCATCATTACATGGTTTGGGCCTATTTTCTACAGATGGTATAAAGGTGCCTTACAACAAAGTTTTTGAATTGACGGAGTATGTTTAACCATGTTATGATTACAAAAGTGGGATGCATATTGTTCAATATAGAAAAAGTATGCGTAGGTATACCCTCTCGGCAAATTATATACAACAGCAAGACAATAATCAAAGTAAAAGTGTGGCTAAATACATTGATGGAAGGCCAAAAGCAACAGGGAATATTGCAAGTTTTATAAATAGTAAATGACCCAGGACAATTATAAAGCAACCCAATTGCATACGAGACTTCCAATTTTCCTTCAAAATGGAATATGCTTCCTCAAGGCATTTAGCTCATTATTTGTAGCCTTTAGTTTTCTCTCACATGACATCAGGTTCCCTCTAATATGACCTTGGCTCCCTTCGACGCGGCCTTGACTACCTCTAGTGTGGCTCCCTTGGGTGGTTTTTTCTCAAGTGGTTTCCCTCAAGTACTTTCTCTTGAGTTGTTTCCATTGGGTGGTTTCCATCAAGTACTTACTCTCGGGTGTGCCATTAGGAATATTACAGTGGTATTAGATATGATGATCTTCCCAACCTATTAGGTATTGAATATAAATCATGGTTTTGAGTGATGCATTGATTGAGACATTGAAGGAAATCAAGAAAGATTAGGTGATTGGTGGATGGGAGAGTGACATATGTCTTAAGGATTATATAGACTTGGGAATCAAGCATCTATAATCTTAGTGCAATAAAATCTTCAAAAAATGGTCTAAAGTAAGAGAGTGATAAGTTCCTGTAGAATAAAGTCATACAAATGCAAGAAGAAAATGAAGAGTCATATGAGGATTCACGAGATTCGATTGTTATGGATAAGGGTGGAAAGCACCTGAAACTTAAAGATGATGAAAATGGTGAAGAAGATCTCTGCACTAATTTCATCAAAATAGCACTCGTGGATCACATCGATGAAAATTTAGGCCCTATAGGTGATCCTTAGAAACAGATTGCTCTACTAGAAATTGTTCAAATTCATTGAGATGCTACAAATGATTCATTGCAAGAGAAACCACAATTGGTTGAATATGGAGTTTATCCTTTGGTTGTACCCTCCTTTAAGGTACTATCAAGCATGAAGGTTGTGTTTGTTTTCAAGGCTACATGTCTATCACCAAAGCTATATCCATACCCCTAGTCATGTCCATTGCCTAGGATGTGCGTTTGTGACCATTTTTTTATTAGTCACCATAACTAAGTCTATGTCTATCATCAAGTCTATGTCCATCATTGTAGTTATTTTTCTCAACATGTTCATTTATGAGTTTGTGTCTATCACTATCATTGTGTACATTTTTCATCACTATGACCTTTGCTGAGTTTGTGTCCTTCACTATCATTGTGTCCATCATTGTTGTCGAGTCCATGTCTGTCATCGTTGTCAAGTTTATGTCTCTTGTCATCAAGTTTGTGCCCAACATCATCATCACTATATTCATATCCATCATCATTGTCAATTTTGTGTCTATAATCATTGTTTTCATCATTGTCATCAAGTTTGTGCTTGTCATCATTAATTCTCTGCCTATCATCATCATTGAATCTGTGTCTAGTACCATCGAGTATGTGTTAGTGATTGTTATTGTTCTCATTATCATCATTGTGGCTATATCTATCATTGTCAGCATAGTCATAGTTGTGCCATCATCATCATGGTTGTCTCTATCACCACTGTGTGTCTATCACTATGGTAATGTCCAATATTGTTTCTACTTCTATCATCATGTACATTACTAAGGAGATGTTAATTTTCAAGGCTATGTTCATCATCAAATTTTTTTGTTCTTCTAAAGCTATCTTTGTAGCTGAAATTTTGTATTTCATCAAGGTTTTTTCTACCATTGAGGTACTCTTTTTTGAGACTTTTTATGTCAATTGCTACTGAAATTGTTGTTGATAAATTGTGTGTAAGTCAAGTGGGTTCACATGGGACTGTGTTTTAGGAATGTTGGATGTTTGCTCCACTTGAGGTTGTTGTCATTGTGGTTGATGTTGTTATTGATATGTGATATGTGTGTTAAGTAGATATAGACTTGGTTGTGCCTTTTAAGTGTTGAGTCCTTGTAATATTGTAGGTTGTTGTTGTCATGGGGGTTGACTAAGTCCTTGAGAATTGAACGTCATGTTTGAAATTTTTTTTTGTACCTTTGTGTGTTAGATGTTTCTGCTTGTGACATTATATTGACTTGACTATGATATGTGTCCCTATTGGGAATGGGCGTAATGTCAATAAGACTTTTCCTTTGTGTGTCCATAGGGATGGTTGTACTTGATGTTTCACATGTTGTACTTGTGAGAGGCTCCATAGCATTTGATGTCATAGCACTTGGTAAAGTTAGGAGCAAAGGTGTACTTTGTTGATCTGCCTCTAGAGAAGGTATGTTTGGCTTCCCTAGAGCACGAGTCCCTTTAGGTGCATCTTGTTGTTGCATCATGTGACTAAAATCAAGTCTTAATGTCCTTTTGGGGTTTTTAGGGATTGGTGGTATTTCGTCAAACAAAGGGTTAATATTGATGTGTTCAAATGTACTTTGAAGGATTTCAATGGTTGATTCTTGATGGGACCTTATAGGTGCCATTACTGTCTTTGAAAACTCCAAAGGTTGTTTTCCCTTATCTAAGTCCAAATTGATAATGGGTTGTATGTTTTCAATAGTTGTGTTGGTTTGATGTTTGGACTTGGGTCCTTCCACATTTGGGTTGAATTTGACAATTTCTTGGGCTGCCAAACATTTGAAGTTCTTGTGAAATCTTTTGACTTGACATGCCCTAGCCATTTCTTCATCAGTGATGCCATAATCAGTGTCAAAGTCATCACTAAGGTGTATAGTACCTTGTTGTATGTTTGATGTGTTATAGTTGAAGGTACTTGTGTTACATTGGCTAAATTCAAAGGAGTGTGATTGTTCATCTACAGGTGTGGTTGGTACACTTCCTCCTCCTAGTGGTATTGGCACGAATATAGGTTCAAAGTTAGGACTCCATTGAATCATCCCATGTGTGGGGGATGTGTTTAGGGGAAATCTCATGGTAGGTGCATTTTTCAAGGTTTGTTATGCCATAGCTTGATTATGAGGATCCTGTGGATACATGCCTCAATTTGGTCTTTGTCAAAGGTTTGTTGGGTTTTCTTGCTCTTTCTCTATCTTGGATAAGGTTTTGGTTGTGCTTGTGCCTTAGAAAACAAAGGTTGATAAATTTCCTTGGGTCTCTGAGCTGATTGTGTCCTACTAAGTGCTAACATTCATACCTAAGAATGTAGATACAATGAAAATTTTGAGTGTTTTGTGTAACGCCCCGCCAAGGGATCCAAAAGAATTAACCTAAAGTTTCACTAAGTTTGCTAAACATTTTTTTTTTTTTTAAAGTAAGAAAGTATGACATACACATCAAACAAATAGTAGCGGAAGCAATAACATGTAATCATCGACAAACATACATTGCAAGTTACATTTCTTAAAGATCCCAAGACGTTGAGTCACGTTTAAATTTAATTAATTCTAAGTCTAACAACTATCACATACATAGAAAAGAATAATCAGAAACTCCAATGTCCATAATATACATTTGTTTCGAATGCTCCTTGGCAAATTAATTCGGAATGCTCATTCATCCACTATACATGTCACAGGGTATGAAAGGCTTAAAAGAATATACATATGTAAAGATCAAGATAGAACATCCTCAAATCCATGATACAAAGTACAGTAAAAATATATGAAACTATTCACCATACATGATACATCCATACATCCATAATGATAAAACATCTATCATAAAATCTAACCATCCATCATACTAATCCAAGAACATAGTGTAGGTAAATGCCAATCACGAAATCTCCAGCCACGGTGACCACGGAACGGATCTCAACGGTAAGAGTAAAAGCACTACCACCCGATCGCGTGGAACCTAAATGGTCCACTCCCACCGCGCTGAGGAGATAGTCTCAAGTCCCAAATAGGATAACAAAACCTATAATCATAAATACTCTCTAAGTCCAAGAAATCCTAAAAGTATGCTAACTCAAGGGTTCCTAAAAAGATCGACATCTAAATCCCAGAGGTACCACAAGACACGTAGGAAACCTAATATGCAAGCGGAAAAGTGTCATCGCAAAAGTCATGTAGAAGTTACCCGAGCAATCCCTTAGGAATCCCGGGTCCCTACTGATCCTGCGGCCACTAGTATCCTCTCATACTGACGAGGCATACTATGGAATGCAAGGTTGTAACCAAGCGTCCTCTCTACCCCATCCTAGTCTGTACTAGCACTCATGGCATGGGAGAGAACATACAATTATCTTGTTAGGTTCATTTTCTCTCATTTAGTGTAAATGTTTTCACTTATTAAAAATGACTTACAATGGGTTTCTCAAGGCAGCCTCTTAGGGCTCCGACCCCCATTGCAAGCCACTTCCCGACTCTACACATAGATAACCTACCCTAGCTCATGAACTCGTAAATCAAAGAATCATAATAAAACCATCTCAGTCCTATACAAGCAACTAAAAATATCATAAAAAGATAATCCACAAAATATATCAGTTCTTCATGAGCAACAGATAACATCAAATAGTAATCATGTAATCACGACAGTTCTCTATCAGCAACTGAAGGCATCAATGATAAGTCACAAAATCCAATGGTTCTCTAATGAGCAACCAGAAAGTAATACAAGTATAACTAATCGAGACTCAGAAATGGTTATCAAATATAACTGATCGAGACTCAAAAATGGTTAAGTTAGGTATTCTCAATTACATACATCTCAGCTTCACACAAGGAAACTAGAAAGCAATCACAAACAGTAAACACAATCATGTCATAGAGAACTTCATCACATTACCATGGTCAGGTTAAGAAAGATCGAGACCAAATCATCAAGACATCACATTCACAAACCCCGAGCCTCTGGTAACAACCTGAACTGGTCAATGCTAAACCAACCCCAAAACATTCAAAGTACAAAGACAACATCAAAGTCTCAGAGATTGGATCTGAAAGTATATTATTTAAGTTAAGGTAAGGTTTGTGTTTTAGTTTAATGTCGAATTCAAGTAACAAAGTTTTCACAACTACCCTTTTTCGAATAACCCAGTTCTATAATAACTTTCATTAAATCAATATCCAAATTTATAATTTAGTCAAATAACATTCATTATTAATCAACTTAATTAAACTAATTTTAATTAAATTAATCAATATTCATTAGATCTAATTACTTATTTTAATCCCACTAATAATTGTTAATTTATTAATATTTAAGCAAAATTATTAATAAATTAAAATTTACAACTATATCTATGCAATTAATATTTATTTATTAAATATTTAAAAAGTTTAATCTATTATAAAAATTGAATATATTATAATTTTATTATTTAAAATTTTTAAATAAATAAAATTCGTTTTAATAATTTTGAAAAAAATTATAAAAAATAAAAAATAAAAAAAATAAAAAATAAATGAATTCAAAATTCTCCCACGTTTATAGCCCGTCGGCTTTGGCCGCAGGCCTGCGGTCGTAGGACCTGCAGCGGCAGGTACTCTGTACCTGTCGTCGCAGTACCTGTGACACAGGTACTATCGGCCTGTCGACAGTGGGGGGCGGGTACGGGGTGATTCCCTCCCCCCCCCCACTATATTATATTAATATATTTTTTTTTTATATTTTATTTTATTTTATTTTAATAACAGTAAAATAAGTTTTATTTTAACAAAATTAATTTTGTTTAATCTTTTTTTTTTTTATAAAAACAATTTCTTCCAAAGGATAAATATGTAAAATATAAATATATATATTTATATATATATATATATATATATATTTTATATATTCATCTAGAACTTTTCAATTTCATTAAAACAAAACCCTTATCAAATTAGATCTTAATTTCTAAATCAAGAAAACAATGGTTCTAATTAATTCATCCAGTCTCCATGGATACAGAAATTATTGACGAATAATTAATAAATTCACAATATTGAAAGCTTAAAGCTTTCATCACAGAGAATTCAGATCTACAAACCCCAGACACGAAGAAGGCAGGAAGGGATAATTGCATATTTAATGGATAAAAAACACAAGACCCTACCTGATCCTGATGCTATTATGCAATCTCCAGGAACTGTATGCGAATTCGCTCCTCTCAATAACCTTCCCCTTCAAGACTTTCTTCGTATCAGCCTTCTGAAATTTGCTTCCAAAAATTCTCTTCCCCAAAAATTCTCGTCCAAATTCGTATCCCACAAAAATGAACCCCCAAAGTTGTGATAAGCAAATTCTCCTCAATTCTGGGCACTAATTGTGTGTTTACCCGAGAAGACTCTTTGCACAACTCAGTTAACTCCAAATTAACTTTTATTATCTTTTCTAATTCTTTTGCATTCAACTTTCATGCATATTAAGTTGAATTATTAAATAACTTTATTTAAGATTTCACTTGACTTCAATTCTTAATTAATTTATTACTTTAAATCTTATGTGCACTTTTAAGAAATTAAAATAACATTATTAATTTTTATAATTTAATCTTTTAATTTAATTCTTATATTTAACTCATGTTTAGATCATGCGATCTAGAATTCTTAATAAATTAATATCTTTCAACTTTTAATTTATTTTAGAACTTAATTGATAACATATTTAATTAATTTAAATAACAATAATATTTAGCATTTATTTAAAAATGAACTCCAAATATATATTATTATTAAATTAAATAAATATTATCCTATTCTAAATATATCTTGAACTTTAATTTCCAACTTTAATTCTTTTATTTAATTAATTAATTAATTAATTAACTATAAAGATATCATAATAATTCCTTATTAAATTAAATCATTAATTAGTCTTTTTAATTAGACTTAATTAATAGAAAAATACACCAAGGACTCATAAAGCAACATACGAAAACCCATCATAGAAAAATACATACTAAATCAAACAAAAGGGTTATAATCACCAAATTACATCATTTGATGCATTCGGAGGGTACTTAACTCAGATACTTGTCCTAATTATCAATTAGGACAATTGGCTAAAGGGTTTAGGATTTGGACTTAAGAGTTTATCTCCCCTCTCTTACCATTGAGACAGTGCGATAGGGTACGCTCATCCTGACAATTCAGGGAAGTCGATACCCGGTACCTGCAACCTGCATAAAATCCATGCATGTACAAACACAATATTCTAAGCTAAACAGGCAATGGCAGGAAGTGGTGCATCGTGTAGATCCCGACCAGCAGGTGACTACGACTCCCTTCCTTAACCATATCAGAAACACCATACATAAATAAAATAGCACGCACACCATACACATGCAGTATGGGGTAAGTATCCATAAGAAACACATGGAATAATGAACCATCTAACTAATCATCATCGATAACTGAAACCATTGAATAATCATCATACATGCATGAAATATAGAGTACCAAGTAATCTCATCATATAATAAACTGAGTGACAACATCATCTGATAATCTCTAAAATAATAATACTACTCATCAAACATAAATTGGCCTAAAAGAGTTTGGCAATCATATCATAAATGTAGCTCAAAAAAATGTAAACTAGGGGCAAGCACTACATCCACCCCCCCTAGACTTAGGCTTACTCTTGGAAGCCTATAAACAAATAGGGATATAAATCCCGTAATCTAGATGCATCCTCCCATGTAGCTGAAGAGTCATCAGTAGGGTCCCATTGGACCCTTACCTGCTCTATGGTTCAACCCCTGAGGGTCAACTCCCGCTGCTCCAGAATACGTATTGGCTCCAAAGCCAGCTGCCCGTCCTCTACCTATAATGCATTCCAATCAAGAATATGTACAACATCAGGAATATACTGTCTAAGTACTGAAACATGGAAAACATCGTGAATGCGAGCAAGGCTGGGCGGTAAAGCAAGACGATAGGCAACTGGACCAATCCTCTCAAGAATATCGAATGGTCCCACAAAGCGAGGTGCTAGCTTCGAGCCCTTTCCATAACGGATTGGACTCTTCCGCGGACGCACTCTCAAGAAAACCTTCTCTCCCACAGCAAACTGCTTATGTGACCTATGAGCATCAGCATACTTCTTTTGCCTATCCTGTGCCGTTGTCAAGTGCTCTCGGATACGCACCACCTGTTGCTCCATGTCACGAAGCATCTCTGGGCCCAACAGGATGCGATCCTCAAGGCTATCCCAACTCAAAGGTGTACGATAAGGGCGTCCATATAAGGCTTGGAAAGGTGCCATGCCAATAGAACTGTGATACTCGTTGTTGTAAGCAAACTCCACTAGGTAGAGATAGTCCTCCCGATGAGTTTGCCTATCCATCACGTACATCCTCAACATATCTTCAAGAACCTGATTCACTCTCTCTGTCTGCCCATCTGTCTCTGGGTGATATGCTGAACTGAAGTTCAACTACGCTCCAAGATCATGCTGTAGTGATGTCCAAAATGCGGAAGTGAAAACATGATCCCTATCTGAAATGATCTTTCGGGGGATACCATGTAGTCTCACAATATCACGCATGAAGACATTAGCTACTGAAGTTGCAGTGTAGGAAGACCTGATTGGTGCAAAATGTGCCACCTTGGTCAACCGGTCAATGGTGACCATGATAGCATCATGACGACAAAGAGTCATAGGTAATCCTACTATGAAATCCATAGAGATGATGTCCCACTTCCATGAAGGAACGAGATTCGGTTGCAAAAGTCCTGTCGGATGCTGGTGTTTTGCCTTGACTCTCTGACACTCAAGACATCTAGCCACAAAATCAGCAATGTTGCGCTTCATCCCGGACCAATAGAATAAACGTCGCAAATCTGCATGCATCTTCTTGACACCTGGATGTGCCGAGTAAGGTGCACGATGGGCCTCTGATAGGATCAATATGCGAAGCTCATCCAGTAGCGGCACATAGATCCTTCCTGAAAGTCTCAAAAGGCCATCTGATTCTAAGACATAGCCTGAAAACTTACCCTCCAAGGATCTCCCTGAATTGATCTCACTGCACACCTCCAGATACCATGAATCAGTGGGGAGTGCCTGAAGTATCTGACATCTCAAATCGACACTAAGAGTCATAGATGATATCACATGTTTCCTGCGACTCAAAGCATCAGCTACGACATTCTCCTTCCCCTGGATATACTTCACCTCAAAGTCATACTCGCACAAAAACTCTATCCAACGCCTTTGCCTAGCATTCAGATTAGGCTGCGTGAATATGTACTGAAGACTACGATGATCGCTATGTAGTTCAAATCTGTGTCCCAACAAGAAATGTCTCCATCTCACTAAGGCATGAACTACTGCTGCTAACTCAAGGTCATGTGTAGGATAATTCAACTCATGATCCTTGAGTTTGCGTGACTCATATGCAATCACTCGACCATTCTGCATTAGAACTGCTCCAATACCCTCAAGGGAAGCATCTGTACACACCATGAACTCACCTTCTGGATCAGGTACTGCTAAGATCGGTGCACTGGTCAGAAGCTCTTTGAGTTTTTGAAATGCTTCTACACACTTTTCTGTCCAAAGAAACTTCTTTCCTTTCCTCTGAAGGGAGGTAATAGGGTGTGCTATTCTGGAGAAGTTTTGAACAAATCTGCGATAATACCTAGCTAGACCCATGAAACTATGAATCTCTGATACAGTAGTGGGTGCAGGCCAATCTACTATTGCCTGGATCTTCGTAGGGTCTATAGAGATACCTTCGCCTGAAATAACGTGTCCCAAATACTGTATCTCTGATTGAAAGAAATCACACTTTGCCGCATTGGCATAAAGTTGATTATCTCTCAAGCACTGCAAAACTAAACTCAAATGTTCCTCATGTTCCTTTTGGGACTTAAAATATATCAGAATATCATCGAGGAACACAAGAACAAATCTATCAAGATAGGAACGGAACACCCCATTCATTAAGCACATGAAAACTGATGGAGCGTTCGTCAACCCAAAGGGTACCACTGTGAACTCATAATGCCCGTAGCGAGTTCGGAAGGCGGTCTTATGAATATCAGCCTCCTTGATGCGAAGTTGATGGTATCCTGACTTAAGATCAATCTTAGAGAACACTGTAGCTCCCTTGATCTGATCAAATAAATCATCAATCCTTGGTAAAGGATACCTGTTCTTTATTGTCACCTTATTCAGCTGTCTGTAATAAATGCAAAGGCGCAAAGAACCATCCTTCTTCTTCACAAAGAGCACTGGAGCTCCCCATGGTGATACACTAGGTCGAATACTACCCTTGGCCAAAAGTTCCTCTAACTGCAAACGCAACTCACTTAGCTCTTGAGTGGTCATACGGTAAGGAGCTCTAGAGATAGGTTCCGCTCCTGGAGTGAGCTCAATGCTAAAATCAATGTCTCTCTTCGGAGGCATGCCTGGAATCTCACTCGGAAAGACATCAACATACTCCTGTAAAATAGGGTGATCTAGGGTCTTCCTCGTAGAGTCTTCCTCATCAAGCTCATTTACCGTAATGGAAAATACCTGACACCCCTTACGAAAGCTTCGCTCAAGTTGCATAGCAGAGATCATTCATAGGGATATAGGCCTCGGTATCCCCACAATCTCAACATCCTTCCCTTGGTCATCCTGACACATAATGGTCTTCTTTCTGCAGTCAATACTAGCCCTATGAGAGCCAAGCCAATCCATACCTAAGACCACATCGTAGGAGCCAAGAGGAATAACTCGAAAATCGACTGAAGTCTCAAACCCTCCTATGCTAAGTCCACACTTATGAACCACCGAATCTGTGGAAACTTTAGCACCTGAGGCTAGTTCCACTTGCCAACCATGATCTTGCTTAACCGACTCCAGCTTACACTTATCAACTAGAGATGGAGAAATGAAAGAATCTGTAGCACCTGAATCAAATAATACAGAGAGAGATGTACCTCGGATAGCTCCTGTAGTCTCAACTACTGTCCCCTGATGGTTTTCCTGACGGTGATCCACCACTGCAAATACTCTATGAGATCCACTTGTATTTCCGACTGTAGGCTCAGATGCCGCTAGCCTGGGTCCTGAGTACTGAGATGCTCGCTGTGGGCAGTATGCTGCAATGTGACCAATCTGTCCACACGAATAACATCCCGTGCCTCTACCAGATCCTCTCCCTATAGGTGGTGCATTTGACCGCTGGTGGCTACCCCTACTAGCAAAAGACTGGTTGCTCTGTGCAGGCCGAGATTGCTGATTCTGTCTATTACGTTGAGCATTGCGATTGATCCTAGAGTTGGATCCACCGCCACCACTCTGTGCCTAAGGGTAAAATCCCTTATGCTGCTGAGGCTGCTGCTGAGAATACTGATTCCTCCTAGGGAAGGGAGGCTTCCTGACTCCACCGGAATTGTGGTTTCCCTTAGATCCTGCTATAGTAGGCGCTCCCACAAATCCCCCTTGCCCAAAGTTGACACTCTGCTCTACCAGGATAGCTCGATGTACCGCATCCTTGAGGGTCTTAGGCTCAAATACCTTATCACTCCCAATAAAATAGTTGTTCAAGCCTCGAATGAAATGTTGTGCCAACTGTGCTGGGTTGTCACTGAATCCCGAAAAAGGCATGAGCTCATAGAACTTGTGCTCATACTCTACAATGGTCATAGTGAATTGTCTCAGGTTATGGAACTCATCTGCTCTATGCTGCTTCCATTCCTCTGGTAGGAATCGCTCATGAAAAATCTCCAAGAAAATCTCCCAAGTGACACTACCCATGTCAATGCCCAACTTCTTCTCCTCAATAGTCCACCAGGTGGCTCCAAATAACTCTAGATTGGTAATGGCAAACCTCACTTTGACATTACTGTCAAAGTCCTGCATAGCAAAAATCCTGTCAAGGGCAATAAGCCACTGCTCCGCTACATACCCAGAACCTTGCCCATTAAAGGGCTTGATCTTGGCCCTCTGAAGATCCTTCATCTGAGAAGATACTATGAATCTATGTCGATCCCTCTGAGGACTCCTAGATCTGCGTCTATGCTCATGTCCAACCTGGTGTGCTCTATCCTGCTCAAGAATAGGAGGTAAGCGATCAATAAGGTTTCGCATCATTTGCCCCAGATCAACCTCCTTAGAGTCGGCATGTTCCTCATCGTGGTTCTCTTCCTGATGCTCACTAACATGCTCTTCCCTATTCTCTTCCTGAATGGGGCTCTCATGGATAGACTCATGAACACTAACATCTCTGCCTCGTCCACGACCTCTGCCACGGCCAAGGCTATGGCCCCTAACGAAAGATCTCGTCCCAGATACCATCCTACAATAATATCCAAGACACAAGATGCTAAAATAACCATGAAACATACTACTGAAATACATAGATAAAAGACACATGTTTTGCAAACAAGATATTTTCAGTTTTCAGTTTACCTATAATTTCAGTTTTGAAGTTTTGAGTGTTGAAGTACGAATAAAATAGGTAACTAATAGTTTATATACTGTTTCAGTTCAACTAGCTTCAAGTTTTAGTTTAAGGTTTGCATTTTTATTCAACTAGTTAACACTAGTGGCATTCCAATATACCCAAAGCTCCCAATGTAGAAACTTGGGCTCTGATAACAGATGTAACGCCCCGCCAAGGGATCCAAAAGAATTAACCTAAAGTTTCACTAAGTTTGCTAAACATTTTTTTTTTTTTTAAAGTAAGAAAGTATGACATACACATCAAACAAATAGTAGCGGAAGCAATAACATGTAATCATTTACAAACATACATTGCAAGTTACATTTCTTAAAGATCCCAAGACGTTGAGTCACGTTTAAATTTAATTAATTCTAAGTCTAACAACTATCACATACATAGAAAAGAATAATCAGAAACTCCAATGTCCATAATATACATTTGTTCCGAATGCTCCTTGGCAAATTAATTCGGAATGCTCATTCATCCACTGTACATGTCACAGGGTATGAAAGGCTTAAAAGAATATACATATGTAAAGATCAAGATACAACATCCTCAAATCCATGATACAAAGTACAGTAAAAATATATGAAACTATTCACCATACATGATAAATCCATACATCCATAATGATAAAACATCTATCATAAAATCTAACCATCCATCATACTAATCCAAGAACATAGTGTAGGTAAATGCCAATCACGAAACCTCCAGCCACGGTGACCACGGAACGGATCTCAATGGTAAGAGTAAAAGCACTACCACCCGACCGCGTGGAACCTAAATGGTCCACTCCCACCGCGCTGAGGAGATAGTCTCAAGTCCCAAATAGGATAACAAAACCTATAATCATAAATACTCTCTAAGTCCAGGAAATCCTAAAAGTATGCTAACTCAAGGGTTCCTAAAAAGATCGACATCTAAATCCCAGAGGTACCACAAGACACGTAGGAAACCTAATATGCAAGTGGGAAAGTGTCATTGCAAAAGTCATGTAGAAGTTACCCGAGCAATCCCTTAGGAATCCCGGGTCCCTACTGATCCTGTGGCCACTAGTATCCTCTCGTACTGACGAGGCATACTATGGAATGCAAGGTCGTAACCAAGCGTCCTCTCTACCCCATCCTAGTCTGTACTAGCACTCATGGCATGGGAGAGAACATACAATTATCTTGTTAGGTTCATTTTCTCTCATTTAGTGTAAATGTTTTCACTTATTAAAAATGACTTACAATGGGTTTCTCAAGGCAGCCTCTTAGGGCTCCGACCCCCATTGCAAGCCACTTCCCGACTCTACACATAGATAACCTACCCTAGCTCATGAACTCGTAAATCAAAGAATCATAATAAAACCATCTCAGTCCTATACGAGCAACTGAAAATATCATAAAAAGATAATCCACAAAATATATCAGTTCTTCATGAGCAACAGATAACATCAACTAGTAATCATGTAATCACGATAGTTCTCTATCAGCAACTGAAGGCATCAATGATAAGTCACAAAATCCAATGGTTCTCTAATGAGCAACCAGAAAGTAATACAAGTATAACTGATCGAGACTCAGAAATGGTTATCAAATATAACTGATCGAGACTCAAAAATGGTTAAGTTAGGTATTCTCAATTACATACATCTCAGCTTCACACAAGGAAACTGGAAAGCAATCACAAACAGTAAACACAGTCATTTCATAGAGCACTTCATCACATTACCATGGTCAGGTTAAGAAAGATCGAGACCAAATCATCAAGACATCACATTCACAAACCCCGAGCCTCTGGTAACAACCTGAACTGGTCAACGCTAAACCAACCCCAAAACATTCAAAGTACAAAGACAACATCAAAGTCTCAGAGATTGGATCTGAAAGTATATTATTTAAGTTAAGGTAAGGTTTGTGTTTTAGTTTAATGTCGAATTCAAGTAACAAAGTTTTCACAACTACCCTTTTGCGAATAACCCAGTTCTATAATAACTTTCATTAAATCAATATCCAAATTTATAATTTAGTCAAATAACATTCATTATTAATTAACTTAATTAAACTAATTTTAATTAAATTAATCAATATTCATTAGATCTAATTACTTATTTTAATCCCACTAATAATTGTTAATTTATTAATATTTAAGCAAAATTATTAATAAATTAAAATTTACAACTATATCTATGCAATTAATATTTATTTATTAAATATTTAAAAATTTTAATCTATTATAAAAATTGAATATATTATAATTTTATTATTTAAAATTTTTAAATAAATAAAATTCGTTTTAATAATTTTTAAAAAAATTATAAAAAATAAAAAATAAAAAAAATAAAAAAAAACGAATTCAAAATTCTCCCACGTTTATAGCCCGTCGGCTTTGGCCGCAGGCCTGCGGTCGTAGGGCCTACGGCGGCAGGTACTGTCGACCTGCCGACAGTGGGGGGTGGGTATGGGGTGATTCCCTCCCCCCCACTATATTATATTAATATATTTTTTTTTAAATTTTTTTTTAATTTATTTTAATAACAGTAAAATAAGTTTTATTTTAACAAAATTAATTTTGTTTAATCCTTTTTTTTTTTATAAAAATAATTTCTTCCAAAGGATAAATATGTAATATATATATATATATATATATATATTCATCTAGAACTTTTCAATTTCATTAAAACAAAAGCCTTATCAAATTAGATCTTAATTTCTAAATCAAGAAAACAATGGTTCTAATTAATTCATCCAATCTCCATGGATACAGAAATTATTGACGAATAATTAATAAATTCACAATATTGAAAGCTTAAAGCTTTCATCACAGAGAATTCAGATCTACAAACCCCAGACAAGAAGAAGGCAGGAAGGGATAATTGCATATTTAATAGATAAAAAACACAAGACCCTACCTGATCCTGATGCTATTATGCAATCTCCAGGAACTGTATGCGAATTCGCTCCTCTCAATAACCTTCCCCTTCAAGACTTTCTTCGTATCAGCCTTCTGAAATTTGCTTCCAAAAATTCTCTTCCCCAAAAATTCTCGTCCAAATTCGTATCCCACAAAAATGAACCCCCAAAGTTGTGATAAGCAAATTCTCCTCAATTCGGGGCACTAATTGTGCGTTTACCCGAGAAGACTCTTTGCACAACTCAGTTAACTCCAAATTAACTTTTATTATCTTTTCTAATTCTTTTGCATTCAACTTTCATGCATATTAAGTTGAATTATTAAATAACTTTATTTAAGATTTCACTTGACTTCAATTCTTAATTAATTTATTACTTTAAATCTTATGTGCACTTTTAAGAAATTAAAATAACATTATTAATTTTTATAATTTAATCTTTTAATTTAATTCTTATATTTAACTCATGTTTAGATCATGCGATCTAGAATTCTTAATAAATTAATATCTTTCAACTTTTAATTTATTTTAGAACTTAATTGATAACATATTTAATTAATTTAAATAAGAATAATATTTAACATTTATTTAAAAATGAACTCCAAATATATATTATTATTAAATTAAATAAATATTATCCTGTTCTAAATATATCTTGAACATTAATTTCCAACTTTAATTCTTTTATTTAATTAATTAATTAATTAATTAACTATAAAGATATCATAATAATTCCTTATTAAATTAAATCATTAATTAGTCTTTTTAATTAGACTTAATTAATAGAAAAATACACCAAGGACTCATAAAGCAACATACGAAAACCCATCATAGAAAAATACATACCAAATCAAACAAAAGGGTTATAATCACCAAATTACATCATTTGATGCATTCGGAGGGTACTTAACTCAGATACTTGTCCTAATTATCAATTAGGACAATTGGCTAAAGGGTTTAGTATTTGGACTTAAGAGTTTATTTCCCCTCTCTTACCATTGAGACAGTGCGATAGGGTACACTCATCCTGACAATTCAGGGAAGTCGATACCCGGTACCTGCAACCTGCATAAAATCCACGCATGTACAAACACAATATTCTAAGCTAAACAGGCAATGGCAGGAAGTGGTGCATCGTGTAGATCCCGACTAGCAGGTGACTACGACTCCCTTCCTTAACCATATCAGAAACACCATACATAAATAAAACAGCACGCACACCATACACATGCAGTATGGGGTAAGTATCCATAAGAAACACATGGAATAATGAACCATCTAACTAATCATCATCGATAACTGAAACCATTGAATAATCATCATACATGCATGAAATATAGAGTACCAAGTAATCTCATCATATAATAAACTGAGTGTAAACATCATCTGATAATCTCTAAAATAATAATACTACTCATCAAACATAAATTGGCCTAAAAGAGTTTGGCAATCATATCATAAATGTAGCTCGAAAAAATGTAAACTAGGGGCAGGCACTACATTTTGGTGATTAAGAGTGGTAGGTATGCAAGATATGAGTGTTTTTGGGATTTTTAAGTGTTATACAATGTGAGGAAATGCTAAATGAATTAGGGTTTTGATGTGCAAAGTGCAAATATCCTAAGCATGTTATGCAAATGCAAATGGAAGGTGATGTTTTGAGGCTATGCAAAATGAAGGTATGAAAAATGAAGGTTAGGGTTATGTTTTGAACTTGTAAATGATACTAAAGGTAGACTATGCAAAGGATGGTTTCCAAGGGTTGATAATGATGTTTAGGATATGCAAAATGAGGGTAAATGATCAAGAAGGCAATTTGGTTGATGGGTAATCCGATAGGGTTTTGTAGTGAGAATGATACTAAGGTTTAGACCATGCCAGATGAAGGGGATATACCACTAGGGTAAGTCAAAATGATGTTTGGGGATGCTAGGGATATGATTATGCTATGACAAGGGTATATGGAAAGTTTTGAACTTAGGTAAAACCTTTTAGAAAGTATTTTGTCTAAGAGTTTAACCTTGTGATAAAGGACTTTGGATCTTGACCAAAAACTGATAAAAGACGAAAAGATCAAATTGATAACTGATGAAAAGGTAGATCCATTATCCGTCAACACTAGGAGATACTCTAAGACTCATACTTTGTCTAGATTTTTGACTAAATTCAAAGGTTTTGGGGGTTCATGAGTGGATGTGTGATATGGAAAATGCCTGTGATGCAAAAGGGGATTTTGGGTGCAAGATACAATTTTGGGTCAAGTGTAGAATGGGGAGGTGTAACGGCTCCTAGATGCAGTTTTAGGGTTCTAAAGTGCAATTTGAAAGGCCAGAATGGTCCTATAGGTGACCAAGTGTGCCCTAATAGTGCCAAGTGCACTCAAACAGTACCAACTATGTCAATGATGGAGTTGGGGCCAGTTTGGGAGAAGTTGGTAAGCTAGGAAGAATGTTTGTTGATCCTGAAAGGTATGGTTGCCAAACTGATATGCCAGGAAGATAAGATGCTAGGGTTGATGTTAGGATGAGTTGGGAAGTGTAGAAAATTTTTTATGACCTATAAAATGATGTCCTAAGTGAAGGTGATGAAGACTTGGTGATGCCGAATGCAGATCTGGATCGGCTAGTGCAAGTGGAGCTAACTAGGTACCTAAGGCCACTGTCGAAGCCCCAAAATGTTATCCAGAACCCAAAACTAGGTCTCAGGACCACCAAGTGCAGACTATTTCAATGATGTAGTTGGTGGTTTTATGATGCAGTTGGTAGTTTCAGGGCGTAGTTGGTAAAGTAGGTTGAAACAAAGGCAATTCTAGGAGCTATGGTTTCCAGATTGATATCACAGAGAGGTAAACAATAGGGGACAGTGTTAAGATGAGAATGAATAATAAAAATGATGGCTAGGGCACCCATAATGATGGATAAAGTTGTCAACATGACGAATAGGTATGCAAAGATGCAAGGTGGTGAATGCAAAGTGTTGATTTTGAGATGGGAATGCAAAAACTAAGAGAGGTAAACTAAACCTAAAAGGATGCAATATGAAATGTAAAAGATACTAAATGAGGACTAAAAGGTGCAATATGAAGTCTATATAATGAATGAATGAGGCCTATACTAGGGTGAAGGCAAGTGAAGTCTACGCAAGTGTAAGATCTACGTTTTGCCAAGCACGTTTAGGAGTACAAGTTACCATGTTTTCTAAGGTTTGAGTGTGTTGAACCAAAGTTTGGTAAAATGTTTTGACAATGTGTAATGTTTTGACAAGTTCAAATGATATCCAAGGTGTAAATTTAAGAGTTTGGCTTTTATCTTGATTATTTTTACACACACACAAGACACATTATGACAAGAATAGCTATTGTTAAAAGTTAAAAAACACACCACAACCTAGGATTTTAGGACTGTATCCACTAAATTCCTACTTGAACTAAAGTTCAGCCATGCTTATGTAGAGCGGAAAACCTACGATCTTGGCACCAAAGGCTCCCCCTTACAATGCACTAATTTTTCATGGCTACCAAGATTCTCTTCCCAAGGGGTATGACTTCCCAAGGGACTATTGCCTCTACTAAGGACTGCGAGAATGTAGGATGTCTTCATGGGCATGGATGACCCCTTGAGCCAATGGAGGAGAGCTATCACACACCACAAGGGTATTGGAGAAGAGATATCATGTAGCAATACCGCTGACATAGCTTTCACCGTAATCAAATTTTATATAGCAGCTAGAACGTTGACCTGGCTTTTGGCCAATTACTGCTTTGAGGTCATCCCCTGGTATACCTAATATCGAGTATCTTGGTCCAACGCAGGCCTCATATAGAAGTTACACAGATTTCTCTTACACCCAAGATCCATGAATGGCGAGGGGAGAGGATTCGTCCAATGCAACTCCTAGAGATTTAACATTGTAGACACGCTAGGCAGAAAAGAAAAGGGTTCATTTTACGCACCAAACAAAGTGTTATCTAATCTAGGAAATCCACACACATAATTTTTAAAGATCCACTAGTCTACCATGAAAGCCAAACTAATAAAGAAAGCTATAGAAACCCCCTCTTTCATTTGTAGATCCTATTTCCTTCTTTCTTCTCCAAATGATTGTAGCTCCAATTTTCCTATAGTGCACAAAAGATTGAAGCAAAAGCCTATGATATGGATAATGCCATGAGAATACTAGAAGTTTGATTTTAAGCTTGAGAGCAAGAAGTGTAAATGCAAAGAAGTGGGCACTCAAAGACTTCAAAATTTGTCACCCAAAGACTGCTTGAAAAGTTGATCAATGAACAACTCCGAGGTTATAGATGGTTATTTTTCAACCTATTAGGAAGCTCAACTGAAGATAAATGTAAATGTTCACAAAGAGGCATTTTATAGTATCTGTCAATTCTACACAACTTTACCAAAATGTATTAACAAAACCAACACATTTTTGTATTTTTCCATTTTATTATGAATGGAATTTCTAATCAATGAAACCATATGAACTCCTTTTCTAATCAACAATTTGAAAAGAAAATAACAAAGATAGGGTAAGGAGAGATTAAAGTAAATTACTAAAAAGGGGAAGTCCTAATGGACACAAGCCAAAGCAATAACACGTCTATTAATTAAATTATCAGAAGGACTAGTAGAAAAAAATGAAATTAGGAGTAGTGCTTCGTCAATTTCACTGATGCAATCACCAATGAGAAATTTGATGGAAAACAAAATATACATCATGATTCATCAAATTTTGCAGCCATGAAAAGTGCACACACATCAGGAAAAATAATATGCATGAATAATAGTCATCCTTTCTCTAATTCACCACAACAATACAATTTTTTAACATATGTGAAACACCATAACTAAAACATCACAAAATTACCATAACACAATAAAACCATAGGCTCCATTACTATTCATGAACATAAATTCATAAAAAGAAACACAAATTTAGCAAGAAATACTACATAGAGAATAAGTGAACCAATAGCATCCTTTATTATATCAAAATACTAGCCTTTAATACATATTACATTTATGTATTTAAAGTGTTCCCTTTCCTTAATATGATACTAGGAGTAAGAGTTCTTCTAAAACAAATAATATCCTAAAAACTAATAAAATAAAGCTAATTGTATACAAACTAACTCTCTAAATGGTGCTAATTATGTCTCAACCTTTGTTTCTATCAATTAATGTGTGCATGATAATTTACATGACTAAAAATTGTAAAAGAAGAAGAGGATAAGAAAAGAGAATCCATGAGATGATTTAGGAGCCATTGGAGCTTCAAAAATTGCAAGAACATCCTTCTCTAAGATATTTTAGGAGTTAAACTATCATTGAAAAAAACTTTTAGTGCATGGAATGCTGAAAAACTAGAACAAGTAGTTAATTTTCAATGCACTACAATTGATCTAAAACTATGAACTCACCATTGTGTTTGGTGCACATTATGAAAAGTGCACCTCTATGTTTGGAACACTTTGTGAAAAATACACCTTCGTGTTTGGTGCACCTTATGAAAAGTGCACCTTTGTGAAAAGTACACCTTGATAAACGGACCAAAAATGATAAGATTTTTCTAAATCCACAATTTTCTAAAAGTGATCAAATTTTTGTTAGTCCACAATTCTCCAAAACTGATAGAATTTTGTAAGTCCATAATTGTCCAAAAGTGATAGAACTTTTCTAAGTCCACAATTTTCCAAAAGTGATACAATTTTTTCGAAGTCCACAATTTTCCTAAAGTGACAATTTTTTTTCCTATTTTCACATTTTTTTTAAAGTGGTAGAATTTTTTCTATGTACACAATTTTCCAATAGTGACTGAATTTTTTCTAAGTCCACAATTTTATAAAATTGAGTTCATTTTTCTAAGTCCATAACTTTCCAAAAGTGACAAATTTTTTTGAAGTCCACAATTTTCTAAAAGTGACAAAAAAAATTCTAAGTCCACAACTTTCCAAAAGTGACAAAAATTTTTCTAGATCCACAATTTTCCAAAAGTGATGCAATTTTTTCTAAGCCCACAACTCTTAATTTCCAACATCTAGGTCATGTTGACGTTCAACCAAAATGATGTTTGGATGTTCTCCTTTGAACTTTTGGATGGTGGAGATGATTTCTTGAGGATTTGACGAGTCTAAAGATTCATACTTTTCCATCACTTCCCAATGGAAATCATTAACTTCTTTCCTTATGACTATAAAATCATCTAGCTTAGAGTCCAAATCCCTTAGTGTCTCCTTGGTTTCAAAAATATATCCAACATCATCTTTAGAGGATACTTCTTGAAACAATGCTTGAATTTTTGTACAACTATTTTCACATAGCATAGTTGGGTTTTGGAGTCATCATCAAATATCTCTAAGCTTGTTGAACTATAGTATTTATTCACTACTAATACTTGGGCATGTTTTATTTGTATATCTTGGATATCTTCATACATAGATAACATCACCTTATAATTAACCTGTATATTCTCAATCTAATTATCGATCTTATTATGTTATTATCTTGTATAACATATAAAAACATTTGGTATCTCTCACTTCCAAGTTCAAATCCATGAAGTGTGAATTCTTGGGTGCTCCTTGGAACTTGAAAGTCATGGGTTTGAGTGTGATCTTAGCTACTGCAGAAGATGAGGAAGCCATGGTAATCTTCGAGACCTCTGCATGTTTTGGATATGTACACTAGCATACCTTAAGACTTAGCACACCTTCATACTAGCACACATTTAGACTTAGCACACCTTTAAAGTTAGCACACCTTTGTACTTGCACACCTTATCACTTAACACATCTTCAAGGAGTTGAATAAGGTACTCAATTTTATAAAAGATAAATGTTTTGAGATTTGAAAATAATTTCTTGGCTTTTCTCAAATGAGGTCTAGTGTACTTATTCCTAACATTTTTGATGATTTAAGCCCTTTTTATACTCCAACATTTTTATAATCCGTGTACTTCTTCTTTCTGAAATACTTAGGCACATGTGTTGAATATGAACATACAATATACCATAGTAATATTTATTGTTATGGATAATGAGGATGCCATGATGAGCTACATAGAAGATAAACATCAATATACTAGTGCTAGGGGGTAAACATAATTCTTAACAACTAGGCCTGAGTAACAAAAAGAAATAACAAAAATTGGTCAACAACTAACAAAAGCGACAATTGTGCACTTATGGAGGTGTGCTCACTAGGTTAAGCATGACGGTTTGTACATCTAGAAAGGGGAAAACCTAGTGCACCTTGTGAAGGTGCACAAATGCACATCTACAAAACAAGTTAAGGCAGTGTACATAGCACACCTTGTTAGGGTATGGATGTGCATTGGGTGTGCTTGTGTGCACCTTTAGCTTTTATGCAATACTTGATATTCTTGGTTGGTAGATTTTGAATGATGCTAACAAGAAAAAAACTCCTAAATCTAAACAACAAGAGTTCCACTCCCTAAGGAACCTTGGAAGATAACCTATTCTAAGGAACAACCTTTACATAGTCAAATTGAAAAAGGATGGTCCCCATTTCCAAAGTAAAAAATATGGCGTGTGTTGTGGAACCATAATAGATATCTAAGGAATAAGGATTGGAATTATCACAAGTATGAATTTTGTCCTTCGATTGAGTCATGGACACAATTTATTATTGCAAGGATGAAGTGATTTGAGAAAGGTTTTCTATAGTGGATTTTGTATAAATATTCATATGAAATATGAGTAAAATATTTGGAGCATTATGAGAAACATAAGGGATGGTGGAATATGAAAATTGGACATTATTGTAAGTATTCATAAATAATGTTTGTGAGATACCCAAAAAAATTTAAGAAGGATAAATAATAGGATTAAAAAAGCATTTAAAGATAGAAGGAAAGGGATAATTGTGTTGAATGCATGTATTTATGAGAGGTGGAGCATAAGTAGATACACTAGTTATTGAGGTAGAAATATGAATATAGGTTTAATGAGGGGTACTCTTGTTATTGACATAAACATTTGCACACCATCATAGAGGAATAAAAATAAAATTACAAGAAATAAAAAATTACAAAATTGTGAAGCTTACTTTCTATTAGATCATCAATGAAAAGATATTAAAATATTAAGAAATATGACATGCTAAAGCCACATGGGCAATTTGATTTCAATACTTTGCATGCTAGAGCTACCATATACATCATTAGAACTACCCTAGATAAACTTAGGGACCTTCATTATATAGGAGGGTTTTAACCACCGTAGACGATTCTAGAAATTATAGCCCTCTATTTTGAGGCTAACCATCCCTAAAGTTAGATGATTTATCTTTTCTTCCATTGGAACAATCCCGTAAAATCTTTTAGAACTCACATGAGTTTTTGGGAGATTTTTATTTTTTTATTTTTATTTTATTTTAAGAAAAGTAACTTTTGGAGACTATAACTCTTCACTTGTTGACCTGATTTATTAATATAACACATTTTAGAAATGGCACAAAGTTATCTACTAGCTCAAGATGTCATGTCTGAGCCATGCAAAGATATAAACTATTTTGGAAGCCTCTAAATCCTTCATAGTTGAGTTCAAATTTTTGTACCCCTCTTCCAATAAATAAATAAATAAAATAATATCTTTGAAAGTAGACTTGATCTTACCATGAAACATTACCATAAATCTAATATAACTAAAGTAAATCTCTAGAGGAATAGATTAGAATATTATGAGGTTTAATAAATAATTTACTAGTGTAAAAGAAAAATTAAGAAACTTATTTAAAGTTAATATATAGTGTATATTAAGAAAAAATGATGTATATTAGGGAAAGAAAAAGAGAGACCTTCAAACATAACCTTCTAAAGGGCCCAAAATTGATTAGCACTACCCAAACTAGTGGATGGAAAGGGTGTCAATGTTGAATTCTAGTATTTATATTCCCAAATATATACTCAATAGATCTCTTTCTATAAGATATTATTTCTCTTTAATTTTATGTATTTAATTGATTTGATTAGTGAGGGCAAACTAACTAATTAAATTGTAAGTAAATGTAGAAGCATATATGAATGCTAAAAACATAAAAGGATCAGATCCATAAAATAAAGAAACATGTCATTAGATTTGGCCTACTGTCAACTTAGTATCATGTTATTGTTTCTCCTTTTCTATTTCTTCACAAGTGTTCACCCCATTCTCCGATTTTTTAGACCTGTGCCTTCTACGCATGGTAATATTTCATGAGTATTTTCTAGTCTATTGTCTATTTGGTTTGTGGAATTTAAAAAACTCAAATTTGTTCAAGCTTTGGTTTAGCCAAATCAAAGTTTCGCATATCTTCATTCTAATTTTTGAGATTTTACTAAAATTTTTTGTTTCACTCGGAAGATGCGTGTGAAGTGCGTAAGCTTGGAGTTGAAGAATTCTTTTAAAAAGTAGTCCAATCTATTGTTTGTACACTCCTTAAAAATCAAAACAAGGTTTTTATTTTCAATTCCTACTTGCTAGTAGGAAGTTGGAAAACTTGGTTTTGAAGGAAAATTGGAAGTCCCGTATGCTAATTCCATTTTGCAAATTTTGATACAAATGCACAAATTTTCAAATCCGGGTTTCGAAAAAGCCAATTCCTATCATCTTCTAGGAACCAAATGGTATTTTGTTTCTAGAATGTCTTCAATGCTCAGCAAGCTATATATAATCTCAATATGTTGAATTATGCAAGTTGTGTCTTGAGTTGATTTTACTGAGCTATATTTCAATGCAAATGGTAATTTAAATGCAAGTTATTTTCATCAATAAAACACTAATTGATGGTATAGTTTCATTTTGATCAATTACTTGCAACATTTTTTTAGGTCAGAAAAAAGCTGAACCGCAACCCTTATATTATTATAAAAGTATATAAAGAATACCATTGACATGGAATCTCGACCAAAGTGGCTAAATCAGTTTGTTGCCCAACCAATAATAGATTAATAGTTCAAATGGTACTGACTAGAAGGCTTAAACAAAAGTTGCAAACAGATGATTACATAAATTTTTGAACAAATTATGTAGTGAATATCATCCTTGTACAGAGTAACGGATGATAAAATTTGAAAGTAATTATGAATCGAATATAGTAATTAAACATATTACCACATACGGTCACATGCTTCAAAAAAAATTTAAACTAGTTATACATTAAATGTCAACCTTATACATTAGAAGGAATCAAGTAAATGAAAATTAAATAGAAAAGAATCAAATAAATACTCAATATCTTTTTTTCCTTTTTTGGTGCTAGCTTTCTTGTGGGTTATTTACATGTGTTACACTTCAAGATGATATCTTTAATTCCAATAATCATGTTATAAAATTTATATTGGAGGTAAAACTGTCGTATATACATGCTAATAAGCATACAACAACAAGGCAATTTCAATCTAGTTCATGACACTACTGAGATGTATCCCATCTGCAACTTGTATAGATACTCTTGTTCATCTGTTAAATGGTCATTAACGGATTCTCCCTTGTAACTATGTCGTGTGAAATCTTTCGTCACATTTGATCCATAAGATTCAAAAACTGTCAAATTAAAACATTTTAATTGATAAAAAGTACAAATGAGAAAATAATTTATAACATCCTAAAGAGAAAAAAAATACGAAAATCCAATCAAACATGAGTAATGATGTACCTTCATTTAAATTCACAGTTTTTGAACCAGCGAATAACTCATCTGGATCAGTATATTGTTGACTCATTAGTAGAGGAATCAAATTCTCTTTTCTGGAAAAAGAAAGGTTACAAGAATAAAATCAGTAAATTTAATATTCTTTATTAAAAGGAATATAAATAGTAGCTTTTCCTTCCTTATATACCTTGTCCATGATTGAATGACTTTTCCTGGACCAAAATCATCAAAATCATCATAGTTCTCCTCCTCCTCGGAACCTTCATCAGATGTCAATTCATATGAAGTAGTTTCATTGCTCAGTATTGACTGCTTAACATCTATAGTACATAACAGCTTGAAAAATTATTATATCATTGATCTGATGAATGGATCTAGACTATTTGCAATAATGAATGCTTAATAAAATCAAATTAAATAAATCACAATTTAGCGAAAGTCTTAATTCATTTACTATCAATGAAATCAGAACTTAAGATGAGAAACAGAATTGAGAGAGAAGATAAGAAGATGCAAACAGAGTTTGATTTCGGAGTTCACCACAAACATGACTACGTCTCCGGGTGGGCTCCAATAGAGTGCGACCGATCCGATTAATCTCCAAAATAAATTACAAATGCACCAAGATTATTCCCTTAAACACATCAGCATAGCATGCCCTCGACGTGCAGAATAGTCTTCAAAAATCTCTTAAACATTCTCCTGTTCTCATCACCTGAATGCTCCCAAGAGTGTCCTAAACCCCCTTTTTATACATGAAATTAGCCAAAATAGGGCTATAAATTTTTTTACAAAAATAACCACTTTAATTAATTCCCCTCTCAGAATAACCTATTAGCCATTTTTAACAGATTTGGCTAATGTCTATTTTGGGACAAAAAAAAATAACAAATAACCTTAATTTGCTAAGGTTGGCGGGTTTGTTCAAAGGATAAATATAAACAAGTGCAAAATAATTTCCAAGCGCACAAATAGCGCAATGGCCAAACCCATTTTACAGTGAGCCACCGGTCGGCGGTTCCAACCCCGCCGGCGGGCTTCCTTTATTCAAGATTGGCACTACTAACTGTTTGAATATCAACTCTTGCTTATATATTTTGAATGCATAGTTTGGTCTAGTGGCTAAATTAATAACTCTAAAGGAGATAGGTTGTGGGTTCGAATCCCACTCAAAAATTTTGCAATCTGCTGTCATGTCAGCTTGATGATGTCATGCTGACATCATCACACTGAATTTTTTTATCTGAATTTCAAATTGCAATATCTTTCACATACAGAGTCTTTTTTTGATGAAACAAACACCGTCAGAAAGCTCTCAACAAGCTCTTCATTTTGAAATCCATTATTGACCATTTTTGAGAAGGTTTGATTTCACCTCTTATCTAGCCCTCTGGTCTGCTTGTTGACCAGAACTTTGACCAAACATAACTTGCATGAACGAGCTCCTTTTCACTCCATTCAAGTTGCATTGGAATCAGGATGCTAAGATCTTTCTAATGGTGCAAAAATTTGGAGACTTGAAGACACTTCAATTTTTACTGAAATTGTCCACTGGATCAGGCTTCCCCACTGAAGACCTTTTGGACCTCCAAAAGTGACATTTATTCTGACATAAAGTGAGGACTTGGCCTCCCCACTTGTCTTGTATCATTTGTACATCTGAATACCTAGCTCACAAGCACAATGAAGACAACAACATTATTGATCATAAACATTATTCTATCACTTCTATAAGCATCTACATCAGTTGTTGTAGCCACTAACCAACACACATTGACTAGCATCAGGCTGAACAATAATGTAGAAATGAAAGACAATAAATCAACAACATATTGATCCTTAACAATAGGAACATCTTTACCCAAGGAACCATCAATGCTTTCAATTATCATTCCCTCATGTTGTACTGTGGGTGCATTCTACAACATCTGACCCTGGTTAGCTACTCCAAGTTCAAGTGTAGAACCACCTGTACTGACAGACATAAGAGTTAACTCTTTACTTGCATTAATTACCCTCTTTAACTACCCTGTGTTTGCAAAAGAACAATCAATCTTAATCCTGTGAGAATGTACAATATATTGAATGCCATCTTTAAACAACTGATAATATTTTTTTTCCCTGTAGAAAATTGCTTTTCTGTCATAAAGATAAGGGCTACCAAGCACTATCCCACAGATATCCAGTGGAACCACATCAAACTGTACTTCATCCACAAATTTACTTGTGATTGTGAATCTTAAGGTGCATTGTCTTGTTACTTGCAACTTATCATTTTCATAAATCCAACCTAGTGGATAGGGTTTCTTATGTAATGTAGTTTTCAATCCCAAGTTTCTTACAACACTTTCGGAAATCAAGTTCACTTGAGAACCACTATCTATGAGTGCATTAATTTTAGTGTTCTTAGAAACAACCCTTAAATGAAACAACTCATTCCTTTTTTTATCTTCAGGGAAATCATTAACTTTAGATGAAGAAGCGCAAATATGAACAGAAACACTAGAGATAGGAGATTTACCTTTTACACCCATAGCTGTTATCTTAGTCTCATCATCTGAATCTGAACCAAGATCCATAACAACATTTATGGCTTTCTCCTTACCTTTTTGTTTCTGATGCTATCTTTGAGCCCACTTAGGCTTCAATTCGAGATGTAACTTCCAACAATGTTCTTCATCCTGACCCTTCCTGTCACGATGAGTGCAAGAAAGTTTCTCATCCTTCTTAACTATAGCTGCCTTCTTTCCTTTCTCTATCTCTACATTCTTAGAAAATTTCTTTACAGAGTTATCATCATCAAACTTATCAATAAAAGATCCTTTACCCCTTGACTCTAAGTGCGTAGCTTGAACTAACACTTCATCCAAATTACAAGGGTTTAATACCAAAATCGAATGTCTAAGGTAGGAATGAAGACCTCCTATGTACTTCAACAAATTATCTTGGGTGTACAAAGGAACATTCAAAGAAATATCCCTTTTCCTAAATTCATGGGTGTACTCTTGTACAGTTTGCCCTTTCCCTTGCCTAAACATTTGCCAATCCATCATTAACTGTTGCATATGTCCTAGGGGATAAAACTGCTTCTTAAGAGCATTAACAAACTCTACCCAAGTTAAACTAACTCTACCATGCCGTGAAACTTCTTCCTTAGTCTTACTCTCCCACCAGGTTAAAGCTATACCCCCTAACCTAAGAGTAGCTAATTGAATCCTATCAACATCATCTAATAGGTTCTAGACTCTACAGTAGACTTCTACTTGCTGAATCCAATCATCCAATTTTTCGGCATTAAGTTCACCACAATACTTAGGCAAGTCAAATTTTACATCCAATTTGATCTTAGGCTTATACCCACTCTTGAAAGGATTAGAAGAAGTAGAATGAGGAGAAGATGGAGAAGAAGGAGAAGAGGGAGGAGAAGAAGAAGAGGGTGGATCTAGTTTCTTGTCACCATCTCCATGATGTTTCCCTTTCTTGTCTTCACGTTCTTTCTTCTCTTGCCTCTCCTGAAAAAGAATGTCCACCTTAGCCTTCATCTCGAGGAATGCTCTTCGAAATTCTTGCTCACTGATCTCATCAGGAACATCCATTCCAGAAATAGACATCTTTGAAAAAGTTCTTCGCTTCCCGATCTCAGGATTAAATTCTTCAAGCTTGCCTTCACCCTTCTGAATTCTGGATCTTGTTAGCATTCAAAAAAAATAACTGCAATAATAGTCAACTAGGCTCTGATACCACTTGATCTGATGAATGGATCTAGACTATTTGCAGTAATGAATGCTTAATAAAATCAAATTAAATATATCACAACTTAGCGGAAGTCTTAATTCATTTACCATCAATGAAATCAAAACTTAGGATGAGAAACACAATTGAGAGAGAAGATAAGAAGATGCAAACAAAGTTTGATTTCGGAGTTCGCCGCAAACATGACTACGTCTCCGGGTCGGTTCCAATAGAGTACGACCGATCCGATTAATCTCCAAAATAAATTACAAATGCACCAAGATTATTCCCTTAAACACATCAGCATAGCATGCCCTCAACGTGCAGAATAGTCTTCAAAAATCTCTTAAACATTCTCCTGTTCTCATCACCTGAATGCTCCCAAGAGTCTCCTAAACCCCCTTTTTATACATGAAATTAGCCAAAATAGGGCTATAAATTTTTTTACAAAAATAACCCCTTTAATTAATTCCCCTCTCGGAATAACCTATTAGCCATTTTTAACAGATTTGGCTAATGTCTATTTTGGGACAAAAAAAAATAACAAATAACCTTAATTTGCTAAGGTTGGCGGGTTTGTTCAAAGGATAAATATAAATAGGCGCAAAATAATTTCCAAGCGCACAAATAGCACAACGGCCAAACCCATTTTACAATGAGTTGCCGATCAGCGGTTCCAACCCCACCGGAAGGCTTCCTTTATTCAAGATTGGCGCTACTAACTGTTTGAATATCAACTCTTGCTTATATATTTCGAATGCATAGTTTGGTCTAGTGGTTAAATTAATAACTCTAAAGGAGATAAGTTGTGGGTTCGAATCCCACTCAAAAATTTTGCCATCTACTGTCATGTCAGCTTGATGATGTCATGCTGACATCATCGCACTGAATTTTTTTATCTGAATTTCAAATTGCAATATCTTTCACATACAGAGTCTTTTTTTGATGAAACAAACACCGTCAGAAACTCTCAACGAGCTCTTCATTTTGAAATCCATTATTGACCATTTTTGAGATGGTCTGATTTCACCTCTTATCTAGCCCTCTGGTCTGCTTGTTGACCAAAACTTTGACCAAACATAACTTGCATGAACGGGCTCCTTTTCACTCCATTCAAGTTGCGTTGGAATCAGGATGCTAAGATCTTTCTAATGGTGCAAAAATTTGGAGACTTGAAGACACTTCAATTTTTACTGAAATTGTCCACTGGATCAATCATTAATATTATTTTGATTAATTAAAGTGGGAAGGGTTCTAACTCATAACAAAAAAGTAACATCAAGTTCAATAAACCGGACATTTCAAAAAGATCATGAGCAGTGACCCAATGGAAAAAGATCATAAGCAAAGCCAATAGCTACAATAAACAAAACCAACTAGCCATAAAACTTTATACTATAAATATGTTTGTATAAATAATCTCAGAGCATATTTAAAAAGAAAAAAGAAATAGTTATCATTAATGTTATTTGTTTCTTGGATTTGATTGTGTGAACATTCTTTTAACATAATGTTTTCCATGATCCATCATCAAGATGCATGCAAAAGAAAAGAAAGAGAAAGGAGCATCCTAATGATGGATCACAGAGTGTGAACATTTTTTTAATGTAACATTTTTCGTGATCCATCATTAGGATGCATGCAAAAGAAAAGAAAAAGAAAAGAGCATTCTTGTGATAATGATTTATGGAGTGTGATTGGAAACATTACGTTAAAAAATTGTTCACACAATCAAATCTAGAAAGCAAATAACACTGATGGATTGTAGATATCAGATAGCTCTAATCTATCAGTATTACAAACAAAATTATGTCACATTCATTAAAAAATAGTTAGCATTTTACCTTTGCATGAGAATGTTACAACTTCCTCACTGTGATTTGAATCATGTGATACAAATTTGGTAGACTTGGACACATCCTCTGCTATGTGGCGTCTGCGTTCAGCAGCTTCCTTTTCTTTCTCCATTCGCCACTTCTTCTTTGTCTCTTGTTCCATTTCTCTCTTCTTTCGCTCATATTTAACCTGTTTAATTATTTCTACTCTTATCATACAACACAATGATAAAATTGTAATAAAATTGTAATTGTGAACTCTTGTCTGAGAAATCTCGATTCTAATCTACAAGAACATAAATAATAATAATAATACCAAAGCTTTGTGTCTGTGTTCTTTTTCTTTAATCTCTAGACGTCGTTGCTCCTCAGCTTCCTTTTGTTGCTTCCGAACTTCGTCTAGTCACTTCATCTGCTTTTCTTCATGTTCTCTCCTTTTCCTTTCTTCCCTTTTCCTCTTGACTGCCGCAGCCTCTTCTGCAATTTTATGTCGCTGTTCCGCCTTCTGTATTTTCTCCTGCAATTTCCTGAGCCTATCTTCATCCACTTTCATTTTCCTCTCCAAAGCATTTTTCAACTTCAAATCGACAATTGATTTTGCTGCCATGGTACCTCCTTTTCTACTTAGTAATTGAATTATGAGTGCACTCTTTACCTTTTTTTTTCTGCGTTCACATGCAGAGAACAATGAATTTCTCACTTCTGTTTCTATATTGTTTTATACTTGTGTAGAGGAGTGAGTAATTTATGGCGCAGGTGCAATGGACAAAATTATTCTGGCACATTGAGTGCGGAGCATCCACAAACGGTAAAATACGTTCATCACGTTCTCCACCAGCACAGAAAACAAAATTCTGTAGATCCTCCCATCAGGCTTGCATAACCTCCATTAATGGTTTCTGCCCTGTGGTTCAGAAAGCTTCGCTTCCACAAGATCTTGTCTACTTAATGGGGATTTCTTATTCATTGCGTCTGCTAATTTGATTCTAACTTTCGGCCGGCCTTAACGGGCACACTCGATTTGACTGCTGAGGTGGCGGATGTGAGCCCGTTCATGCCTTTAGACGACCCATTATAGATTGATGTGAATGTCACGCCCACTATTTTGCATGACTTTAGACGACTGCTTACAAAAAGCCTGCAACACATCTGGTCCGAGAGGAGCTTTGTTTTAAAAAGCTGTTAGAATACACCAAATGGGAGATGACTGGTCTATATCAGAAATATTGGTAGGAAAAGCTCATGGGCTTTTTATGAAAAGTACAAAGTGGAACCATGTGCTTTTTATGATAAATATAAAGTGGAACTGTGGAAGTACGTACATGCATAAGATCTCTGCCATTTTCGAAAACTAAATATCTCACCAAAGAAAACCTACTCTTGTGGAAGGGAGCATATCCATAACGATATGAAAATGAGTCATAATTATGTATTTTAACATCTTTATTTGTCTCCCTATAATGAGAAGATTGGGTTTAGAAATCTCAAATATATACTTTATATTTTATTAAAAAAGTAGATGGGTCCTCTAGTCAAAGGGAACAATAATTCATTGGACAATCTGATTTCAATAATTACTAGTTTCTAACTTTTTTTGCTTGAATAATTCAATCCACACTCTGCTTTCAATGATAAATATCACTGCTATGGTTGTCTGAATGATTCAATCCACATGCAAGTTTGTTTTGGGTGTTTTGAATTATTCTTGTAATCTTCTCCGTTCACAGTGAAAATGCTAATGATAGAAGAATGCAAAGTCTATGGAGGTCAAATATTAGTTCAGGCCGGCCTTGCAGGGATGTATATCATTGTCAAACTTGCTTTTGACAATCGAATGAGCCGTGTAGTATTTGTAGCTTATAGACAAGCTGTTGCTACGCTTGTAATGGTCCCTATTGCTTATTTTCTAGAAAAGTATATTCATCATGCATTGTAAAACCCAGATTGTGGGTTGAATTTTTAAGTCTATGAAGTCATAGCAATAAAATTAATAGAAGCTACATATATTTATAAATAAAAATTCTGTTCTTATTTTTAATTCTATGTTCTAGTCATTCTATTAGGACACTGGCTAATCTCGACAATGCTAAAATTTTCAAAATCATCCATTGTGTTTTCGTGTTTTTGAAATTTAGTCAATGGTACAATTTGTAGGGAAGATAGCCCTGTCCTTCTATTAATATATTCAAGTCATATATGCTTTGCTCTGTGCAGAAAAGACTGCCCCCCACCTACTTGTACTATTTTCTGGCAGATTTTTCTTCTTGCTCTTTCTGAGTATGTAGAACAATTCATCTATTGAGTTATCTTGATTTCTCAATGTTGTTTGTATGTTTGTATGCTTTTAAATTTTATAAGATATGATTGTGTATATAGTTTTGTATCAATATTTTAAATAATGTTAAGTGATCTATCATCATAATGAAAGAAAATATAGAAGAAAATACAAAGAAAAAGAAAATTAGAAAAAATAACTATTATATTAGATATTATAATTCAATTGAAATTAACGTTATGAGAAAACCAAGTGTTGTGGTAATGTTGCAGGATAAGCATGAACCAGAATCTATTTTTCATAGGCTACAACTTTGCCCTAATATCCCAAATAGAATGGCCGTCTCTTTACACAAACTATCGTCTGTACTCATAATTTCAGTCTTTCCTCTCCTCTTCCCCACATCTCTGTCCAACAGATGTCTTTCCCACGAATCTGAAGCTCTGCTTCGCTTCAAAGCGACCTTCATTGACTCTTTGGGCTATATGGATTCGTGGGTAAATGGAACAGACTGCTGCACAGAGTGGAGTGGCATATCCTGCGAAAATCACACCAACCACGTCGAATCTGTTTACTTGGCAGAGTATTCCTTCATCGGTGTGATATCTGAGAGCCTGTGCCAGCTTCAGTTCCTTACATCGCTGACAATACTCAATTTTTCACCGAATAAAGTTGGAGCATCAGGTACTACCATTCCCCCCTGTTTGGGAAATCTCTCTTATATTCAGTCTTTATTTTTATCTCAAGATGGCATTAGTGGGATTATACCCCCTTTTCTTTGTTTTCTCACTCGTCTTAGATCCCTTATTCTTAACGGCAACTACTTGATTGGAAGCATTCCTACCTGCTTTTGTTTGCTCACCCGCCTAACGCTTCTTGGTCTTCAAGGCAATAACTTGAATGGAAGCATACCTCGGCAATCTTTCTTCTTTATATTATCTCAGTCTTGCTGGAAACAGCCTCAGTGGAAGTATACCGGCTTCGCTCGGTAATCTTTCTTATTTATCGGACCTAAATCTTTATGGCAACAGCCTCAGAGGAAGCATACCGGCTTCTCTTGGAGGTTGCGCTTTGATGACGTATTTATATCTTGATTACAATCAACTGAGCGGTAACATTCCAGCTTCTATGAGCAATCTATCTTTAGGTTCCGTTTGGTTGCTGGCATAGGAATAGAAAATTAGAATAGAAAAATGGAATGGGAATGGAAATGAGGAATGGGAATAGAAATAGGCAATTACAATCATGTTTGGTGCATTTGAAATTCGACTGGGAATATGTTAATCTATTGTTTGGTTGTACAAAAATAAAATAGGAATAAGGTTAAGTTTTGTATTTTTAAAAATATTTTTCTTAAAAAAAAATTTATTTATTATTTTTTTAGTTAATTCATTTTCATTTTTTTTTTTTTAAACAAATAGATATAATTTTAAAAAATGTTATTAAAAAAAATTTAACAAAAAAAAATCAAAAAGTAAAAGTTTAAAAAAAAAATTCAAAAAAAAACAATTTCGAAAAAAAAAAAAATTAAATAAAATTTAAAAAAAAATAAAAATAAAAATTAAATTTAAAAAATATATATATATATATATATATATATATATTTTAATGGAAAATCGGAATGGGAATGGAATGGCCTATTCCAATAACAGATTTTTTTTGGCATAAACATATGTTCATTTTAGGGGCAAAATTGGAATATGTCTTCCTATTCTCAATTCCGATTGAGCTTATCAAATAGCGAATATAAAACATATTCTAATTTCGTTTTCTTATTCCACTCATATTCCAGCAACCAAACGGAACCTTACTCTGAGGTTGGGTATTTCCAATAACCAACAGTGGCACTATTCCTTCCTCATTTGGTCAACTTTCTGCCCTCCTTACCTTGTCTGCTGATGGCAACCGTTTCAATGAAACCATCTCTGCTTCGTCACTTCCAGGTTCTTTAGTTGAATTATCCTTGTCACCGAGCCCTCAACAATCGATTTCAGAAACTTATTTTCACAAGCATTATGAAATGAATGTATTTTTAGATAATAGGGAATTGGTCCTAATAGAATTGAAAAAATCAAGCTTATATTAGATGTGTCAAATCCTATGAAACGATGATAATAGGATATTATAATATTAATAAATTATACGTTTGTTTGCAATCGCAAACCTCCTTCCTATTGTCACATCTGTGATGGCCATTGCTTTTCGGCCGGGGTTAACCGGCACACTCGAAGCCGGATTGACTGCTGAGGTGGCGGTTGTGGGCCTGTTCATGCCGTCTGTCTGTTGTTTCTTCAGATAAAATATTTGTTGCTTCATTCTGACCCAATAATTGTTTTATAGCAACGACAATGGGAGCTTCTAAACAGAATATAGGCCTCTATCACACCAGAATAGAAAGACGATTATTTTCAAATATCAGTTGGAAATATTTTGATAGGCATTTACAATAAATAGTTGGAAATATCAGTTGGATTTAATTGCATGGTATAAATGCTGAACTTTGCTATACTTCGCTGTACTTTGCCCAGCCTGTCCGAAAATGGGAGCAATGAAACAGAATATACCCTCAGATCTTGTAGTTGCAAATGCCCTGCTTCACCTGCATGCAGCAGCTGTAGGTACAAAGTGTAAGAATATAAGGCATACCAATTGTCTGATAAAAATATCTCTGAAAATTATTTAATTCCATGTTAGGGTTGGCGGATGTGCCAAATGTGAGTCATTAACAAAACAAGCAAACAGTTTCATGAAAATCCTTCAAAGCAATATGGTGGAACATGCTGACTATAGTATTTATAATTACATAGATTTGTTGAAGCTTTGTCGTATAACGGGAGTAGGTTATGGACAAAAACCAAACATAGAGGATGGAGAAATATTGTGAGAGATAGTTGCAACGATACTGGTAGACATTTATGGAAAATATTATCACACATTCTTAATAATTCTGATATTATAGGATATTGTAGATACATTCGAGCATATAAATTACTGAATAATATTTAAAGGTGTTCAATTATATATGTATATGTTTAGGTCAAAACGAGTTTAATAATTGTTTTATAGATGTATATTATGTGTGTAAAATTAATGATGGTATTCAATATGATGACTTGTGTTCAAACTAGAGTTTCTAGTTTAAATATGATGAGAGATACTCATATTTATATATATTTCGTGCTAATATTTCTTCTATCATTCCTCCTTGTCATCGTTTAACAACTCTATCTAATTATAAATATGTTACCTCTTATTCTTTTTAGACATACTTCATTCTAGATATGCTTCTCACATACTTCTAAACCCTCAATATACAAGTGAAACAACTTTGTAAATTCAAAAATAGAATTGCAATTCTAACTCTATTATGTTCAAGTCTTCACATTGTAAATGTTTGAATGTGAAATTGTTACAAACCTATGGCCCATTGACTTTATTTTATCTATTTTTGAATTAGATTGTGGAAAAAGTGGTTTTTAATGATACATGTCTAGATGTTAAATATGAAGATAAAGTCTTACCAAAATTATTCATCTTCTCATGAATCCTAAGGACTATTCCCTTAAATACCTCTAATCCCTAGCTCATACTTTGATCCATTGTGTTGACAAGCTAACCAATGTACCACATTTATGAGTTGGTATGGACTTAGATGCAACTAACCAATTCAATAAATATAATACAAGACACATAGAGTCTCCTAATGACTATGGAATTAGCTTCCAATATTTATATGGTAGAATTTGAGTTTGTATATCAAAACTCTTGAGCTTCAATACTAGAATCTAATTTTTAGAATTATGGGGGCTCCCCTATATCGTCCAACACTTCCAAATGTCAACAAAAAACTAGAAATATCTAGAAAGAATATAAGTCGTGTTCCAGTCAAATATCTTCCACATCTAATTTTGTATTGTCTAAATATTGAGAGCCTAAATAATTTACAAATCTTACAAAGGTGATTGTTCTTCATGAAACTTCCCAATAATTTTATCAACCTTAATTCCATTAATTTATTTTATTTCTCTAAAAGGCTATCTAGGAGCTATAATGAGTTTTTTTTTTCCTACAATTTCATAAAGTTAACAAACACCATACATATACGTTATGCTATTCAAACATAAAATCTATGATTTATAAGTAATGTGATTCATCTTGATGGCGGAAATAATATAGAAAATAGTTTGGTTGCTCTAATAAAACAAAAAGTGAAAATTTATGCTAGTATTTTTTTTACTATATACACCCCCTAAATATTTTTGAACTAGTACTCCTCTAACAAGACAACAAACCTAGAATCATTTTCCTCCACCAACAATGAAATAATGATATAATTCCATTTCTTGATAAATACCAAAGAAATGGTACATTTTATTCTTATGCTTCAAAATAAAGTACAAAATAAAATTTCAACAATATTTTTTCCATCTAGATTCTAATAGCACTACTTCCATATGGTTGAAGAGAGAGAGAGAGAGAGAGAGAGAGAGAGAGAGAGAGAGAGAGAGAGAGAGAGAGAGAGAGAGAGAATGATTTTCCTATAGTGCAATCACACTATTTCAAATACAAAAAATTAATAAAGCTACTTTACTATCGAAGAATGTCCACATTCTATGTTTTACTTTTTCTTTTGTGCACTATATCAGACAAAAAATTACTTCTCATGGTGTAGGACGTCACAAAGCACAATATTCTATCATATTTCACCATTCTTTCCAATGTTAAACTGTGTTGCTACATGTGAAATCCACTTATTTATCATCCAAGTTGATCAATTGAGATGAGTGTAATCTTTTTACAATGGAAAATTTGAGGAAAGAGTCTTTTCTATTCTAATTTGACATGTTACAATTTCTAATTTCTAATTTGAGATGTTGTAATCTATTGCAATTATAATATGAAAAATTGTATTATCTAGTTAAATTATAATTGGTATGTTTAAATGATATGAAAATATCATCATAACACTAAGGTGAAAAAATAAAACCTTTATCACGGGAGCAACATGAGAGAGATTTGGAAAATAAAAGGGATCTAGAATGAGACTATTTTGTGAACAAAAAAAATTGTGCTTTGTTGATGAAGAATGTCTTTAGATGAGGTATATGAACCATCAATAGGAAGAAAAAGAGAATTAAAATTAAAAAGATAATGATGATGAATGAGACTCCTACACTCAACAAGATAATTGAAATGTGCAAATTTATCTATGATTTCTCAAGTTGAAGTCACACTATCATATCATTTTGAAGGTACACCATCATCTAATATTGGAGTCAAACCATTGCATCATGTTCTATGTCCGACGGTGTACATACTCCCTCCTATCATATTGAAGGCATGCAATCAACATAAGAAGTTGGTGATAATTAATCTTTCACATCTCACTATTAAGTCACATCATCTTCAGTCGAAGGTATGAAATTCAACCAAAATTTTGTTGATGTTCCTAAAGATGAGTTCACTAAAGCCATTAGAATACCTTATACAATTTCTTTTTAAAATCCAAATATTGCATTAATGTAGTCAAAGGTCATTGGCACATCA
This sequence comes from Cupressus sempervirens, assembly GCA_028749045.1. Taxonomy (NCBI): domain Eukaryota; kingdom Viridiplantae; phylum Streptophyta; class Pinopsida; order Cupressales; family Cupressaceae; genus Cupressus; species Cupressus sempervirens. The sequence goes on along the minus strand of CM053788.1, from coordinate 686,926,612 downwards.
TCTTAATCATCACCTTTGTCAATAGTGCCAAATAAGCACAAAGATCAACATTAGTCATACATATGACCTCGTCTAGACTAACAAGGGTCATAATCAATTGAAAGAATGACACAAAGAATGATACTCTAAGTTAGAGCACTAATTTTTCCTAGTGTATCTACCTCTACATGTTCCTTCACAACATAATGAACACCAAAATGCTCCACCTATGGCTTGCCAACATGCATCATAGGTAGATTAGGGTCATGATGTGTCCCTTTTCTCTGAAATAATGACCCACCACCATGATAAACCTACAATACAATTTCCTTAATAAATATTTATAAACATCGTGATTGATAGAGGGAGGAGCACCAAAAGACCATCCACCACTAGCCCCAAAAATAATTTTTATGTCATCAGTAATGCATTAATTAATATGGAACCTCTTTCTTTTAGTTCTAAGGATGACATCTTCTCTTCTAACTTTTAAAACAGTTTACATATGTCATATTTTATTAAAAAAAAATTCATCTCTATAGGATAACTTATTTTCATAATAACTATTTTTCTCTTCTCTCTTATTATTCCATACATTAAGTTTCCTGGTAATTGAGACTACATAGCTCAAAATGGACTCAAGTGACTATGTAAGTTGTACCCCTAATAGGATTTGTTTCAGAAAAATTAGTGAAATTGGTGGAAGTCATTGAGGCTCATGTTCTTCATTCAATGGGTTTTGTGGTAGAGGGTTTTATGGTGGATTGGGTGGCGAGTTATCCATAATACTTAGGAGTTAAATAATCCTATTTTTAAAAGATAATAGAATATAGTTAAGTTTGATTGAGAACTAAAATACTTTAAATTTAATTTAAAAAATGATTATTTAAAAAATTACTTCTTCCACTATATTTTGATTGGCATTGACTTGGAGACACCTTTGAGGAGAATTGACCAACAAATTTGTAGCTGATTGTGTGTTCCCTGTACTAGAAGCAGGGAAATAAGAAGAAAATGTGTTTAGAATGTTTAAAATGATAAAATGGTTATGGGTTTGAGTTTCTATCATTTTTTTGACAGTGTGATCATGCTATAGGGTGATTACACATTGTTTTCAAATTTAGAAAACCTAAGGTTTGTGCTATCCAACCCATAGTGCAATCACTCTAACTATGATTGTATTATATGCATGGATAAAAATAGACAGTGACACCTTTTTGTTACCACATCTTTGTGCACTTATCCCATTTAATCTATGCATATAAATTTTGATACCACATTAGGGAAGGAACTCCATCATAATGAAGAGTTTTATGTTGAGAATGGATTGAATGTAAATTTTATGTAATTTTTCTTCCTAACCTTCAATTGGGTATTTGCTAGATATGAATATTATAGCCCCCTATATTGGAAGAAAAATAGGAATATACCCTAGTGCTAGAAGGTTTTTCAAAGTGGCTTTTCATAGAAATAAATATGGAAATTTCATTCTTGATTATGTCTAGCTATGAAGAAAGCTTTTTATATTGTTCCTTATATCTTAACATTCAAACTTATATATATATATATATATATATATATATATATATATATAGATATAGATATATAGTCATACCATTTAACTTTCATCTCTAAATTCTTCTCCTTCACTATTATTTTAAATAATATTTTAGAACAATTGGAAGCTTTGTGTCAATAAATTAAAAATCAGGATATTTCATCCACACAACCTATCAAGTCTCATCATAAAAATAGAAACTATCAAGGATCTCCCTATAAAAACTATCTTAAATACTTAGTACTAGACACAACCTTCAATTGCATAAGATTCTACAAAACCATAACATTACAATATATTGGATGATTACATTATAATGGCCTTATACTTGGGCTAGGAATATTTAATGTTGTATCTAATTTTGCACTCTTCTTTTTTGATCGTGCACCTTTTTCTTTGAGGGGTGCAAAACTATCTAGTTTCCTTTATTGTAGCATATATTTTGTAATTATTTGAATTCAAAAGAACTATTTGATTTGGCCTAAAATGACCCATTTTCATAATGTATCCCTTTGATTGGAACATTGATACACCTCTTATTTTTATCTTCTTTGCATATTGGAGTGGATTGATGGATAAAATATCATCTTTATATTCAACAAAATAATTAGGAAACAACTTTCAACAATCTCAATGTCACCTTATTTGAAGACATTGTTTCCAACATGGGGTCTAAAGAAAAATTAAAAATTTAAAAGATAATAAGTGGAGCCCACTCCATAAGTAAATATCATGACTACTAAATGTCTCAATTAATCTATATAAAATATCATGACTACTAAAGGTCGCAATTAATCTATATACATCAACAATATTCAAGGATATAATGATGAGATTTAAAATATTTAAATTGGTTACAAACTATGAAGATGAGAATAATCGACTAGATGATAACCCACCTAGCATTATTAATTAAGATTTGGAACTCCATAATTTCTTTTCAAGTAATTCAAATTAAGGAATTAGGACTCTCTCTATTGATATCAATAGTATGATCAAAATTTACATAAATATTGTATTGACTATAGCTACAATTAAGATATTACATATTTTATATATCTTTAAAAAGATGCTTAAAAGCTAGTAAGAAGATCAAAACAAAAACATAAACTAAAGATAAAAGGATTGAGAAAGGAAGCTACACAAGTATCATTTAAATTAGAAAAAAATAAAAAATTGTGAAAAATCTAGTTGAGAGACATGAAAAATAATTTTACATGTTCTATAGAGAACTTATCTACCAAAGCTTTGTGTCTGTGTTCTCTTTCTTTAATCTCTAGATGTCATTGCTCCTTAGCTTCCTTCTGTTGCTTCTAAACTTCTTCTAGTCGCTTCATCCACTTTTCTTCATGTTCTCTCCTTTTCCTTTCTTCCCTTTTCCTCTTGACTACCGCAACCTCCTCTTCAATTTTATGTCACTGTTTTGCCTTCTGTATTTTCTCCTGCAATTTCCTGATCCTATCTTCTTCCACTTTCATTTTCCTCTCCAAAGCATTTTTTAACTTCAAATCTACAATTGATTTTTCTGCCATGGTACCTACTTTTCTACTTAGTAATTGAATTATGAGTGGACTCTTTACCTTTTTTTCTACACTCACATGCAAAGAATAATGAAATTTTCACTTCTATTTCTATATTGTTTTATACTTGTGTAGAGGAGTGACTAATTTACGGTGCAGGTGCAATAGACAAAATTATTCTAGCACATTGAGTGTGCTGCATCCATAAATGGTAAAATACATTCATTATGTTCTCCACCAGCACAACGAACAAAATTCTGTAGATCTGTTGGAAATATAGATGAAGTAACTAAGAGGGGAGGGGTGAATCAATTACCACAGAAACAAGTCCAAAAATCACTTAGATATCTAAAATGCTTATTTATTGCGTTACTCGGTAAATAGTGCAGAAATACTTTAACTTGGTAATTTAACTTGTTACTATTCATCTAGCATTCAAAGCTATTAATATGCATGCAGAGATTAACTAAATGAACACAAGAGACACCATATTTAACGTGGAAACCCAATATGGGAAAAACCACCAAGTAACTAGTCACCAATTTTCACTCTTTTGAAGTGAGCCCTGTTAGGAGCCAACCCTGTTAAAGGTTACAATACACAGTGTTAGGTGTGAACTTGTTAGAGGATTTAATCACCGTATTAGGAGTGGCCTAGTTAGAGGTCTTTAGAATAATTCAACTGAATTGTCACCTTGTTAGAGGATTTACAAAAATGGTTGTTAGAACAACTCTGTAAAGAGATTCTGAATTCATTGTTACAATGATAAGAAAGCAACAATGAAATGACCTGAATGATATGCAACTTATCTTTTGCTGATTATAGATCTATGTTCTGCTAATCTGAATCCTTACTGATTGAATACAACTTTGCAGCACCTCCAGGATATCTAATCCTTCATCAAAATTCACTCATTATTCGCTTATTCCTTTCTCATCCATATACTCGCTCTTCCATTCATTTTTTCACACTCACACATACATTATTTCACAACTTGAACATCTATATATATACCTTTCAGATTTATCAAGTTGGCTCATATATAAGTTACAACAACTGAAAAACATCAGTCAGCTACATTAATTCCATGAAATAACATAAAAATCCTTCACTGGCCAACTCAGCTTGGTAACCACTGTTCTAGAATGATTTTCTAGTGTTAACCAACTAAAGCAAGGTGAACACAACAAAACCTCCAAAAAGTCCTTCGGAGACCGAGTGAAACCCGGTTAGTACTGACCTTCCTTTGTTGGCCTTGTGAGCTTGGTAGAAGTTAACTTTCTGCGACATTTCCTCTGATGACCGAGTGATCTCGGTAGATACTAACTTTATGTCACATTTCCTTTGATGACTGAGTGATCTCAGTAGAAGCTAACTTTCCTTTTCTGACCTTGTGAGCTCGGTAGACTCTATTTGATGACTGATATGACATTTGTGTAACATCAAAGACAACATTCAATTAACAATTTTATCCAACAATCTCCCTCTTTGGCATTGATGGCAACACAATATGTAATAGCAGAATGAAATTTGAAAAAAAGTCTGACAAGGTTTTTCTTTTTAGAACAACTTTCTTTAGCAAACTCTCTCTCTTTCAGTAATCTCCCTCTGTGAAGGAATTACATAGCAAATCCTTCTTTCAAACAATCTTATCATCTGGTCCTTCCTTTATATACAACCTGCTGTTATCATTAGTTCTTTGAAAATCTATCTGAATAAGATAGTTATGTAATCTTTCATACCATGCTCTAGGGGCTTGTTGCAGACCATATAGTTCCTTGTGTAATTTGTAGACCATGTTTCTTTTATCTGGATCAACAAAACCTTCAAGTTGTTTAATGTAAACCTCTTCATCTAGTATATCATTGAGGAATGCTGACTTGACATCCATCTGATAAACTTTGAATCCTTTGTGAGTAGAATGTGCAAGTAAGGTTCTGACTCATCCCAGTCTTGCAACAGGAGCAAAAGTTTCTCCATAGTCTATTCCTTCTTCTTGAGCATATTCTTTGCACACTAATGAAGGTTTGTTTCTTGATACCATACCATCTTTATTCAACTTGTTTCTAAATATCCACTTGGTTCCAATCACATTTTTATCTTTAGGCCTAGGTACAAGAGTCCATGTCTTGTTTTCCTCTATCTACTCTATCTCTTCATTCATGGTCTCAATCCAACTATCATTTCCTAAAGCATCTTTGATATTTCTAGGTTCAAAATCAGCAAGTAAACAAGTAACTTTCAACTTATTTCTTGTCATGGTTCTTTCAGATTTGTCTCCAATGATCTGATCTGCTGAATGATGTCTCCTGACATATTTTTCTAATACAGGTTCTTTTCCTTTTGACTCATTGTTATTCTTTTGTATTTCAACTTCAGGTTCTAGTTGTTCTGGCTTAATAAATATTGGCTCGGGTCCTTCAGACTTAGTAGACATTTGTTTGGTAGCATCTAAGTGTAACTCATGTTGCTGTAGCTCGGTTTGAACTTCCTGTAACTCAGTTACTGATGACTCGGGAGTAGAAGATTCTTGATTGATTGGTACTGTACCAGGTTCAATGAAAAAAAACCTTCTATAATCTTCTATTTCCCTTTTTCTTTCTTCTTCAGTCCTTTCTGCAAACTCATCGACTTTCACATGTGCACTTTCTATGACTTTGTTAGTAGACAAGTTCAAACATCTATATGCTTTGCTTTTGCAAGAGTATCCCAAAAATATTCCTTCATCACTTTTCACATCAAATTTTCCTTTTCTAGATTCTTTCAAAATGTAACATTTACTTCCAAACACTTTTAGATAACTTACATTAGGTTTATAGCCATACCATAGCTCTGAGGGAGTTTTGAATGAGTCCCTTCTTAGTTGTACTAGGTTTAGGGAATGAATTGTAGTACTAATAGCTTCCTTCTAGTATTTGATGGAAATGCCTTTTTCAATCATTAAGGTTCTTACACAATCCATGATAGATCTGTTCCTCCTTTCAGCTATTCCATTTTGCTTAGGAGTTCCAGGAGTTGATACCTATCTTTTGATTTCTCTTTCAATGTAAAATTTATTGAACTCATGTGAAATGAATTCTCCACCTCTATCTGACCTCAAGCATTTCAATCTTTTCCCTATTTCCTTTTCTACTCTGGCCAAATACCATTTGAATTTCTCAAATGCTTCTGATTTGTTCCTTAGATACATGAAAATCATCATTCTTGAGTAGTCATCAACAAAAAGAATGAAGAAATTTTCTCCAGTATAGATTTCAATTCCAATGGGTCCCCATAAATCAGTATGCACAATTTCTAATATATCTTTAGACTGATAGTTTTTACTTTTAAAGCTAGTCTTTCCCATTTTACCAATCTAACAATTCTTGCATAGACTGACCTCAAGTTTCTTTATGTGAGGAATGCCTCTTACTTTTTTGAATTTGCTTATCTTCACCAAATTATGAAAATTGACATGACACAACCTTTTATGCCATAACCAACTTTCTTCAACTTGAGCAATAAAACATGAACCTTCACAAAATTCAAGATAAAATAAGTTACCTTTTGTTTGAGTGCCTGATCCAATTAGTTTTCCTTTCTCATCCAGCAGTCTTGCTTTTCCATGCATGAATTATACATTGAGTCCATTATTGAGTAGCTATGCCACACTCAAAAAATTATGCTTTAGTCCTTTTACCCAATAGGCATTATCACATATAAGTTCTTTGGTTAGAGAGATTCTTCCTCTTCCTTTTGTACAACAAGGTTCATTGTTACCAAATATTACACTACCACCATCATAGTCTTCAAAATATTCAAACTTATTTTTATCACCAGTCATGTGATGAGAACAACCACTATCTATGATCCATGTGTCATTTTTGCTCATATGAGAAATGAGTGCCATTTCCTCATCATTATCAAACTCATCTTTCACAGCAATGTAGATAATTTCATCATCTTCTTCATCATTAGAATCATTAAAATCTTTAGCCATAAAACATGTTCTCTTACCTTTGTCCCTGAAGGATTTGAAGTCTTTCTTGCCATTGTACTTGTAATCTTTCTTCTCATCTTTAATTTTTTTGTTTGGGCACCTTGCAACAATATGACCAATTTCTTCACATGAAAAATAGATTAGAGGACCTTTATATTTTCCTCTGCCTCTAGAATATTTCCTTGCTAGTAGAGTTTCAATCACTTCAAGATCACTGTCTAAACTTTGGTCTGATTCATCTTCACGTTTTGACTGGGATTCCTTTTTCTTTTTGCTTTTCTCCTTGAGTGAAAGCTTGGCTTCAAATGCTGATTCAATGTTTTTGGAAGCTCGAACATAATTGTCAAAGTTGTCTAGTTCAAATGTAGTTAATCTTCCAACTATGGCCTCTAGACTTATCTTATGATTTGCTTCACATCTTCTTTCTTGGATTGCAGAGACTCTAATTGCATAGATTGGTAGTAATGTTATGAGAACTTTACTTATAACTATCTATTCACTAATATCTCCTGCAGATGCTTTGATTGCACTGACACATGCTTTAACTCTTTCAACATATTTGACAATGTTTTCATCCTCTCTCATTTTCATTTGGTCAATTTTTCCTCTCAGACTTTCTACTTTAGCTCTTCTCACATTATCATCTCCTCCATAGATTTCTTTCATCTTGTCCCACATTTCAAAGGCAGTTTTGCAATCCTTGATGTCATCAAATTCTTCATAACTCAGAGCAGATGCTATATCTATCATCATAATGTTGTGAGTCTTCTTTTCAACAATATCTATGAAAGATAGTGTACCAGCAAGTTTTTCATATTTTTCATCAAGGTACTTCAGTCTTGTATCACCAATGGATGCTAGGTGAAGTCTCATCAATCCTTGCCATGCAAAGAAGTTGTTCCTATTAAGTCTTGGAATTTTCCTTTTGTAAGACATCCTAATCTTTAGCTTAGATCCTTGAAATCTTTTCCTGAAAGGACCAAAAAGCTCTGATACCAATTGTTGGAAATATAGATGAAGTAACTAAGAGGGAAGGGGTGAATCAGTTACCACAAAAATAAGTCCAAAAATTCCTTAGATGTCTAAAATGCTTATTTACTGCTGATACTCAATAAATAGTGCACAAATTCTTTAACTTGGTAATTTAACTAGTTCATCTAGCATTCAAAGATATTAACATGCATGAAGAGATTAACTAAATGAACAAAAGTGACACCAGATTTAATGTGGAAACTCAATATGGGAAAAACCACCAAGTAACTAGTCACCAAATTTCACTCTTTTGAAGTGAGCCCTGTTAGGAGCCAACCCTATTAAAGGTTACAATACACACTATTAGGTATGATCTTGTTAGAGGATTTAATCAACCTATTAGGAGTGGCCTAGTTAGAGGTCTTTAGAAAAATTCAACTGAACTGTCACCTTGTTAGAGGATTTACAAAAATGGCTATTAGACCAATTTTGTAAAGAGATTCTGAATTCACTGTTAGAATGATAAGAAAGCAATAATGAAATGACCTGAATGATATGCAACTTATCTTTTCCTGTTTACAGATCTATGTTCTTCTTTTCTGAATCCTTACTGATCGAATACAACTTTGTAGCACCTCTAGGACATCTAATCCTTCATTAGAATAACTTAATTAAGGATGATAATTATGAAGACTAATTAGAAAGAATAATAGGATTCAGTTATGGGTTACTTAATCGTATAGAGAAAATTAGCAAATGATTGGCCAAATTGATTAAATGAATGCAACTGTACCCCTTGATAAAAATGTAATGATAATGTATATCAAATAAGATGATGATAGATACGCCAAAGCCATGGTCAAGTTGATTGATAGATCAAAATTGATAACATTCCAAGGACACATGACATGAATTGGTTGATATGTAACATTTAACCACCATTGTAAATGCCACAGGATTGAAATTGATTGAAAAGGTTTGATCATAATAACATCGACAAACACTGTCAATATTATTAAAATGGTTGATGATGCCATGATCTGACATTGAGAGCCCCAACAATGTCAAAGATTAGATGACAAGAATGATAGTTTGACCTAGCATTGAGAGCTGCAATAGTACTAAGGTCAGATTGATGAGATTGATAGGTTGATAGGTTTTCAAGACACTGAAAGCCACAACAATACCTAGGAATGGATAAACAATGGTTGATTTGGGATGTTTGATATGTTTTGGGTTGATTAGGACTGATTCTGGGTGATTTTAGGTTGATTTGGGGTGATTTTGAGTTGATTTGAAATGGTTTTGAGTTGATTTGATATGATTCCGAATTGATATGAAATTGATGTGAAAGAGGATACAAATGATAAAGTATGATCAATTTGGCCAAAAGATTGAAGTTAGTAGAATGAGAAAATGGGACAAATTAGTATGAAGAAGTGATGAAACCATAGATCTAGACCATTTTTGAGTGTCTATATTTTTCCTCTCTTTGATACAACGTGATTTAGAGTGTTGTATCAAAGAACAAGTGATGAGAAAGCAACAAAATGCCCCAGTAGGGATGATATATATGGGTGCCCCCTAAAGATATTAACTAATATAAGCATATGATAAGTCAATTTTTCAACAAAAAGAAGGAAAAACCATAGCAACTGGCAGAATGAAAATTAGAGCTAAAATGTGAAAGTTATGAGGCCTAGAGTGCAGAACAGGGACAATCAGGAGCCTGAGAGTAATTTCATGGGTTACCAATCAAGAATGACACAAAATGATGAAATTATAGTTCATTTTTTCCACAAAAAAGATAAAAATCCAACGCAATTGACAGATTGCAAATTTGAGTCAAAACGCAAAAGTTATGGGCTCTGGAGTGAAACCTAGAGGCTCCGGGAGCAATTCTAGGTATCCTAGGTCCCCAACTGTGCCCAAAACTCAACCAAGTGCATCATTGACGCACTTGATAAGCCCAAGTGCATCATTACAGTACCAAGTGGATCAATGACATACTTGGGAAGCCCAACTAGTCTCAGAAAGTGCAAAAGGTACGTGAGAAGGCTCTGAGGGCCAAAATCAACATGACGAGGGACAAAATGGAGGCCAAGAGTAATCTCAAGGATTACCACTCCATATAGTGACCAAATAATGAAAATGATAGCTTATTATGTTCACAATAAAGATATTATTCCAACACAACTGATGATTTGTGAATCGGAGTTGAAACGCAAAAGTTATGGCCTTTGGAGTGCAACATAGGGGTTCAGGGAGCAGTTTTGGATAACCTAGGTTCCCAAGTGCACCCAAACTCTACCAAGTGAATCAATGACATAGTTGGCATGACCAAGTGCATCAATGATATATTTGGGAACCCCAATTGTGCCCTAAAAGGCTCTAGGGGCCAAAAAATCCCAATTGGACTTAGAATGCCCTGAAACTTTGCGTACATGCCCAAAATGATGGAAAGATGTCAGAGCGTGAGTGAAATCATCAAAAAATTTCATATTTGGTCAAATATGATGAGATAAATTTCAAACTAAGGTTGAACTAGGTGGAAAGCCATAAAAAGTTGATTGACAGTGCAAGATGATGTAGGAATGCATGAATGCAAGATGAAGATGATTTGGTGAATCTAAAGACATGATTATGGTGATGGAGAATGAGATGAGAAAGAAAGATGAGATGAGGAGATGCTAGTATGATGGAAAGACTTTTGCTTCTAGAAAGTGTACTATATTTCAAATGGAGCTTTATTTTGATATGGAAAATGGAATGCAACACATCATGGCATAAAGGGCCAGAGTGCAAATGCAACCCATTTGCATAAACAAGCATGATGCAGAGAGAGAATGACCTTGTCCTTCCTGAGACATATGTACATGCCCGAAACTCTCAAAGGTACATTGTAATAGATAGAAATAGCAAAAGATGACCACGAACCATCCCGACCACTCTCATAGATCAGTTTTATATCATTGAGTGGCATAGGAACATGATCAAAGAAAAAAAAAGCAAAAATAAATCACTCACTAAACAACATGAGCCAAAAACTATTCATGTCCATTATTGCATTCTTGTTAATGTTTTAGGTGTGTAGATAGTGTTTGACATGTTGATAATGTGATAGTTCTGGTTGTGGATTCAGTTGATAAGTTCATAGTGATATGTTGGATTGATTGTTGGTTCATGTCGCTCAAGTGATTGGCATTGAAGTGTAGTGCTTTGAGTTTTAGCCTAAAAGGTGCAAGTGTTTATGCAAAAGGGGTGGTTATCCATAGTGAATATGTACAAGGTTTATTACAAATTTTTGATGGGTTTTGTGATTTTTAGGGTTTTGGGGGATATTTGATTTTTTCATGGAACTGATTTCTTCATGCCATTTTATGATTTTTAGGGTTTATTCAAGACATTTTATGATTTTTAGGGATTTTTTCAGGATCGTATTTGAATTTTTAAGGATTTTTTAAGACATTATGTGATTTTTGGTGGTGAATTTTTTAGGATTGTATTTGAATATTTAGGATTTTTTCACGATCATAAAAGCATAAATAGGTGTTAGCTCCAATCTATTATGCGATAGGTCCAATGGATAAAAAGTGGTTAGGGATATGCCCCTAGTTCAAGTTCAAACTCATGTACCATATAGGTAATATGCCCCTAGACAAGATGCAAACTATGTACAAAGGACAATGATAGAGTGTGTACAAACTGGTAATGCTTGGTAAGATAACAAATGACATTAACCAGTTCGTGAGCCATGGTCAAGGTGCCAAGGATGTCTTGCAATATGAAGAATATGATCAACCAATGATAGAGGGGGAAAAAGACCAGATGGAATCTTGATAGATGGAGGAGCAACAACTGATTACACATGGCACCTGTTTGCCAGGTTTTCACCATGGTACTTGCCCAAAACACCTATTTGCGAGGTTTTCACTTTTGGATGGAATATTTTCTCTTGACTCAAATTTTCATGCCAAGATGCCTGTTTTCTAGGTTTTCATCAAGGCATCCATTTTTTCATGACTTTTTTCACTTTTTCTTTTCTTTTTTTAGAACCTTTTGCTATTTTTTTTGTTGTTTTTTTTTCAAAACTTTTAGATGGAATCAAGAATGTCATTGACAAATGCTACGAAGATATCTATTGTTGGTCCTGCTAGCTGATGATCTTTGGATCCATGACTGACCATAACTACGTAGGATTTGTTTCGAGTCTATAGCTAAAATCAAACCACCAAAAAGGCCTCGAGATATACCATTGTGTACCGTATGTAAGACAGTGTCAATCTCTTGCGAATCAAGGCATTTGAGGATAATTGGGTCAAAAAAAATGTCATGTGGGATGTAACTGATGATAACATACAAAAAGGCTTGTGGGATAGAGATATGATCTTCAATGCTAGGAAAATTAGGTAGCTAGATTTGGGGATAAACAACTGGATATAAGGGAGGGCTGGGAGGGTTGAGACCAATGACCTTCCACAAGAATGCTAATCTAGAGAGCTCCAAAAGACTTTGTGGCATATTGAACACTGGAACACTGATATTCATGGCATCATATTTTTCATTTTGTATCAATGGGAGCTGCTTAGCATTTGATTTTTTACGGTCTAATGGCACCTTTCGATTTTCACCAAGAGACCTATGCTTGCTATCTTTTTATCTTTTTGCTTTGTAACTAGGTGGAGTTGGCTCCCCAAAGTATGCCAATTTGTTCTCTCTAGAAGAAATTGCCTCTTTATGTTTGTCAATCATAATGCCTTCATAGATTTAAAAGTCTTTTATGAGAGCATCATCGTTGTCAAATTGATCAAAAATTGGTGGTCCACATTGGTCCCAATCCAACAGTTTAGGATAACTTGAGAGGATGTCATCATCAGTATTGAATGGACTTTGGTTGAAAGTATGGATATGGGCATTAGATTCTATTTTATTATTAGGGTTATGCTTAGAAGTGAGAGGATTGTTGGTTTTAGGCAGGATATCCTCAGATACCTTTTCATTGTTCAAAACATCAATAGTCTTACACGTAGGTACCATTGTACTAGGAGAACCTATTTGTAATGGTTTAAATCCAAGCCCCAAACTAGGAGGTTGTCCTTCTGTAGTGATAGGTTCAGTGATTCCTTGTTTCTAAGATCCAAGACCACTATAGCCATCATAACCTTGTTTGTACATGATAGAAAACCCAAGTCCATACTTGCTAGGAGATATAAAAGTGGGTTCTCGTTCACATATAGATGTATTCTTATTGATAGAAGTATCATTCTTTGTATTGATCTCTAAATGTTGTTCTTGAAGTGGTTGTGATTTACCATGAGATTGGGGAGAAACTAGTGACTCCCTAATGTGAGAGACTTGAGACATAAAGTACTCTCCACACCCATTGTCTTCATTCTTCATCTTTTCCCTGGCTTTACTGAGCAGTATATCAGCATCCACAAACTTAGAGGAATTTGTGGGTTGTGAATCATTGTTTGTTGGGATTTGGAATGTAGTAGCATCTCTTAGATTAGCACAAAACTGGAAGGGATGTGGATCACCAGGGATGGTAACCTCTATGTTGTGATAGGAAAACTTCAGACATTAATGATATGTAGAAGGGACTGCTTTCATAGCATGAAGCCAAGGGCATCCTAGTATCATGTTGTAATTCATTTCTATATCTAGGACATAGAACAATGTATGTTTAGTAGTTGGACCAACTCTGACAAGTAATGTGATGATGCCCTTGGAGAAGAGTTCACTATCATCATAAGCTTTTATTGTGATTCTTTGAGAGGGATCTACATCATCTTCAGAATAACCCGAATTTTTGACAACCTTAAGAGTATAGATGTTTAATCCTTCTCCTTCATCTCTCAAGACACATCTGACTTTAACATTGTGGAAAAAGACTTTGAGGTGGAGGGGATCATTGTGGTTGGGTTTGTCTTTAGGAACATCCCGAGGGGAAAAATTGATATGTTGTGATGCAGATAGGTTCCCAACCATGGCTTGGAACTGGGCAACATCAATGTTATCTAGGATGACTAATTCTTTTTGGGCTTGATCCAAGATCTTCTGATGTTGGAAAGATGCACACAGTAGGTCAAAAATGGATATTTGTGAAGGGGTTTTGCCAAGTTGTTCAACAAGGCTATAATCAGATGAAGTAAGAGCATTAGGTCTACTTAGGGATGTAGGTCTAGTAGAAGCAGTAGGTCTAGATGGGGCTCCAGGTAGGGTGATCTTGCTATGGCGTGTAGTGATAGAACAACGAGGGTCTTCACCCTTCAACGTGAATGTGGATATGCAGAAATTAGACTCATTAAAGAAATTGATGGTGTCATCATAGCCAATGTGTGTGTAATTCACATTACCTTGTGAATTTGAATTTTAACTTGAGGGTTTCTCTTTGTCATGATTACCCAAAGGATCTTTGAAAATAGTGTGATCAGATTTGGATGCTAACAGTGATGGATCAACCGTGATGACATTGTCATCAATAATGTCTTGTATTGCATGTTTCAATTGGAAGAATGATGAAGTCTTGTGTCCTTTGGTGTGATGGTAATCACAATACTTTCTTTCATCCCACCAATCTTCTTTAGTTAATGGTTCTTCTTTGATTGGGGGTAGCTGCAAGAAGTTCTTATTCAGTAACTTTTGTAATGTAGTCTCAAGTGGTATTCCCAATGGTGTGAATTTCCTAACTTTGGTTCTAGGATGTCTTCAAGGTTTATCTTGCATAGAAGTCTCAATTTTCTATTGGGGAGCTGATGTTTTATTAGAGGTTTGTGAATTTGTAGGGTTTGCACCTTTCAAAGTCAGTTGAGGTTGTGTTGTGCTAATCGTGCAGGCGTCCACAATGACATCATTAGTCACATTTTTTTTTTTGGAGAAAAAATTTGCCTTGTCATTAGACGAGTTGGTGTTTGTGTTTTCTTTGTTTATCTTGAGGATTCCCTTATGGATAAGAGCATCTTCAATACTAGCCCCTTTCTTCATCAGTTTAGAAATGGTGCTTGGAATATTTATTTTGAGTTCATACATTAGTTCTAGGACTAAGTTTTCAATGCACAAGTTAACTTGTTGTTCTTTAGGAATGTCTAGTGACCATTGACTAACTAAGCTTCTCCAATGGAGTAAGTTTGTGATGAACACGGTTTCCTTTTCCTTAGTATTTTTCAAACCTTGGACCCTCAAAGTGTTTTGGGAATGGAGGCATGTACAGACCTTTATCAAATGGATTAGGACATAGGTCCCTTTCTGCGTATAGAGCTTGTTTCTTCTGGACTCCCAATTCCTTGACTTGTTTGGAAAGTTGTTTGAATTTTCGTAAGAGTTCTTCATTGGGGTTTTGCATGATGGTCTTTCCTTCAAGTCTTTTACATCTGTGAGTAGACCGTTTGTTGTGGCGGGAACTATGTCTAATTGGTTCTAACATTTCTACTTCTGATGAGTCTGATGAGGTGTCACTAGGGGGTGGAGGTATGTTTGTACCTCAAAGACAGAAGGTTCCCTATTATTGGGGAACTTGTTGTGGTATTTTATGTGGCACTTGTTGTGGGATTGATTGTGATTGTTGTACCATGTGTTGTTATTGTGTCATGTGTTGTGGTTGTTATTGGGATACCTCTGTTGGTTGTATGTGAGACCATGTACGCACTTGTTGTTGTATAGGTATTTGTTGAGGTTGTTGTGGCACATGTTGTTTTTGTAACAAATGGTTTAGGTATGTGATTTTTTTCTCAAGGCATCTTTGGTATTCCAACTATTGCCTGAGTTGGTCTTGTTGTTTAGCAAACATCATTTTTTGTTTTTGGTACTGCTTCTGAAATTGTTGTTGATAAATTGTGTGTAAGTCAAGTGGGTTCACATGGGAATGTGTTTTAGGAATGTTTGATGTTTGGCACACTTGAGGTTGTTGTCATTGTGGTTGATGTTGTTGTTGATATGTGGGATGTGTGTTAAGTGGATATAGACTTGGTTGTTCCTTGGAAGTGTTGAGTCCTTGTACCACTGTAGGTTGTTGTTGTCATGGGGGTTGACTAAGCCCTTGAGAATTGAACGTCATGTTTGGATTGTTTTTTTGGTACCTTTTTGTGTTAGATGTTTCTGCTTGTGACTTCATATTGACTTGACTGTGAGATGTTTCCCTATTGGGAATGGGCGTAATGTCAATAAGAATTTTCCTTTGTGTTTCTATAGGGATGGTTGTACTTGATGTTTCACATGTTGTACTTGTGAGAGGCTCCATAGCATTTGATGTCATAGCACTTGGTAAAGTTAGGAGCAAAGGTGTACTCTTTTTATTTGCCTCCAGAGAAGGTATGTCTAGCATCCCTAGAGCATGAGTCCCTTTAGGTGCATCTTGTTGTTGCATCATGTGACTAAAATCAAGTCTTAATGTCCTTTTGCGATGTTTAGGGATTGGTGGTATTTCATTGAACAAAGGGTTAACATTGATGTGTTCAAATGTACTTTGAAGGATTTTGATGGTTGATTCTTGATGGGAGCTTATAGGTGCCATTATCATGTTTGAAAAATCCAAAGGTTGTTTTCCCCTATCTAAGTCCAATTTGATCATGGGTTGTATGTTTTCAATAGTTGTGTTGGTTTGATGTGTGGGCTTGGGTCCTTCCATGTTTGGGTTGAATTTGACAATTTCTTGGGCTGCCAAACATTTGAAGTTCTTTTAAAAACTTTTGTCTTGACATGCCCTAGCCATTTCTTCATTAGTGATGCCATAATTAGTGTAAGAGTCATCACTGAGGTGTATAGTACCTTGTTTTAAGTTTGATGTGTTATAGTTGAAGGTACTTGTGTTAGGTTGGCTAAATTCAAAGGAGTGTGACTGTTCATCTTCAAGCATGGTTGGTACACTTCTTCCTCTTGGCGGTATTGGCACGAATATAGGTTCAAAGTTAGGACTCCATTGAACCATCCCATGTGTGGGGGAAGTGTTTGGGGGAAATCTCATGGTAGGTGCATTCTTCTAGGTTTGTTGTACCATAGCTTGATTATGAGGATCTTGTGGATACATGTTCAAGGGGTCTGCTAGTAATGGTTGTGATGCCTCAATTTGGTCTTCGTCAAAGGTTTTTTGGGTTTTCTTTCTCTTTCTCTATCTTGGAAGAGGTTTTGGTTGTGCTTGTGCCTTAGAAAACAAATGTTGATAAAGTTCCTCATGTCTCTAAGCTGATTGTGTCCTAGTAAGTGCTAGCATGATTGTAGCTCCAATTTGTGTATAGTGCACACAAGATTGAAACAAAAGCCTATGATATGGATAATGCCATGAGAATACTAGAATAGTGATTTTAAGCTTGAGAGCAAGAAGTGTAAATGGAAAGAAGTGGGGACTCAAAGACTTAAGAATTTGGATTTTCAAGACTTAAGCATTCAGATCCGAAATGAGAGAAAGAGTGTCCATTTTATAATTGACATGGAGGATGAGAGAATTGGATTTGTCACCCATAGATATGTGATGTGGCAAGAGATTCCTTTGAGAATCCATGACGCCTATGAAAAAATATGCCAATTGTAAGATTCTATGACACATGAAAGTCAAACTTGGCTAAATGTGGAAGAGAATCTATGATGCATCATAAGACACCGCAACCCACTTAAAGCCAAGAATCTATGACGAAGAAGACAAATAGGGACATGCGTAAGGGATAAGAATATTTGATTATGATATATCCCATCCAAGTGTCAAAGGGGAATCCACAAGGTGTCATATCCAAGTGTCATGATGATACAATATTTTATGGAATATTTGAATTAAAAATCGTCTTATTCCACAAAATAAGAAATAGTAGAAAATGGAACATAGGAAATTGTACATTTCCATTGTTTATAGATAATGAATCAATTAATTAATAAAATTAATTAATTAAGGATGATAATTAGGAAGAATAATTGATGAAGTACGACTCTGCTACCACTGACAACGGTATGCTCTGATAGCACTGATGTAGGGCCAACAACACCCATACCAACTCACAACCAAAAAATGCAACAAGATGAAGATAGAGAGAGATAACAAAAATGCTTCATAAAACTTCCATTAATACTTGAAATTCATTACAATATCCTCCAACTGAAAGGACTCGAAATTGTTACAATATAAGAGATATTTTCTCTCTAAGACCTTCTACAAGAAATTACATCCGAAGAGCTTCTACTTGAAGAGCTTAGACTTGAAGAGCTTCTATTTCCGAACTTCCATTAGAAGAGCTTCCAATTCTCGAACTTGATTACAAATGATTATAAGCCTTGCTTAAATAGGCACTTCTAACCCAAGACATTACAAACACAACCAATGTGGGATAAAAGGTAAATACAACTACCTTTAAATAAATATTAAATTCCCACCCCAAATAAAACTAAGCACCCAAAAAATATTAAATACATGATTCAAGGAACTTTCCACAAACTTCTAAATTTCACCTATACACCTCGATTAATGGAATGACACCTATTTTTATTATTTTCTTTCTATTTTCGTCACTTTCTCTCTCCTACACAATTTTATTTTTCTTCTTTTTTTTTCCCTCCTTTTTTTTCTGTTAAATTTAATTTTCCCATGTAAGATGATCCTACATCAGAGCATCAATAATAAGATTAAGTTATGGGTTATTTAATCCTATAGAGAAAATTAGCAGATGATTGGCCAAATTGATTAAATGAATGCGATTGTACCCTTTCATAAAAATGTAATGATAATGGATATCGAATAAGATGATAATACATAGACCAAAGCCATGGTCAAATTGATTGATAGATCAAAATTGATAACATGCCAAGGACACATGACATGGATTGGTTGATATGTAACATTTAACAACATTGTAAATGCTACAAGATTGAAATTGATTGAAAAGGTTTGATCATAATAACATCGATGGAAAATGTCAATATTATTAAAAAAGTTGATGATGCCATGATCCGACATTGAAAGCCTCAACAATGTCAAAGATTGGATGACATGAATGATAGTTTGACGTAGCACTGAGAGCCACGAAAGTACTAAGGTCAGATTGATGAGATTGGTAGGTTGATAGGTTTCCAAGGCATTGGAAGCCACAACAATACTTAGGAATGGATAAATGATGATTAATATGGGATGTTTGATATGTTTTGGGTTGATTAGGACTAATTTTGAGTGATTCTAGGTTGATTTGGGGTGATTTTCAGTTGATTTGAAATGGTTTTGAGTTGATTTGATATGATTCCAAGTTGATATGAAATTGATGTGAAAGATGATACAAATGATAAAGTATGATCAACTTGGCTAGAAGATCGAAGTTACTAGAATGAGAAAATGGGACAAATTAGTATGAAGAAGTGATGAAACCGTAGATACGAACCATTTTTGAGCGCCTACAATATTATTATTAAAATAAATATTGTCATGTTCCAAATTTAAACTTTTAACTTTTATCTACAAATTAATTCTTTTTATTTAATTAATTTCCCAATTAATTAAATAAAATAAATATTAAAATATCATAATAATTTTCCATTTAATTAAATCTTTTAATTAGACTTAATAAGTAGAAAATACCCCAAAGACTCATAAATTAAAATACAAAAATCCATCATGGCAAAACACATACAAAATTAAACCAAAAGGGTTAATATCGCGAATTACGTCATTTGATGCATTCGAAAGCAACTCAACTTAGATACTTGTCCTAATTTTCAATTAGCACAAATGGCTTAAAGTGTTGGGATTTGGACTTGAGTATTTATCTCCCCTCTCTTACCATTGAGATAATGCGATAGGGTATGCTCATCCTGGCAATTTAGGGAAGTCAATACTCGGTACCTGCAACCTGCATAAAAACCATGCATGTACAAGAAAAATATATACTAAACTAAACAAGCAATGGTAGGAAGTGGTGAATCGTGTAGATCCTGACCAACAGGTGACTACGAATCCCTTCCTTAACCACATCAAAAATGCCATATAGAAAAAAAAAAAAACACACACACCATACACATGCAAGTATGGGGTAAGTATCCATAAGAAAACACATATGATAATAAATCATCTAACTAATCATCATCAATAGCTTAAATCATTGAATAATCATTATATATACATGAACTATAAAGTACCAAGTAATCTCATCATATACCAACTAAATTTGAAACAATATCTGATAATCTCAAAACAATGTTACTAATAATCATCAACATAAAACTAGCCGTAAAAGAATTCGACAATGATAGAAAAAATGTGAACTAGGGGTAGGCACTACACTAACTCCAAGATGATTACTTCAATTATTATGTGTACTTGGACAAACTTGTGCAATATGTCTTGAATACATCTCCAATTGCATGAACATAAGTCCACAAATACAATCTTGGTGCTCCTACATACTAGTTGTCTGACTACCCTAGGATGCTCCTACTTCAATTTCCTACTTGAATTTGAATGTCTAAGTGACCATGGTTGAGTCATTTAGATGTGTTTAGTTCACTTGTGTGTTTTCAATAATAAAAGTGAAGAATGTCCTACTTTTTTACTCTAGAGTTTTCCTACTTCGAGAAAACCATTGTAATTCGTCCAAGATAATTTTAGGAAATCACATATACAAATGGATGGGACTACATTTAGAAACGATAATTTTGACAACCTATACAATCTTCATACAATATTTTTTTGAAGTCTTGTACATAAAATTACTCCAATCAGTGTCTCCTTCTTTGTACAAATTAGACGTTATCAGTTAAGGGGAATAAACCCTTGTAAATTAATGAAATCTTTGCAATATATTAGAAGTAGAGAACTAATTTCAAAGATAGGAAGAAAAAAAATTGGGATAAATTTGGTGATCATACAGTTGGCCTAAATTTTAGGTGGAAATGTCAACAACAAAAGAAATTTTGGATTTGGTAGAAAATATCAAGTATCCACTCAGAATCTTATTATCCTACAAACCTCACAAAGAAAGAAAAAACTTATGAGAACTTGGGAGAAAGTCATAATTATTTTAATTATTAGATCACACAAAATTTTATTTCTCATCGATTGAAACGAAAATAATAGATTATCCCATCCAAGCCATTTATGATTTTGTACAATCACATGACCTTTCAAGTGCATTGAACCAACATTATAATGAGTCATGGCACTAGAAGTAAGTTCTAGTTTACAAAAATATACAGTTAAAGCACAAGAAAATTGCTATTAAACTAATGTTTAAAAAATGCATGTATGTAAACATGAAATATGAAAGATGTGTATGAGTTGAGAAAGATGAATTAAATGCTTGACATGACCATCAATCATACTCCTATTAGAAATTGTGGCATATCAATAAAATGGGAGAAAATTGAAAAGAGGGGTATCCATACTTTACTTTGGCAATTTTGGGTATGTGTGAAGGGAACAATATTGCAAGAATATGTATATACAATAAATTAAAGAGTAGGAACAGAGAGATCATAGAGTGTAATAGATAAGAAAACATTGTGGTAAACTTTTTAATTTTATTTTTATAGTTATATTTTTAAGACTTAATTAGATAGTATGTATGTTCAAACTTACATAAGTATAATTAGGTTGACTTCATGAGTAAATACTAGAAAAGACAATAATATAAATTTTTTTCCTTCCTCAACATAGTAGTTCAATGTTCACTGATATCTCATGTCTTAAATATCTCAAGAAATCTAAGAATGTCACTAATGTTTTAGTTTAAATGTTACTTAATGATGGTAGATCTAAATTATATCATATGAAAAAATAAATAATAATATTTATAATCCTTATTTTTGATATGAATCCCTTTGTTTTACATTAGTTTGTATTGGACTATATTAATTATAGTTTCATACATTGATTTTTAGTATTAGTTTTACAATTATGTTCATCTTTATTGATATGATTGTATTACTTTTAAATCTTTTACAATTCATTTTAAAAGATTCTCTTAATTTCCAAAGGAAAATAATTTATATGAATCATATGATATATGAAAATATTGCATTTTGAGTGAAATATATTTATAATGTTTCAATCATGTTAAAGTTTGATATAAATAGTTTTCAAATTTTTTCATTTTATTTTAATATTTGATATACATTTAACATAGATCTACATCCTGTTCAACTTATAGGATAATCATTTAATAACACAAAAATATGTCTTACAAGGCCACCTACAATGTCATCATTTAATAAACTTATCTTTAGAGAGAGTACTTAATTAGATATATTTTAATTATTGAATAAACCATAGATGCATAATTACATATTATAGGCTAATTATTTTGTCTATGGGCAAAATGAAACCTAGAACAATACCTAAAACTTAGTTAATTTTAATTTTACCATAATCAGTTGTTCAACCCTTATCTTAAGAAACATTCTCCATAATGAGTTCTACATTGGATCTGAAGTTTTCATAGATTACATAACTACCTTCCTTAGTGTGGAATTCGGTATACCTATTTTTAGCATTTTTATGGTTCACTTTATTTGGCCCCTTTTTTATTACAACTTATAAAAAACTCTAGGAAGCTTCGAAGGAAAGGTTATGTTTCCTCTATATTTTGTAAATTTTCCCATGTTTGACCACAAGGATTCTCAAATACATTTACAATGGCAAGTCATCATAAAGAAGTTTTTCAAAGTTCCACAAAATCTAGATGGTTAAAGTTACATGCAAAGAAATATTGTGAAATGCTAATCTTTTGAAGGGCTTAGTATTAAATCTTCCCCCCCCTACAAAAAAAAAAAAAAAAAACATTATCTCCTTTTCTAGAATTCCTAAGATATAATGAAATTACAATAGATAGAATTAATCATAAATTATTGTGTTATTTATTCAACCTTTTAATATAGCAAAAAATAGTCTTAGCCTAAGAAATATTGCCTTCTCAACATTTTAAATAAATGGAAAAGGAGGAAAAGAAAACACCATTGCAAGGCCTTATACTAAAATGTTTTGGTAACTATTCATTCCATGAACCTCTTATCATGAGAAAGGTCTCTAAAAAATTTTTTGGGAAGTTTTCACGTGACTCAAAGGGAACACCTCTATAATTATAAGTCTCAAAGTTAGGGATTTCCATGCATTGAGGAATTACAACACTGATGATATTGTTGAGCAGTCATTTAGCATGATGCTAATGACAAAAATTATCACAAATCTTTATCTTGAAAGGTTGATCAATGACCAACTCCAAGGTTCTAGATGGTTATTTTTCAACCTACCTGGAAGCTCAATTGAAGATAAATGTAAATGTTCACAAAGAGGCTTTTTCTAGTATCTATCAATTCTACACAACTTTACCAAAATATATTAACAAAACCAACACATTTTTGTATTTTTCCATTTTATGATAAATGTAATTTTTAATCAATGAAACCATATGAACTCCTTTTCTAATCACCAATTTGAAAAGAAAATAATGAAGATGAGATTAAAGTAAATTACTAAAAAGGAGAAGTCCTAATGGACACAAGCGAAAGCAAAAACACATCTGTTAATTAAATTATCAGAAGGACCTAGTAGAAAAAAAATGAAATTAGGAGTAGTGCTTTGTCAACTCCACTGATGCAATCATCAATGAGAAATTTGATGAAAAACAAAATATACTTCATGATTCATCAAATTTTGCAGCCATGAAAAGTGCACACACATGAGAAAAAATAATATGCATGAATAATAGTCATCCTTTCTCTAATTCACCACAACAATACAATTTTTTAACATATGCGAAACACCATAACTAAAACATCACAAAATTACCATAACACAATAAAACCATAGGCTTTATTACTATTCACGAACACAAATTCATAAAAAGAAACACACATTGAGCAAGAAATACTACATAGAGAATAAGAGAACCAATAGCATCCTTTATTACATCAAAATACTAGCCTTCAATACATATTACATTCATGTATTTAAAGTGTTCCCTTTCCTTAATATGATACTAGGAGTGAGAGTTCCTCTAAAAGAAATAGTATCCTAAAAAGTAATAAAATAAATCTAATTGTATGCAAACTAACTCTCTAAGTGGTGCTAATTAGGTCTTGACCCTTGTTTATATCAATTAATGTGTGCATGATCATTTACATGACTAAAAATTGTAAAAGAACAAGAAGATAAGAAAAGAGAATCGATGAGATGATTTAGGAGCTATTGGAGCTTCAAGAATTGCAAGAACATCCTTCTCTAAGATATTTTAGGAGTTAAACTATCAGTGCAACACACTTTTAGTGCATGGAATGCTGAAAAACCAGAACAAGTAGTTAATTATCAATGCACTACAATTGAACCAAAACTATCAGCTCACCTTTGTGTTTGATGCACATTATGAAAAGTGCACCTCTATGTTTGGAACACTTTTTGAAAAATACACTTTCATGTTTGGTGCACCTTATGAAAAGTGCACGTTTGTGAAAAGTAAACCTTGATAAAAGGACAAAAAATGATAAGATTTTTCTAAATCCACAATTTTCTAAAACTGATCAAATTTTTGATAGTCCACAATTCTCCAAAACTGATAGAATTTTGTAAGTCCATAATTGTCCAAAAGTGATAGAATTTTTCTAAGTTCGCAATTTTCCAAAAGCGATAGAATTTTTTCAAAGTCCACAATTTTCTTAAAGTGACAATTTTTTTTTCTAGTTTCACTTTTTTTTTTAAAGTGGTAGAATTTTTTCTATGTACACAATTTTCCAATAGTGACTGAATTTTTTCTAAGTCCACAATTTTACAAAAGTGAGTTAATTTTTCTAAGTCCATAAATTTCCATAAGTGACAAATTTTTTTGAAGTCCACAATTTTCTAAAAGTGACAAAAGAAAATTCTAAGTCCACAACTTTCCAAAAGTGACAAAAGTTTTTCTAGATCCACAATTTTCCAAAAGTGATGCAATTTTTTCTAAGCCCACAACTTTTAATTACCAACATCTAGGTCTTTTTGATGTTCAACCAAAATGATGTTTTGATGTTCTCCTTTGAACTTTTGGATGATGGAGATGATTTCTTGAGGATTTGACAAGTCCAAAGACTCATACTTTTCTATCACTTCCCTATGGAAATCATGAACTTCTTGCTATACAACTATAAAATCATCTAGCTTACAGTCCAAATCCCTTAGTGTCTCCTTGGTTTCGAAAATATATACAACATCATCTTTAGAGGATACTTCTTGAAACAATGCTTGAATTTTTGTAGAACTATTTTAACATAGCATAGTTGGGTTTTGGAGTCATCATCAAATATCTCTAAGCTAGTTGAACTATAGTATTTATTCACTACTAATAGTTGGGCATGTTTTATTTGTATATCTTGGATATCTTCATACATCAATAACATGACCTTATAATTGACCTATATATTCTCAATCTAATCATCAATCTTATTATGTTATTATCTTGTATAACATATAAAAACATTTCATATCTCTAACTTCCAAGTGGAAATCCATGAAGTGTGAAATCTTGGGTGCTCATTGGAGCTTGATAGTCATGGGTTTGAGTGTGATCTTAGCTACTGTAGAAGATGAGGAAGCCATGGTAATCTTTGAGACCTTTGTATGTTTTTAATATGTACACTAGCGTACCTTAAGACTTAGCACACCTTTAAAGTTAGTGGACCTTTGTACTTGCACACCTTCTCACTTAACACATCTTGAAGGAGTTTCATAAGGTACTCAATTTTACAAAATATAAATGTTTTGAGATTTGAAAATAATTTTTGGGTTTTTCTCAAATGAGGTCTACTGTACTTATTCCTAACATTTTTGATGATTTAAACCCATTTTATACTCCAACATTTTCATGGACTTGAAATCCTTCTACTTCTTCTATCTAAAACACTTAATAACATGTGTTGAATATGAACATACAATATACCACAGTAATCTTTATTGTTATGGATAATGAGGATGCCATGATGACCTACACAGAAGATAAACATCAATATACTAGTGCTAGGGGGTAAACATAATTCTTAACAACTAGCCATGACTAACAAAAATTGGTCAACAACTAACAAAAGCAACAATTGTGCACTTGCACACTTAGCGCACTTTTGCAAGTGTGCTGACTAGGTTAAGCACCATGGTTTGTACATCTAGAAAGGGGAAAACCTAGTGCACCTTGTGAAGGTGCACAAGTGCACATCTACAAAACAAGTTAAGGCAGTGTACATAGCACACCTTTTTAGGGTATGCATGTGCATTGGGTGTGCTTGTGTGCACCTTTAGCTTTTATTCAATACTTGATATTCTTGGTTGGTAGATTTTGAATAATGCTAACTAAAAAAACTCCTAAATCTAAACTACAAGAGTTACACTCCCTAAGGCACCTTGGAAGATAACCTATTCTAAGGAACAACCTTTTATGGAGTCAAATTAAAAAAAGGACGGTCCCCATTTCCAAAGTAAAAAATGGGGCATGTGTTGTGGAACCATAATAGATATCAAAGGAAGAAGGATTGGAATTGTCACAAGTATGAATTTTGTCCTTCGATTGAGTCATGGACACAATTTATTATTGCAAGGTTGAAGTGATTTGAGAAAGTTTTTCTATAGTGGATTTTGTATATATATTCATATGAAATATGAGAAAAATATTTGGAGCATTATAAGAAACATAAGGGATGGTGGAATATCAAAATTGGACATTATTGTAAGTATGCATAAATAATGTATGTGAAATACCCAAAAAACTTTAAGAAGGATAAATAATAGGATTAAAAAAGAATTTAAAGATAGAAGGAAAGGTTAATTTTTTTGCATGCATATATTTATGAGAGGTGGAGCACAAGTAGATACACTAGTTATTGAGGTAGAAATATGAATATAGGTTTAATGAAGGGTACTCCTGTTATTGACATAAACATTTGCACACCATCATAGAGGAATAAAAATAAAATTACAAGAAATAAAAAATTACAAAATTGTGAAACTTACTTTCTATTATCATCAATGAAAAGATATTAAAATATTAAGAAATATGACATGCTAAAGCCACATGGGCAATTTGATTTCAATACTTTGCATGGTAGAGCTACCATATACATCATTAGAACTACCCTCGATAAACTTAGGGACATTCATTATATAGGAGGGTTTTAACCACCCTAGACGATTCTAGAAATTATAACCCTCTATTTTGAGGCTAACCATCCCTAAAGTTAGATGATTTATTTTTTCTTCCATTGGAACAATCCTGTAAAATCTTTCAGAACTCACATGAGTTTTTGGGAGATTTTTATTTTTTATTTTTTATTTTATTTTAAGAAAAGTAACTTTTAGAGACTATAACTCTTCACTTGTTGACCTGGTTTATTAATATAACACATTTTAGAAATGGCACAAAGTTATCTACTAGCTCAAGATGTCATGTGTGAGCCATGTAAAGGTTTAAACTATTTTGAAAGCCTCTAAATCCTTCATAGTTGAGTTCAAAATTTTGTTCCCCTCTTCCAATAAATAAAATAATATCTTTGAAAGTAAACTTGATCTTACCATGAAACATTACCATAAATCTGATATAACTAAAGTAAATCTCTAGAGGAATAGATTAGAATATTATGAGGTTTAATAAATAAATTACTAGTGTAAAAGAAAAATTAACAAACTTCTTTAAAGTTAATATATAGTGTATATTAAGAAAAAATGAAGTATATTAGGGAAAGAGAAAGAGAGACCTTCAAACATAACCTTCTAAAGGGCCCAAATTTGATTAGCACTACCCAAACTAGTGGATTCAAAGGGTGTCAATGTTGAATTCTAGTATTTATATTCCCAAATATATACTCAATAGATCTCTTTCTATAAGATATTATTTCTCTTTAATTTTATGTATTCAATTGATTTGATTAGTGAGAGTAAACTAACTAATTAAATTGTAAGTAAATGTAGAAGCATATACGAATGCTAAAAACATAAAAGGATTAGATCCATAAAATAAAGAAACATGTCATTAGATTTGGCCTACTGTCAACTTAGTATCATGTTATTGTTTCTCCTCTTCTATTTCTTCACAAGTGTTCACCCCATTCTCTGATTGTTTAGACCTATGCCTTCTACGCATGGTAATATTTCATGAGTATTTTCTAGTCTATTGTTTGTTTGGTTTGTGGTGTTTAAAAAACCCAAATTTCTACAAGCTTTGGTTTAGCCAAATCAAAGTTTTGCATATCTTCATTCCAATTTTTGAGATTTTACTGAAATTGTTTGTTTCACTCGGAAGATGCATGTGAAGTGTGTAAGCTTGGATTTGAAGAATTCTTTTAAAAAGTAGTCCAATCTATTGTTTATACACTCCTTAAAAATCAAAACAAGGTTTTTATTTTCAATTCCTACTTTTTAGTAGGAAGTTGGAAAACTTGGTTTTGAAGGAAAATTGGAAGTCCCGTATGCTAATTCCATTTTGCAAATTTTGATACAAATGCACAAATTTTCAAATCTGGGTTTTGAAAAAGCCAATTCCTGTCATCTTCCAGGAACCAAATGGTATTTTGTTTCTAGAATGTCTCCAATTCTTAGCAAGCTATATATAATCTCAGTATGTTGAATTATGCAAGTTGTGTCTTGAGTCAATTTTACTGAGCTATATTTCAATGCAAATGTTAATTTAAATGCAAATTATTTTCATCAATAAAAGAATAATTGATGGCATAGTTTCATTTTAATGAATTACTTGCAACATTTTTTTAGGTCAAAAAAAAGCTGAACTGCAACCCTTGTATTATTATAAAAGTATATAAAGAATACCGTTCACATGAAATCTCGACCAAAGTGGCTAAATCAGTTTGTTGCCCAACTGATAATAGATTAATAATTTAAATGGTACTGACTAGAAGGCTTAAACAAAAGTTCCAAACAGATGATTACATAAAATTTTGAACAAATTATGTAGTGAATATCATCCTTTTACAGAGTAATGGATGATAAAATTTGAAACTAATTATGAATTGAATATAGTAATTAAACATATTAACACATACGGTCACATGCTTCAACAAAATTTTAAACTAGTTATACATTAAATGTCAACCTTATAC
The DNA here is from genome assembly GCA_028749045.1 of Cupressus sempervirens. NCBI lineage: Eukaryota > Viridiplantae > Streptophyta > Pinopsida > Cupressales > Cupressaceae > Cupressus > Cupressus sempervirens. The sequence continues at coordinate 686,897,574 of CM053788.1, read as the reverse complement.
ATAAGAAGGAATCAAGTAAATGAAACTTAAATAGAAAAAAATCAAATAAATACTAAATATCTTTTTTTCCTTTTTTGGTGCCAGCTTTCTTGTGGGTTATTTACATGTGTTACACTTCAAGATGATATCCTTAATTCCAATAATCTAGTTATAAAATTTATATTGGAGGTAAAACTGTCCTATATACATGCTGATAAGCATACAACAACAAACCAGTTTCAATCTAGTTCATGACACTACTGAGATGTATCCCATCTGCAACTTATATAGATACTCTTCTTCTTCTGTTAAACGGTCATTAACCCAGTCTCTGTTGTAACTATGTTGTTTGAAATCTCCCATCACATTTGATCCATAAGATTCAAAAACTGTCAAATTAAAACATTTTAATTGATAAAAAGTACAAATGAGAAAATAATGTATAACATCCTAAAGAGAAAAAAAATATGAAATTCAATCAAACATGAGTAGTGACGTACCTTCATTTAAATTCACAATTTTTGAACCACCGAATAACTCATCCGGATCAATATGTTGTTGACTCATTAGTAGAGGAATCAAATTCTCTTTTCTGGAAAAACAAAGGTTACAAGAATAAAATTAGGAAATTTAATATTCTCTACTAAAAGGAATATAAATAATAGCTTTTCCTTCCTTATATACCTTTTCCTTGATTGAATGACTTTTCCTGGACCAAAATCATCAAAATCATCATAGTTCTTCTCCTCGTAACCTTCATCAGATGTCAATTCATATGAAGTAGTTTCATTGCTCAGTATTGACTGCTTAACATCTGTAGTACATAATAGCTTGAAAAATTATTATATCATTAATATTATTTTGATTAATTAAAGTGGGAAGGGTTCTAACTCATAACAAAAAAGTAACATCAAGTTCAATAAACTAGACATTCCAAAAAGATCACGAGGAGTGACCCAATGGAAAAAGATCATAACCAAAGCCAATAGCCACAGTAAACAAAACCAACTAACCATAAAACTTTATACTATAAATATTTTTATATAAATAATCTTATAGCATATTCAAAAAGAAAAAAGAAATAGTTATCATTAATGTTATTTGTTTCTTGGATTTGATTGTGTGAACATTCTTTTAACATAATGTTTTCCGTGATCCATCATCAAGTTGCATGCAAAAGAAAAGAAAGAGAAAGGAGCATCCTGATGATGGATCACAGAGTGTGAACATTTTCTTAACATAACATTTTCCATGATCCATCATCAAGATGCATGCAAAAGAAAAGAAAGAGAAAAGAGCATTCTTGTGATGATGATTCATGGAGTGTGATTGGAAACGTTGTGTTAAAACATTGTTCACACAATCAAATCTAGAAAGCAAATAACACTGATGGATTGCAGATATTGGATAGCTCTAATTTATAAGTATTACAAACAAAATTACGTCACATTCATTAAAAAATAGTTAGCATTTTACCTTTGCATGAGAATGTTACAACTTCCTCACTGTGATTTGAATCCTGTGATACAAATTTGGTAGACGTGGACACATCCTCTGCTATGTGGCATCTGCGTTCAGCAGCTTCCTTTTCTTTCTCCATTCGCTGCTTCTTCTTTGTCTCTTCTTCCATTTCTTTCTTCTTTCACTCATATTCAACCTGTTTAATTATTTCTACTCTTATCATACAACACAATGATAAAATTATAATAAAATTGTAATTGTGAACTCCTGTCTGAGAAATCTTAGCATACAACACAATGATAAAATTGTAATAAAATTGTAATTGTGAACTCCTGTTGAGAAATCTCGATTCTAATGGACAAGAACATAAATAATAATAATAATACCACAGCTTTGTGTCTGTGTTCTTTTTCTTTAATCTCTAGATGTCGTTGCTCCTCAGCTTCCTTCTGTTGCTTCCAAACTTCTTCTAGTCGCTTCATCCGCTTTTCCTCACATTCTCTCCTTTTCCTTTCTTCCCTTTTCCTCTTGACTGCCGCAGCCTCCTCTGCAATTTTATGTCGCTGTTCCGCCTTCTGTATTTTCTCCTGCAATTTCCTGAGCCTGTCTTCTTCCACTTTCATTTCCTCTCCAAAGCATTTTTCAACTTCAAATCGACAATTGATTTTTTTACCTTTTTTTTCTAAGTTCACATGCAAAGAACAATGAATTTCTCACTTCTGTTTCTATATTGTTTTATACTTGTGTAGAGGAGTGAGTAATTTATGGCGCAGGTGCAACGGACAAAATTATTCTGGCACATTGAGTGCGGAGCATCCACAAATGGTAAAATAAGTTCATTACATTCTCCACCAGCACAACAAACAAAATTCTGTAGATCCTCCCATCAAGCTTGCATAACCTCCATTAATGGTTTCTGCCCTGTGGTTCAGAAAGCTTTGCTTCCACAAGATCTTGTCTACTTAGTGGGGATTTCTTATTTATTGCGTATGCTAATTTGATTATAACTTTCGGCTGGCCTTAACGGGCACACTCAAAGCTGGATTGACTGTTGAGGTGGCGGATGTGAGCCCGTTCATGCCGGCTGGATTGACTACTGAGGTGGTGGTTGTGGGCCCATTCATGCCGTCTGTTTCTTAGCGGGTTACCGGTAATTTTGAATTCCATCTATTCAGATAAAATATTTGTTGCTTCATTCTAACCCAATAATTGTTTTATAGCAACGACAATGGGAGCTTCTAAATAGAATATAGGCCTCTATCACACCAGTATAGAAAGACGATTATTTTCAAACATCAGTTGGAAACATTTTGATAGGCATTTTTGAAAAATATTTTGATAGGCATTTCTGAAACATCAGTTGGAAATATTTTGATAGGCATTTCGATCTGATTGTTCAAAGAAATATGGCTTCATGAAATTGTCCAAAATGATTTAAAATGTTTGTACCAGATTATGGTATAAATGCCGAACTTTGCCCAGCCTGTCCGAAAATGGGAGCAATGAAACAGAATATACCCTCAAATCTTGTAGCTGCAAATGCCCTGCTTCACCTGCATGCAGCAGCTGTAGGTACAAAGTGTAAGTATATAAGGCATACCAATTGTTTGATAAAAATATCTCTGAAAATTATTTAATTCCATGTTAGGGTTGGCGGATGTGCCAAATTGGAGTCATTAACAAAACAAGCAAACAGTTTCATGAAAATCCTTCAAAGCAATATGGTGGAACATGCTGACTATAGTATTTATAATTACATAGATTTTTTGAAGCTTTGTCGTATTACGGGAGTAGGTTATCGACAAAAAGAAAACATAGAGAATGGAGAAATATTGTGAGAGATAGTTGCAACGATACTAGTAGACATTTATGCAAAATATTATCACACATTCTTAATATTTCTGATATTATAGGATATTGTAGATACATTCGAGCATATAAATTACTGAATAATATTTAAAGGTGTCGAATTATATATGTATGTGTTTAGGTCAAAACAAGTTTAATAATTGTTTTATAGATGTATATTATGTGTGTAAAATAAATGATGGTATTCAATATGATGACTTGTGTTCAAACTAGAGTTTTTAGTTTAAATATGATTAGAGATACTCATATTTATATATATTTTTTGCTAATATTTCTTCTATCATTCCTCCTTGTCATCATTTAACAACTCAATCTAATTATAAATATGTTACCTCTTATTCTTTTAGACATAGTTCATTCTAGATATGCTTCTCAATTGCTTCTAAACCCTTGATATACAAGTGAAACAACTTTGTAAATTCAAAAATAGAATTGCAATTCTAACTCTATTATGTTCAATTCTTCACATTGTAAATGTTTGAATGTGAAATTGTTACAAACCTATGGCCCATTGACTTTATTTTATCTATTTTTGAATTAGATTGTGGAAAAAGTGGTTTTTAATGATACATGGCTAGATGTTAAATATGAAGATAAAGTCTTACCAAAATTATTCATCTTCTTATGAATCCTAAGGACTATTCCCTTAAATACCTCTAATCCCTAGCTCATGCTTTGATCCATTGTGTTGACAAGCTAACCAACACTTTTGTACCACATTTATGAGTCGGTATGGACTTAGATGCAACTAACCAATTCAATAAATATAATACAAGACACATAGAGTCTCCTAATGACTATGGAATTAGCTTCCAATATTTATATGGTAGAATTTGAGTTTGTATATCAAAACTCTTGAGCTTCAATACTAGAATCTAATTTTTAAAATTATGGGGGCTCCCCTATATCGTCCAACACTTCCAAATGTCAACAAGAAACTAGAAATATCCAGAAAGAATATAAGTCATGTTCCAGTCAAATATCTCCCACATCTAATTTTGTATTGTCTAAATATTGAGAGCCTAAATAATTTACAAATCTTACAAAGGTGATTGTTCTTCATGAACCTTCCCAATAATTTGATCAACCTTAATTCCATTAATTTATTTTATTTCTCTAAAAGGCTATCTAGGAGCTATAATGAGTGTTTTTTTTCCCTACAATTTCATAAAGTTAACAAACACCATACATATACTTTATGCTATTCAAACGTAAAATCTATGATTTATAAGTAATGTGATTCATCTTGATGGCACGAATAATATAGAAAATACTTTGGTTGCTCTAATAAAACAAAATGTGAAAATTTATGCTTGTATTTTTTTTACTATATACACCCCCTAAATATTTTTGAACTAGTACTCCTCTAACAAGATAACAAACCTAGAATCATTTTCCTCCACCAACATTGAAATAATGATATAATTCCATTTCTTGATAAATACCAAAGAAAGGATACATTTTATTCTAATTGCTTCAAAGTAAAGTACAAAATAAAATTTCAACAATATTTTTTCCATCTAGATTCTAATAACAGTACTTCCATATGGTTCGCGAGAGAGAGAGAGAGAGAGAGAGAGAGAGAGAGAGAGAGAGAGAGAGAGAGAGAGAGAGAGAGAGAGAGAGAGAGAGAGAGAGAGAGAGAGAGAGAGAGAGAGAGAGATCTATAGCATGATTTTCCTATAGTGCAATCACACTATTTCAAATACAAAAAATTAATAAAGCTACTTTACTATCGAAGAATGTCCATATTCTATGTTTTACCTTTTCTTTTGTGCACTATATTAGACAAAAAATTACTTCTCATGGTGTAGGAGTTTACAAAGCACAATATTCTATCATTGTTCACCATTCTTTCCAATGCTAAATTGTGTTGCTACATGTGAAATCAAATTATTCATCATCCAAGTTGATCAATTGAGACGAGTGTAATCTTTTTCCAATGCAAAATTTGAGGAAAGAGTCTTTTCTATTCTAATTTTAAATGTTACAATTTCTAATTTCTAATTTCTAATTTGAGATGTTATAATCTATTGAAATTATAATATGAAAAATTGTATTATCTAGTTAAATTATAATTGGTATGTTTAAATGATATGAAAAAATCATCATAACGCTAAGGTAAAAGAATAAAAACTTTATCACGGGAGCAACATGAGAGAGATTTGGAAAATAAAAGGGATCTAGAATGAGACTACTTTGTGAACAAAAAAATTTGTGCTTTGTTGATGAAGAATGTCTTTAGATGAGGTATATGAACCATCAATAGGAAGAAAAAGAGAATTAAAATTAGAAAGATAACGATGATGAATGAGACTCCTACACTCAACAAGATAATTGAAATGTGAAAATTTATCTATGATTTCTCAAGTTGAAGTCACACTGTCATATCATTTTGAAGGTACACCATCATCTAATATTGGAGTCAAACCATTACATCATGTTCAATATCTGACGGTCTATGTACTCCCTCCTATCATATTGAAGGCATGCAATCAACATAAGAATTTGGTGATAATTAATCTTTCACATCTCACTATTAAGTCACATCATCTTCAGTTGACGGTATGAAATTCAACCAAAATTTTGTTGATGTTCCTAAAGTTGAGTTCACTAAAGCCATTAGAATACCTTATACAATTTATTTTTAAAATCCAAATATTGCATTGATGTAGTCAAAGGTCTTTGGTAAATAATCTTCATCATCATCTTTCTCAATAGTGCCAAATAAGGACAAAGATCAACATTACTCATACATATGACCTCGTCTAGACTAACAAGGGTCATAATCAATTGAAAGAGTGACACAAAGAATGATACTTTAAGTTAGAGCACTAATGTTTCCTAGTGTATCGACCTCTACATGTTCCTTCACAACATAATGAACACCAAAATGCTCCACCTATGACTTGCCAACATGCATCATAGGTAGATTAGGGTCATGATGCATCCCTTTCCTCTCAAATAATGACCCACCACCATGATAGGCCTACAATACAATTTCCTTAATAAATATTTATAAACCTCGTGATTGATAGAGGGAGGAGCATCAAAAAACCATCCACCACTAGCCCCAAAAATTATTTTTATGTCATGAGTAATGCATTAATTAATATGGAACCTCCTTCTTTCAGTTCTAAGGATGTCGTCTTCTCTTCTAACTTTTAAAACAGTTTACATATGTCATATTTTATAATAAAAAAATTCATCTCTTTAGGATAACTTATTTTCATAATAACTATTTTCTCTTCTCTCTTATTATTCCATACATTAAGTTTCCTAGTAATTGAGGCTACATAGCTCAAAATGGACTCAAGTGACTATGTAAGTTGTACCCCTAATAGGATTTGTTTTAGCAAAATTAGTGAAATTTGTGGAAGTCATTGAGGCTCATGTTCTTCAATCAACGGGTTTTGTGATGGAGGGTTTTATGGTGGATTGGGTGGAGATTTTTGTGGTGGATTTGGTGGAGGGATTTTTGGTGGATTGGGTGGAGAGTTATCCATAATACCTAGGAGTTAAATATTCCTATTTTAAAAAGATAATAGCATATAGTTAAGTTTTATTGAGAATTAAAACACTTTAAATTTAATTTAAAAAATGATCATTTAAAAAATTACTTCTTCCACTATATTTTGATTGGTGTTGACGTGGAGACACTTTTGAGGGGAATTGACCAACAAATTTGTAGCTTATTGTTTGTTCCCAGTACTAGAAGCAAGGAAATAAGAAGAAATTGTGTTTAGAATCTTGAAAATGATAAAATGGTTATGGGTTTGAGTTTCTATCATTTTTTTGACAGTGTGATCATGCTATAGGGTGATTACAGATTGTTTTCAAATTTAAAAAACCTAAGGCTTGTGCTATCCAACCCATAGTGCAATCACTCTAACTATAATTGTATTATATGCATGGATAAAAATAGATAGTGACACCTTTTTCTTAATACATCTTTGTGCACTTATCCCATTTAATCTATGCATATAAATTTTGATACCACATTAGGGAAGGAACTCCATCATAATGAAGAGTTTTATGTTGAGAATGGATTGAATGGAAGTTTTATCCACTTTTTTCCCTAACCTTCAATTGCGTATTTGCTAGATATGAATATTATAGCCCCCTATATTGGAAGAAAAATAGGAATATACCCTAGTGCTAGAAGGTTTTTCAAAGTGGTTTTTCATAGAAATAAATATGGAAATTTCATTCTTGATTATGTCTAGCTATGAAGAAAGCTTTTTATATTGTTGCTTATATCTTAAAGTTAAAACTTTAATATATATAATAAAGTATTTATAGTCATACCATTTAACTTTCATCTCTAAATTCTTCTCCTTCACTATTATTTTAAATAATATTTTAGAACAATTGGAAACTTTGTGTCAATAAATTAAAAATCAGGATATTTCATCCACACAACCTATCAAGTCTCATCGCAAAAATAGAAACTATCAAGGATCTCCCTATAAAAACTATCTTAAATACTTAGTACTAGACATAACGTTCAATTGCATAAGATGCTAAAAAATCATAACATTACAATATATTGGATGATTACAATATAATGGCCTTATACTTGGGTTAGGAATATTTAATGTTGTATCTAATTTTGCACTCTTCTTTTTTGATCGTGCACCTTTTTCTCTGAGGGGTGCAAAACTATCTAGTTTCCTTTATTGTAGCATATATTTTGTAATTATTTGTAGTCAAAAGAACTATTTGATTTGGCCTAAAATGAATCATTTTCATAATGTATCCCTTTGATTGGAACATTGATACACCTCTTATTTTTATCTTCTTTGCATATTGGAGTGGATTGATGGATAAAAGATCATCTTTATATTCAAAAAAATAATTAGGAACCAACTTTCAACAATCTCAATGTCACCTTATTTGAAGACACTGTTTCCAACATGGGGTCTAAAGAAAAATTAAAAATTTAAAAGATAATAAGTGGAGCCCACTCCATAAGTAAATATCATGACTACTAAAGGTCTCATTTAATCTATATACATCAACAATATTCAAGGATATAATGATGAGATTTAAAATATTTAAATTGGTTACAAACTATGATGATGAGAATAATCCACTAGATGATAACCCACCTAGCATTATTAATTAAGATTTGGAACTCCATACTTTCTTCTCAAGTAATTCAAATTAAGGATTAGGACTCTCTCTATTGATATCAATAGTATGATGAAATTTACATAAATATTGTATTGACTATAGCTACAATTAAGACATTACATATTTTATATATCTTTAAAAAGATGCTTACAAGCTAGTAAGAAGATCAAAACATAAACATAAACTAGAGATAAAAGCATTGAGAAAGGAAGCTACACAAGTATCATTTGAATTAGTAAAAAAATAGAAAATTGTAAAAAATCTAGTTGAGAGAAATGAAAAATAATTTTACATGTTCTATAGAGAACTTATATACCAAAGCTTTGTGTCCGTGTTCTTTTTCTTTAATCTCTAGATGTCATTGCTCCTTAGCTTCCTTTTGTTGCTTTTGAAGTCATCTTCTTTTCTTTGCGTTCTCTCCTTTTCCTTTCTTCCCTTTTCCTCTTGACTGCCGCAACCTCCTCTTCAATTTTATGTCGCTATTTTGCCTTCTGTATTTTCTCCTGCAATTTACTGAGCCTATCTTCTTCCAGTTTCATTTTCCTCTCCAAAGCATTTTTTCAACTTCAAATCGACAATTGATTTTGCTTCCATGGTACCTCCTTTTCTACTTAGTAATTGAATTATGAGTGCACTCTTTACCTTTTTTTTTCTGCGCTCACATGCAAAGAACAATCAATTTCTCACTTCTATTTATATATTATTTTATACTTGTGTAGAGGAGTGAGTAATTTACAGTGCAGGTACAACAAACAAAATTATTCTAGCACATTAAGTGCAGAGCATCCACAAATGGTAAAATACATTCATTATGTTCTCCAATAGCACAGCGAACAAAATTCTGTAGATCTGTTGGAAATATAGATGAAGTAACTGAGAGCGGAGGGGTAAATCAATTACCACAAAAAAAAGTCCAAAAATCCCTTAGATGTGTAAAATGCGTATTTACTGTGATACTCGGTAAATAGTGCAGAAATACTTTAACTTGGTAATTTAACTAGTTACTATTCATCTAGCATTCAAAGATATTAATATGCATGTAGAGATTAACTAAATGAACACAAGAGACACTAGATTTAACATGGAAACACAATATGAGAAAAATCACCAAGTAACTAGTTACCAATTTTAACTCTTTTGAAGTGAGCCCTGTTAGGAGCCAACCCTGCTAAAGGTTACAATACACATTGTTAGGTGTGACATTTTCAGAGGATTTAATCACCCTATTAGGAGTGGCCTGGTTAGATGTCTTTAGAATAATTCAACTGAATTGTCACCTTGTTAGAGGATTTACAAAAATGGTTGTTAGACCAACTCTGTAAAGAGATTTTGAATTCAATGTTACAATGATAAGAAAGCAACAATGAAATGACCTGAATGATATGCAAATTATCTTTTGCTGATTATAGATCTATGTTTTTCTTTTCTAAGTCCTTACTAATTGAATACAACTTTGCAGCACCTCCAGGATATCTAATTCTTCAGCAAAATTTTCTCATTATTCGCTTATTCCTTTCTCATCCATATACTCGCTCTTCCATTCGCTTTTTCACACTCACACATACATTATTTCACAACTTGAACATCTATATATATACCTTTCAGATTTATCAAGTTGGCTCATATATAAGTTACAACAACTGAAAAACATCAGTCAGCTACATTAATTCCGTGAAATAAAATAAAAATCCTTCGCTGGCCAACTCAGCTTGGTAACCACTATTTCAGAATGATTTTCTAGTGTTAACCAAGTGAAGCATGGTGAACACTACAAAACCTACAAAAAGTCCTTCGGAGACCGAGTGATCTCGGTTAGCACTGACCTTCCTTTGCTGACCTTGTGAGCTCGGTAGAAGTTAAGTTTCTGCCACATTTTCTCTGATGACCGAGTGATCTCGGTAGATACTAACTTTATGTCACATTTCCTTTGATGACCTAGTGATCTCGATAGAAGCTAACTTTCCTTTGCTGACATTGTGAGCTCGGTAGACTCTGTTTGATGACTGATATGACATTTGTGTAACATCAAAGACAAAATTCAATTAACAATTGTATCCAACAATCTCCCTCTTTGGCATTGATGGCAACACAATATGTCATAGCAGAATGAAATTTGAAAACAAGTCTAACAATATTTTTCTTGTTAGAACAACTTTCTTTAGCAAACTCTCCCTCTTTCAGTAATCTCCCTTTGTGAAGGAATTACATAGAAAATCCTTGTTTCAAACAAATTTCAGAAAGATATGATAGTAAAACTCTTCCTCTTTGACAACACATGCCAAAGACAACATACCTCAAATGAATTTTCATGTACCTTTAGTAGCAATTCATATGTAATGTTTTCTGTCTATGCTGCATCAACTGATAGATCTTTAACTTGGTGTGTTGATGCATCACTAAAAATTCATTTTAGTGAACTTTAGATAGGGGAGTGACCCCTAACTTACTTCTTAGATACAAGAATGCATCCTTAGGTAATGGCTTTGTGAATATGTCAGCAATTTGATTCTTTGTATGGACAGATTCTAATCTGATCTCCTTATCTTGCACTAATTCTCTAACAAAATGATATTTTATTACAATGTGCTTAGTTTAGGAATGCATCACTAGATTCTTAGATATGTTGATTGCACTTGTGTTATCACAGAACATAACAACTGGTTCTTTGATTTCCACCTTCATACCTTCCAATAACTATTTAAACCATACAATATTAGAACAATTTACTACTACAAAAACATACTCTACCTCTGCTATAGATTAGGATGTACAATTTTTCATTTTGCTTGTCTAAGAAACCAACCTCTTTCCTAGAAAGAATGCTCCTCCACTTGTACTTTTTCTATCATCAAGGTTTCCTGCCCAATCAGCATTAGTAAACACTTTTAAATCTAGATTACCTCCAAATTTGTACCATAAACCATAATCTTTAGTTCCTTTCAAATATTTCATTATTCTTTTGATTGCCATCATGTGATTTTTTCTTGATTTTGCTGAAAATCTTGCTACAATACCAACTGCAAGGGCAATATCTGGTCTATTATGAACTACATACTACAACTTTCCAATCATAGATCTATACAAGGTTTGATCTACTTCTTTTGATTCATCTTCCTTGGTATGTTTTAATCTAGTACACATAGGAGTCCCAACTAGTTTACAATCTTCCATACCAAACTTTTTCAATATCTCCTTGATGTATTTTGATTGAGTGATGTAGATACCATTTTTATTCTGTTGAATTTGAAGACCAACAAAGAATTTTATCTCACAAAACATAGACATTTCAAATTCTTTGGAAAGATCATCATTCCTTGTAAAGACAGTATCATCTACAAATATTTCTGCCAACACAATCTTATCATCTGGTCCTTCCTTTATATACAAGCTACTGTTATCATTAGTTCTTTGAAAACCAATATGAATACGATAGTTATGCAATCTTTCATACCATGCTCTAGGGGCTTGTTTCAGACCATATAGTGCGTTGTGTAATTTGCAGACCATTTTTCTTTTATCTGGATCAACAAAACCTTTAGGTTGTTCAATGTAAACCTCTTCATCTAGTATACCACTGAGGAATGCTGACTTGACATCCATCTGATAAACTTTGAATCCTTTGTGAGTAGCATATGCAAGTAAGGTTCTGACTCCTTCCAGTCTTGCAATAGGAGCAAAAGTTTCTCCATAGTCTATTCCTTCTTCTTGAGCATATCCTTTGCATACTAATCTAGCTTTGTTTCTTGATACCTTACCATCTTCATTTAACTTGTTTTTAAATATCCACTTAGTTCCAACCACATTTTTATCTTTAGGCCTGGATGCAAGAGTCTGTGTCTTGTTTTTCTCTATCTGCTCTATCTCTTCATTCATAGCCTCAATCCAACTATCATTTCCTAAAGCATCTTTGATATTTATAGGTTGAAAATCAGCAAGTAAACAAGTAACTTTCAACTTATTTCTTGTCATGGTTCTTTTAGATTTGTCTATAATGATCAGATCTGTTGAATGATATCTCCTGACATATTTTGCTAATATAGGTCCTTTGCCTTTTGAATCATTGTTATTCTTTTGTATTTCAACTTTAGGTTCTGGCTAATCTGGCTTGATAGATATTAGCTTGGGTCCTTCAGACTCAGTAGAAATTTTTTCGGTAGCATCTGAGTGTAACTCATGTTGCTATAGCTTGGTTTGAACTTCCTGGAACTCAGTTACTGATGACTCAGGAGTAGAAGATTCCTAATTGATTGGTACTGTACAAGGTTCAATGAAAAAAAACCTTCTATAATCTTCTTGTTCCCTTTTGCTTTCTTCTTCAGTCCTTTTTGCAAACTCATTGACTTTCACATGTGCACTTTCTATGACTTTGTTAGTAGACAAGTTCAAACATCTATATGCTTTACTTTTGCAAGAGTATCCCAAAAATATTCCTTCATCACTTTTCAAATCAAATTTTCCTTTTCTAGATTCTTTCAAAATGTAACATTTACTTCCAAACACTTTTAGATAACTTACATTAGGTTTATAGCCATACCATATCTCATAGGGAGTTTTGAATGAGTCCATTCTTAGCTGTACTTAGTTTAGGGTATGAACTATAGTGCTGATAGCTTCCTTCTAGTATTTGATGGAAATGCCTTTTTCAATCATTAATGTTCTTGCACAATCCATGATAGATCTGTTCCTCCTTTCAGCTATTCCATTTTGCTTAGGAGTTCCAGGAGCTGATACCTATCTTTTGATTCCTCTTTCAATGCAAAAGTTATTGAACTCATGTGAAATGAATTCTCCACCTCTGTCTGACCTCAAGCATTTCAATCTTTTCTTTGTTTCCTTTTCTACTCTAGGCAAATAACATTTGAATTTCTCAAATGCTTTTGATTTGTTCCTTAGATACATGACAGTCATCATTCTTGAGGAGTCATCAACAAAAGGAATGAAGAACTTTTCTCTAAGATAGCCTTCAATTTCAATGGGTCCACATAAATTAGTATGCACAATTTCTAATATATCTTCAGACTGATAGTTTGTACTTTTAAAGCTAGTCTTTCCCATTTTACCAATCTGACAATTGTTGCATAGACTGACCTCAGGTTTCTTTATGTTAGGAATGCCTCTTACTTTCTTGAATTTGCTTATCTTCACCAAATTATCAAAATTGACATGACACAACCTTTTATGCCATAACCAACTTTCTTCAACTTGAGCAATAAAACATGAACCTTCACCAAGTTAAAGATAAAATAAGTTACCTTTTGTTTGAGTACCTGATCCAATTAGTTTTCCTTTGTCATGCAACAGTGTTTCTTTTCCATGCATGAATTCTACTTTGAGTCCATTATTGAGTAGCTGTGCCACACTCAAAAAATTATGATTTAGTCCTTTTACCCAATAGGCATTATCACATATAGGTTCTTTGGTTAGAGAGATTCTTCCTCTTCCTTTTCTACAACAAGGTTCATTGTTACCAAATTTTACACTGCCACCATCATAGTCTTCAAAATATTCAAACTTAGTTTTATCACCAATCGTGTGATGAGAACAACCACTATCTATGATCCATGTGTCATTTTTGCTCATATGAGAAATGAGTGCCATTTTCTCATCATTATCAGACTCATCTTTCACAACAATGTAGAAAATTTCATTTTCTTCTTCATCATTAGAATCATTAAAATCTTTAGCCATAAAACATATTATCTTACCTTTGTCCTTGAAGAATTTGAAGTCTTTCTTGCCATTGTACTTGTAATCTTTCTTCTCATCTTTGATCTATTTGTTTGGGCACCTGGCAGCAATATGACCAATTTCTTTACATGAAAAATAGATTAGAGGAACTTTACCTTTATATTTTCTTCTGCCTCAGCTTCAATCACTTCAAGATCACTATCTAAACTTTGGTCTGATTCATCTTCACTTTTTGACTTGAATTCTTTATTCCTTTTGCTTTTCTCCTTGAGTGAAAGCTTGGCTTCAAATTTTGATTCAATGTTTTTGGAAGCTCGACATAGTTGTCAAAGTTGTCTAGTTCAAATGCAGTTAATCTTCCAACTATGGCCTCTAGATTTATCTTATAATTTGCTTCACATCTTCTTTCTTCGATTGCAGAGACTCTAATTGCATAGATTGGTAATAATGTTCTAAGAACTTTACTTATAACTATCTCTTCACTAATATCTCCTCCAGATTCTTTGATTGCACTGACACATGCTTTAACTCTTTCAACATATTTGGCAATGTTTTCATCCTCTCTCATTTTCATTTGGTCAATTTGTCCTCTCAGACTTTTTGCTTTGGCTCTTCTCAGATTATCACCTCCTCCATAAATTTCTTTCAGCTTGTCCCACATTTCAAAGGTAGTTTTGCAATACTTGATGTCATCAAATTCTTCATAACTCAGAGCAGATGCTATATCTATCATCATAATGTTGTGAGTCTTCTTTTCAGCAATATCATTGATAGATAATGTACCAGCAGGTTCTTCATATTTTTCATCAAGGTACTTAAGTCCTATATCAACAATGGATGCTAGGTGAAGTCTCATCAATCCTTGCCATGCAAAGAAGTTGTTCCTATTAAGTCTTGGAATTTCCCTATTGTAAGACATCCTAATCTTTAGCTTAGATCCTTGAAATCTTTTCTTGAAAGCACCAAAAAGTTCTGATATCAATTTTTGGAAATATAGATGAAGTAAACGAGAGGGAAGGCATGAATCAATTACCACAAAAATAAGTCCAAAAATCCCTTAGATGTCTAAAATGCTTATTTACTACTGATACTCGATGAATAGTGCACAAATTCTTTTACTTGGTAATTTAACTAGTTACTATTCATCTAGCATTCAAATATATTAACATGCATGAGGAGATTAACTAAATGAACACAAGTGACACTAGATTTAACGTGGAAACCCAATATGGGAAAAGCCACCAAGTAACTAGTCACCAATTTTCACTCTTTTGAAGTGAGCCCTATTAGGAGCCAACCCTATTAAAGGTTACAATACACACTATTAGGTATGACCTTGATAGAGGATTTAATCACCTTGTTAGGAGTGGCCTGGTTAGAGGTCTTTAGAATAATTCATCTGAATTGTCACCTTGTTAGAGGATTTACAAAAATGGTTGTTAGACCAACTCTGTAAAGAGATTCTAAATTCACTGTTACAATGATAAGAAAACAACAATGAAATGACCTGAATGATATGCAACTTATCTTTTTCTCATTACAGATCTATGTTCTGCTTTTTTGAATCCTTACTAATCGAATACAACTTTGCAGCACCTCCAGGATATCTAATCCTTCATTAGAATTCACTCATTATTTTCTTATTCCTATCTTATCCATATACTCACTCTTCCATTCACTTTTTCACACTCACACATACATTATTTCATAACTTGAACATCTATAAATATACCTTTTAGATTTATCAAGTCGGCTCATATATAAGTTACAACAACTGAAAAACATCAATTGGCTATATTAATTCCATGAAATAAAATAAAAATCCTTCACTGGCTGACTTAGCTCGGTAACCACTGTTCCGAAATGATTTTTTAGTGTTAACCAAGTGAAGCTCGTTGAACACTGCAAAACCTGCAAAAAGTCCTTTGGAGACCGAGTGAACTCGGTTAACACTAACCTTCCTTTGTTGAAATTGTGAGCTCGGTAGAAGTTAACTTTTTGCCACATTTTCTTTCATGACTGAGTGATCTCGGTAGATACTAACTTTATGTCACATTTCCTTTGATGACCGAGTGATCTCGATAGAAGCTAACTTTCCTTTGCTGACCTTGTGAGCTCGGTAGACTCTATTTGATGAATGATATGACATTTGTGTAACATCAAAGACAACATTCAATTAACAATTGTATCCAACAAGATCCTCCCATTAGGCTTGCATAACCTCCATTAATGGTTTCTAACCTGCTGTTTAGAAAGCTTTGCTTTCACAAGATGTTGTCTACTTAATGGGGATTTCTTATTCATTGTGTCTGCTAATTTGATTCTAACTTTCTTTAATGTTAATATGATTCTAACTTTCTTTAATGTTAATTTGATTCTAACTTTCTTTAATGTATTTTTTTTTAATTATGAAAATTTTAGTTTTTAATTTCTATGTTATTAAATTCTTGATATCTTTGCTTCTTTATTAAATTCTTGCATTATACTTAGAATTTACAATTTATATTTTTATATTCAGTTATTTTCTTTTATTATTACTCCAATATTTTATGATTAATTTTCCTCAAATAATCATTTCAATTTGTTTTTTCAGATTTCAAATATTTCTTTTAGTGTTTTTAATTGTATAACTAATTATAAAAACTTGACATTTGTTTATATAGATTTTATTAGATTCTCTAGTTTATGTAGCCTCCATATATTTTTTCCTTAGTTCACAAATCAGTTTTAAACTTTTGGTCCAATGAGTAAGGTACCTTTATAATAGGTCTAGTAAAATAATGAGTCTAAAAATCAATATCAAGATTGATAAAATTGATGAGAGAAATGATAACCATATATTTACTTTTTAATATTAATCATCTAGATTTACTTATCAATAGTTTTAGATTTTTACTAGAGGAAACTCATATTTTATTTGTACTCTAGTGATATTATTATTTATTTTATGGGATTTGTAATTTGTTGTTTTTCTAATATTTGGTCATGTTTATCTATTAGGTTCAATTTGGTTTGTTGTTAGGTTTCTATTCATCTAAGTTTTATAACTATGACTAAAGTATTATCTCCTTAATCAATTATTTATTAGTGGTATAGTTTGAGTTTGATTTAGATTATTATTTTGGTTGAGATTTAAATAGAATTATATTTGATGTTGTGTGGAGAATTATAAGTATAATTTAATAAGGTTTAAGGTTAAATTTTGGTTAGTTTTTAATTAGGTTTCATACTAGAGTTCTATTCCTATATTCTTAGCCTTAAAAGTTTATTTACCTTTGAGTTCATGACAACAAGATTAAGGCTAAATATGTTTTATTATTAAGGTTAAGGCTCAATTATGTTGATGAATAAAGTAACTTTTCATGCATTGTAAGGATTAATATTCCACTGGGTTAAGAGTAGGGATTAGTGATTAATGTGATTGGTCTTTAATTAGGATTAGTATTGTAAGGAAACTCAGGTGCGAAAATAGCTTCCTACACTAATCTCATAAGGAAAGTATGGTACAAATCCTATTAAAAATCTTCTACACTTACAGATTCAATATCATGTAAACAACAATATTGTAGCCAACCATGCATACAGAAAATAGATAGAGAAAGAAACACATAACACAAAGATTTGCTGGTGGGGAAAAACCTTTCGGTAAAACAACCCCACCCCTTCAGAACCTACACAATGTATTATCTTCAACACAAGGTTATAATACACTTGCAATGAAAGTTCAACATCAACAAAAGAAGACTCCAGCAGCACCTCAGTACCTACATAACTCTCATCTTCTTCTCTTTCTTACAATACTCCTTTTATGAACATCTTAAGACACAACAACATGCCCATAATGGAATTGGGAATTTTTCATGGCTCAACCACCAAGAAACATGCACAATGCCACATGTACATCCAATACAAATAAAAGAGCATCCATCCCTTGAATAGGCAATGACAACTTGTCATAGAATCTACCAAAAATAGCGATCACAAGAGAAGTGTAAGGGAATCCGTCATACTAACCTATTTTTGGCATATTCTCTTACACACACCAACCACTAATTCTTGGGCGCCCAAATAGGCCTCATGTCATAAGATGCTCTTACACCTATCATAGCTCCTTCCTTAAATAGCTCTTACGCATCATAGGAATCTGTCATAACCATTTTAGCCATGATCTCCTTCACACACTTCAAGATTCTAACACATGTAAGTGATCAACATGCCAACTAGATATGTACACTCACATTTACATATTATTTGCAAAAATACATTTTTTTTAAAAAAAAATAATAAGAATAAGAATTATACAAGGTTGAGACACCTTATTTATAACATTCTCCCACTTGTCGAACACCTTGTAAGAGCAATAGGAACATAACATGAACTAACCACTGTAGACACTTAAAATCCTTTAGAAAATAAGGTATTTTTATTTTCTGAAAAATCCATGATGACATCATCATTTATTAAATAATTAATTATTTAATTAATTTATTTATTTTTATGCCATTAAATCCCTTTATCTTTATTAAAAATATTTAATTAAGAAATCCCACCCAAAAATGTTTAAATCTTATTTAAACATTATTTCCTTATTTCTTAATTATTTAATTAATAAATTGACCAAAAAATCCAAAATAAATAAAAAATTTATTTTTTGCCCAAAACCTGGCCAATTTCCTTAAGACCACTAACCTCTTCCAAAATCTCCTAATCCTTATTTAATTTTGATTGAAGGCTAATCCCATCATTTCCTACCCCTAATCCCAACTCAAAATATTTAATTAAGATTAAATATTAATCCTCATGTTTATTAAAAAAGTTTTAATAAATATCTCCTCAACCCAAACCCTTGAAATAAATAAAACTTTATTTATTTCCTAAAAATCTAATTTATCCTCATCCTAAGAAGTTCTAGACTCTTCTAGAAAATCTTCATCCTCATCCTAGGAAGTTCTAGACTATTCTAGAAAGTCTTTATCCTCATCCAAAGTCTAGACTCTTCTAGAAGATGTCTTTAAACCTAATCCTAATCCCCTCCTAACCTTGTCACATTCTCTAAACATGAGTTAAGACTTACTAACCCAAGCCAAAGTTAACAAATATCTCCTCCTTCACCCACCCTCATTAAATGCCATCTACTTGCCTATCCCTAAGCTAATCCTAAACCATCCTAATCCATCCTCTAATCATTTGCACAATCCTAAGCAAGCTTAAAACCTTCCTAATCAAGCCCAAGTAAAAATTCCTCTCATCTCCCTCAAAATATCCCAACCATAAAACTTTATGAAGCCCACTAGGCCATAAATGACTCTTCCAGGCCCTTTTATTGCTCTTACAAGCCATTATGAGGGTCTTTATAAATATTTTATCCCTTGAGCCTCTTTTGTTGACTCATCCTTCCCCTTTTCTCCATCCTCTCACCTTGTGAAATGTGTCATTCCCTGATTGGCTGTAAGGAAGCACAATCCATGTGCTCTCCTCTCATGCAATCTAAGCCCTCCATGAGCTTTTTCCCATCCTTGCATCCTAGCCCTTGATCCCTCAAGCCCTTTGCCTATTTAAGGAATCCTCTCCCAAGCCATTTTAACAAAATCAATGAAGTAAAGTCATAATGCCATTTTAAGAAGCCATTTTACATCAAAACCATACACTCACACCCAAATTTCAACTCCATTTGAAGCCCTTTTTGAAGCATAAGCTTGAGCATACATCCTATCTATTTAGACAAAGCCACTCAACAAGAGAGCTTCTTATTGAGAGAGCCCATTAATGGCTCATATTCTCAATTGGGAGCTCATCTTAGTCTATCTTGAAGTTTATGAATTTTGTTTAGTTTGTAGAAGCTTTATTTAAATTTGATTTCTATTAGCATACTAACATTGCTCATATACATTTTGGCACACCCGGTGGGACCCCCACATGGGTCATCTTCATTAGCTTTTTTAGTCAATTTTTGTATGTCATTTGCTAAATTTGGCTAATTTTGCTTGTTTTTGTGATTGGTAGGATTGTATAAATTGGTTTTGTAGGTCCACATGAGCATGAAAAAGACAAAGGAACTCATAATCTATCTCATAGTCTTTGCAGATTTTTCAATCTTATAGGTGGACAAAGAACTTGAAATTCTTCTTCCTCTTCTTGTCTATATTCTTCTTATTCCATCTACTTCTTCTTCTTCTTGTGGGAGATCTTGGCCATTTTTTTTTAAGGAAGAAAAATCATACACACTTCTTTTTAGTGCTTAAAATGAACACTTAGTGCACACTAAAATCTAAATCAAACTCAAAGCATCAATCAACGATAAAATGAAACTCATTTGCAAGTATTTTAAAGTTCTTTTAAAAATCTCATGAAAACTAAGAGTCCTAAATGGTTGCCAAAAATTGTCCTAAAAGCTTTGTTATTTGTTCAAAACAAATGTCTTGTTGCAAAATCTTGAATGTTTTTTAGGTTTTTCATGCATCAAAACAATCTAGGAATATCATTTTTGGGCTTAAAATATGCAAACTAGAACACAAAATCTTGAATGAAAACCAAAGTCTAAAGAGTCATTTTCACTTTTGAGTCCAAAACAATTTTGAATGATCTATTGTTAAAACAAAGCACTTCAAAGTTCTTAAAATAACACACAAAATCTCAATATTGAATGCTCAAAGGAAAAAACTTGAATGTTTAATCACTTGTCTTTGAATGCATGTTGCTAAAATCACTCTTGAGTGACATGGATTAAAATCAAGTTTGTTTCTTTTATGAATGCATGATTAAAACAACAAATCTAATCTTGAATGCCATAGATAAAATAATCATCTTTTGGGGCATAAAAAGAATCCACATTTTTGAAATCTTCTAAGTTATAAAAACTAATAAAGACGCTTTGACTAAGTTTGTAGTTGGACTCACCCTCTTTAATCACCCATCAATTTAACCATTGGTTGCAATCTCAGTGCCATCTATGGGGATGGTTCTACCTAAGAGGGTGTTAAGTGCTCCACAAAGATCAAACTCCACTCACTTGGGTCTTTAGTGGTTTTTCTAAGTTAGAAAATTTCTTGAATGCGCATTAATCTTGCTCACACTTCATTTGGGCATAAAAATTGGACAAATCTTGATGTGGAGGGCCTTCGGGCGCACGCTTGGCAATCAAGTTTCACACATCTTTGTTTTGGGCTTAAAAACAAACACACACTCAATCTTGAATGCCTAACAATCAATGAACATTGCATGGTTTGGACGCATTTTCAATGATGCTCACATTTCTTATGTTGACGATATCTCGACTTTCATTATACTGACGATGTCGTCAAATTGAAATGAACATTATATGCCATAATCACAAGTGTCTTCAATCATAGCTTACAAAATCTAAATCATCAATTGGAATAAACGCGTGTCTTTTAAAGCCCAAGATCATGTATGTGGTTTTGTTTTACACTTTTTAGGAGGCCTGCTTGGGGATTTCATCACCCCTTGGGATGACCTCAACTCCAGTGTTACGGTAGAGTATAAAAATCGGGAGGTGAATCCAAAGACATCTCTTTTGGAATCAAGATTTTGTCACTCGGGCTAAGCCTCAAGGAACTTTATACCCTTGAGAACTGAAAGAGGAGAAGTGGGTTACTGCTCCTCTCGACTGTGTGACATCTTTTTGGTTTCATCTACGGATTTGGATCTCACGTACCTTGCATATATCGACGACTCCCTAGCTATAACAAATTTCATCCTTGTAGAAAGCTTCCCAAGATGTTGGTGTGTTTGACGTGCTTACTCCAAAATTTTGTCTCCTTGTTTGTTCATAGCTTTTGAATGAATTTTTGCCAACTTTGGTCAAAATCCCAAAAAAGCAAAAATCTCTCAGCTCAAGGAATACTTAGCGTAGTCACTGCCTCATCAGAAAATCATCCAAGCTCCCCTGCTGCAACTGAATCTATCTAGTTCCTTGCTTTAGAACAATCCCAAATCTAAAGTGTCTCCAAACCACCCCCCCCAGCCTGCTAGCAACCCAATCCAAAATCACACCCAAGCCGTTAGAGAGTTGTTGTCATTTTGCTAGAATTTTCTATCCAATCAATCTGACCAATCCACCAGCCTCACCAAGTTTATCCCTTTGACACAGCTTTGTCTAGGGTAATCTAGCTTTGTCACTTGTTATCCCTCATCACCTTGAGCTAAAGGTTGGGATCCACAAGTGGTCAATCTCATGTCATGCCCATAGGATCATTAGTCTATCCTTAAGTTGACACAATCTCCACCAATCCAGCGCATAGGAAAGCAAAATTCTCACTTTTTGACAGCATGCCCTTGAAGTCTTCCATCCATAAGAAAGCCAAAAATCTCCAGCCAATCCTCCTTAGGTCTTCCATACAGCTTTGACTCTCCCTAGGAAATCCTTCATCAGCCAATCCATAATTTGTGCTTAATCCAAATCCAACCATGAGCTTCTGTGTTCATCCATATGCAAGACCCCATCCCCATCCAACTCATCATCAAAACATGAAATCCCAAACCTATCATGATGTGTTCGATCGTATTGTCCTTGCTCTCGCTACCTCATATTCCAATGATGATGAAAATCTTGTTGACTATGATGGGTATATTGAAAGCCTTAGAAAAATTCTCCAAACCATCCCACAAAATCCATGCATTCTTCCAAACTATCTAGTCATGCCATCTGATATCCCAGCTTCTCCTCCATCACCCAATCAACCAAGCTTCCAATCTTCCACCCCCATCACAATAGCTATTCCTATCAATCCACCTCCACCTCTGACACACAAGTCTCCAAGGAATCTCCTAGAGGAAATACAAGAAAGGTCACCTCCAGTAGTCGATAAGCCATGTCATCTAATCCAACCATGTGAAGTAGTCAGTAATGAAGCTTCCTCATCTATAATATCACCTCCATCTCCCATAGCTATCATCCCATACCATCCATCAAATTGCTTAAAATCCTCCCACTTCCTGCAAGCATTAAAATTCCACCATCTGTCAAAACCCTCCAAATCTTATCCACATCACCTCCAAACATTTCCCAAATCTCCCATAATGACCCTTATGCATCCATCTTCTACTCACCCATCTCCACTACTGAATCTCCCATCTATCCAGCTACTGCCTTTGAAGAGTCCATCCCCTCACCTCCTATCGCACCATCCACTCCAAACCAATCCTATCAAGATCCTGCCCAAATGCATGTTGACATCCCCCAAAGCATAAATGAAGATAGCATCATACCATGTCTTCCATCCATAGTGCAGTCACTATCCCCTCCATCTGCAAAACCTCAAGTGATACCTCCTCTACTACAGGATATCTTTTCATCCCATCAACTAAATCAAGATCCTATCCTACCATCTCCTCCACTCCATGCTTCCATCTTACCACCTATCCAAGCTATTTCACCATCTATAATATACCCTCTTGGTTCACTTACATTCATCCATAGTGGCCTCCTCTCACCAGAAGAATTAAGAATAGTATCTCCCTATTGTAGTATATCTGATAAAGCACTTCCACCATTTTCTGCAAGCAAAAAGTATCCTCAGCTAGTTCAAATGCTCGATCGATGGCATTATCAAGGTCAAGGTTTAGGATCACAAGAGCAAGGAATCAGAAAGCCTATTATTGCACAAAAAAATCAAAGATTTCATGGTCTTGGATATGTATCCAAAGGCTCACCATCTAAAGGTGTTGGTACACCACATCCCCAAACCAAGCCTATCTCCAAACCTCCCATGCTAGCCTCCCATCACTCCTTCAAGAAATCTTATGTCATCCCCCCTCCACCATCTTTGCAAACTAAAACAACCTACCATATCCCCCCCTTCATCCGCTAAATCCATTTTGGGTCCCTATGTCAAAAAATCTACCATCCTCCATCCTCCTATCAGCCATCATTCAAATCCTATTTCCTCCATTCCTATGCAAGATGAGCAAAGGCACATCATCCATCATCATTCCCCTACATGCTCTCCCATATCCTCTCCATCTCACAAAGCTTATCCTAACCATCTTCCCAAATCTTACCACAGCAATGTAAATGCCAACTTCAAAATGCATAAAGCTAAAATCCACATCCTAGGCAATCATATGTCTATTCTAAAAGACATACTCCAAAAAAGAAAAATCCAATCAAAGAATGCAAAATAATGCAAATGCCTATGAAAAGAAAAACCAAAACCATGTGGATCCCAATGAAAAAAGTTGAAACCTAATGCATAAAGGCATCCACCATTGCTAATCCCCCATCCAGTGACTCATGTCCCCCATCTCCTAACTCCAGCTTGGTTGCCTATATCCCCAAGCACGCTTCCACAAATCCTCCATCACGCCCGCATCTACCATCTATCCCCCATATGCTCTTTTCACACCCATCCCAACATGTGCCAATGTTGCTCTTGCAAGCATCCCCATCTCATGCTCCTTTCCAACCTTTTCATCTCTCCATCTCCTACCATCAATCCCATCTAATCCAATCTATTGCATAAATCACACATCCAGTGTACAAATAGCTACCAACAAAATTGAAAATTCCAACAGCGAGTAAAAAATCCCAAAAAGGCCAAAATAGCTAAAGAAATCCAAAATCATTCTAGCTAAGTCCAAATTCAAAAAGTCAAAAAAATTAATAAAGAAAATAAAAGCGTGCATTGGTAAAAACTTGTTAATTCAAGTGCCTTGGACAAGTACCATGATGAAAACTTGGCAAACAAGCGTCATGCGTAATCCCGCCATCCCCAGCTTAGCCTATCACCCTCATGATTTTTGTCATCTCTTGACATCCAACTCCATCTTCCAATATATCCACCTATCCTTCACCCTCCATCTTCCATCTCACACCATCCACTTATCTCCTGCAGCTTCAGCCAACCATCCCAGCTATCATCCATCTCCCTAGCCCCTTCAACTTTTTCCATCCTAGCTTCAATCCTATCACATCCATCATAAGACCTCCTTCCACATGTTATCGTCTAATTGGGGGCACTATATTCCTCGGAGATCTTGTCTTGTCCATCCTCCCTTGTCATTGGTATCTAGCTCTAGGCTATCCTCATGCAAACCCAATGTCATCTCTTTATATCCATCATAGTCCTAGCTATCTACCATCCTATCCAGCCATCTCATCCTACTCCTCTAGCTATCCTTGGTCACAAAATCTCTTATCATCATTGGATGCATCCTGCCAAATCTATATCTTTCGCTATCACCCCAACCTTAGCTTTCGCATCTTGCACAACATTGAATCATCCCACTATCCTATCATCCTGAGCTTTTGCCTGCTTGTAACTATCTTGGTCAGCTTCAACTTGTAAATATCTTGGTCCGTCAGCTTGTACATCCTCTTTAGCTTAGTATCATTGTATCTATCCTATTTTCGTGTCAGTTCCTCCTTGATCAGCATCTTGCACATGTCGCACAACCCTTTGTTAGCTATTCCAATACATCCTTTAGCTAGATCTCCTGTCACCAAAGTGTTATCCTTCTTAGTTTAGCTAGCCAGATGCATCACTCATCTAGATCCATCAGCTTAGGTGCTCTCCGATAGATCCTTGTAAGATATAGCTTTCCTCATGTTTGATCTTGGTCCGTTAGTACCTCGTCCTACCCATCTCGTTGGAAAATGTTTCTCTTTTGGATTTTCACTTTCTTTTGATTTGGAATCTTCCCTTTTGCGTCTTGAAGTTACTTTTTCAAACAATCTTTTTGTTCCCTCCTCAAGGTTGCCACGATCTTCCATATCATGGTATGCTACGAATGGGGCACTCTAAGCGTACGGTTTTGGTCAAGTCTTTCATTTTTTTCTTTTTTGCTTGTAGGTTACCTAGTGTCGATTCCACACTATTTCCTGCGAGTTTCATGTGTGATGCTGGGGCAATCCTTGTGTGTTTGTTTTGACTTAGTCTGTCAGTCCTCTGGATGGTTGGTGACATGGCCTTGATGTTCTTGGTAACCTTGGAAATTAACCAACAGTCATATAGCAAATCTAGTGCTCAACTACATGGTGGTACTTCTCTTTGAAGTATCCCCCCCGCTCAAAAAGCTTCAATGGTTTTCCTTCATCTCCATTATCCCCCATCCATATCCAGCATCCATCTCTCCTACCCCAGCTTATGCATCAGTATCTCTTTGAATCACTCCTCACCTTTAGCTTTAGGGATCCACAATCCTAGTCTTAGGGATCCACCAATCCAAATCAATCCACCAAGCCTCATCTTTCGAGATCCACAATCCTAGTCCTAGGGATCTCCGAAACCCATCTTCCACCAATCTGACTCTTTGAAATCCTGTTGCATTAGCTTTTTAATCCCCTCATCCATCTCCCCATCCTAGATTCCTTTTATAGCGCTATGCTCCTTCATCCTCTACAATCCCTGAGATCTTAAGCTTGCTTCCTCTTGTGCCTCTGATTCTCCCTTTATCATTCTCCCGTAGTGAGAGTTTGAGCTAACTAAACCTCTTCTCTTAAGCCAATCTGAGTCTTCTTGCTGATCTCGGATTTTTGTACTTTTCAAGAAGTCGTCGAGCCTCACTTTCTCTCCCCACCACCTTCTTGAAGGGGCATCTCACAGTCCATTCTCTCCTCTTCTACTCTAGCCTTGGGCATCTTATTTTCTTATCTGTGATGCCATGCCACTGGCGGCATCCAATCAAAGAGGGGCAAAATGTAGACACTTAAAATCCTTTAGAAAATAAGGTATTTTTATTTTCTGAAAAATCCCTGATGACATCATCATTTATTAATTTATTAATTATTTAATTAATTTATTTATTTCTATGCCATTAAATCCCTTTATCTTAATTAAAAATATTTAATTAAGGAATCCCTCCCAAAAATGTTTAAATCTTATTTAAACATTATTTCTTTATTTATTAATTATTTAATTAATAAATTGACCAAAAAACCCAAAATAAATAAAAAATTTATTTTTTGCCCAAAACTTGCCCAATTTCCTTAAGACCACTAACCTCTTCAAAAATCTCCTAATCCTTCTTTAATTTTGATTAAAGGCTAATCCAATAATTTCCTACCCCTAATCCCAACTCAAAATATTTAATGAAGATTAAATATTAATCCGCATGTTTATTAAATTTTTTTTAATAAATATCTCCTCAACCCAAACCCTTGAAATAAATAAAACTTTATTTATTTCTTAAAAATCTAATTTATCCTCATCCTAAGAAGTTCTAGACTCTTCTAGAAAATCTTCATCCTCATCCTAGGAAGTTCTAGACTATTCTAGAAAGTCTTTATCCTCATCCAAAGTCTAGACCTTTCTAGAAGATGTCTTTAAACCTAATCCTAATCCCCTCCTAACCTTGTCACATTCTCTAAACATGGGTTAAGACTTACTAACCCAAGCCAAAGTTAACAAATATCTCCTCCTTCACCCACCCTCATTAAATGCCATCTACTTGCCTATCCCTAAGCTAATCCTAAACCATCCTAATCCATCCTCTAATCATTTGCACAATCCTAAGCAAGCTTAAAACCTTCCTAATCAAGCCCAAGTTGAAATTCCTCTCATCTCCCTCAAAATATCCCATCCATAAAATTTTATGAAGCCCACTAGGCCATAAATGACTCTTCCAAGCCCTTTTATTGCTCTTACAAGCCATTATGAGGGTCTTTATGAAGATTTTATCCCTTGAGCCTCCTTTGTTGACTCATTCTTCCCCTTTCCTCCATCCTCTCACCCTGTGACATGTGTCATTCTCTGATTGGTTGTAAGGAAGCACAATCCATGTGCTCTCCTCTCATGCAATCTGAGCCCTCCATGAGCTTTTTCCCATCCTTGCATCCTAGCCCTTGATCCCTCAAGCCCTTTGCCTATTTAAGGAATCCTCTCCCAAGTCATTTTAACACAGTCCATGAAGTAAAGTCATAATGCCATTTTAAGAAGCCATTTTACATCAAAACCATACACTCACACCCAAATTCCAACTCCATTTGAAGCCCTTTTTGAAGCATAAGCTTGAGCATACATCCTATCTATTTAGACAAAGCCACTCAACAAGAGAGCTTCTCATTGAGAGAGCCCATAAATGGCACATATTCTCAATTAAGAGCTCATCTTAGTCTATCTTGAAGTTTATGAATTTTTTTTAGTTTGTAGAAGCTTTATTTAAATTTGATTTCTATTAGCATACTAACATTGCTCATATACAACCACTATAGGCGAAAAGGCCCGTAGGCTCTGAACACCTTCTGAACTCCTCAGTGCCCACTAGTTTCATTAATGCATCTGCAACATTCTTCATAGTATCTACTTTCACCAAATTTACCTTTCCATCTTCCACCATATCTCTCACAAAGTGAAACTGCACATCAATGTGCTTCGTTCTGGCATGGAAAGTTTGATTATTCGCAAGGCAAATAGCACTCTGACTATCACACTAAATAGTAATCCGTTATGCATCAACACCAACATTAGAACACAATCTCTTAAGCCAAATGGCTTCCTTACAAATATGATTAGCAGCCATGTACTCAACTTTTGTAGTGGACAAAGCAACCATAGGTTGTCGCTTACTCATCCAACTGATGGCACCACCAGACATAGTGAACACATAAGCACTGGTGGATCTCCTGCGATCAATATCACCTGCCCAATCTAAATCCACAAACCCATAAATACAAACTAAATGTGAAGATCCATAAGAGTTACCATGATAACATATGGTGTGATATGATGTACCCCTCAAATATCTGAATACTCGCTTAGCTACATCCGAATGTACTCGTCCAGGATTAGCCATAAATTGACTCAAGACTCCCACTACTTGGGCAATGTCCGATCTAGTACAGACCATAGCATACATAAGACTACCAATTGCACTAGCATAAGGTACTCTACTCATGTCCTCCACCTCACTAGGAGATTTTGGAAAATCATTTACAGATAACTTTGTTCCCACAGGAATAGGAACACATAGTGGTCTATAATCTGCCATGTTGAACCTATCCAACACAAACTTCACATACTCACTCTGACTCAACGGAAGTTTTTTGTTAGACCTGTCTCTACTGATTTCCATACCCAAGATGTACCTAGCTGCCCCAAGATCTTTCATCTCAAACCATGCTAACAACTGAGGTTTAAAATCAGAAATCATACCCTTACCCTTCCCAAATAGCAACATATCATCAACATATAATGCAACAATAAGAAGGCGATCATTTTCAATTCTGAAATAAATACAATGATCTGATTTCAATCTTACAAATCCAATTGACAACAAAAAGGCATCAAACTTAAGGTACCACATCCTAGGAGATTGCTTCAAACCATATAGAGATTTCTTTAATCTACAAACAAAGGATTCTTTACCTTTAACAATGTAGTGCTCAGGCTGTGACATATAAATCTCTTCCTCCAATTCACCATGAAGGAAGGTTGTCTTCACATCCATCTATTCTATCTCTAAATCATATGATGCAGCAAGAGATAACAGAAATCTAATGGATGTCAACTTTGCAATAGGAGATAATATTTCACCATAATCTATTCCCTCTACCTCTGAATACCCCTTTGCAACCAATCTAGCTTTGTACCTTTCAACACTGCCATCTGCACAAAATTTCTTCTTGAACACCCATTTATAGCCAATAGATTTTCTCCCTTTAGGAAAAGGTACAAGATCCCATGTTTTATTTTTCTCTAATGAAGCCATCTCATCATCCATAGCCTCACTCCAGGAACTTGCATCTTCCATGCCCAAAGCATCTTTCATAGATCTAGGCTCATCAATGTTAGTAATCAAAGCAAAAGCACAACTGGAATCTAACATAGAATAAAAAAACCTTTTTGGTTGCTTTCTTTCTCTCATGGATCTCCTCAAGGGTTGAGGTTGAGGTTTTTCTTCCTCTTCTTATGATTTGTCAGAGCCGCTAGAGCTCTCCTCATCATTAGACCCAACATGGTCTCTCTGTTCAGTCTTCTTAGGGGTAGGAGGCAACTGAACAACATCATTTTCCTTTTCTTTTTCATCTAGTTGTAACACAATAGGATAAGATGTTAGCTCTCTAAAAATAGCATTTTTGCTATACAACACCTTACTAGTCACAGGATCACAAAGCTTGTATCCTTTCACACCAGCACTGTACCTGATGAAAATACATTTAACAGATTTATTTTCCAACTTAGATCTTTTCTCCTTTGGAACATGTGCATAAGCTTCACAACCAAAAACACAAAGATTTTTAATTGAAGGCTTCTTACCAGACCACACTCCATGGGCGTCTTACCAACAAGGGCTGATTTAGGAGATTTGTTAACCAAATAGCAAGCAGTGGCCACAGCTTCGGCCCAAAACCTTTGTTCTAAACCATCTCCACTAAGCATACTCCTAGCCTTCTCCATCAGTATCCTTTTCATTCTCTCTGCAACTCCATTTTGCTCCGTGGTATATGGAGTTGTCTTATGCCTCTGGATACCTTGTTCGTTACAGAACTGTTCAAACTCTCCTGAGCAAAACTCACCACCATTGTCAGTTCTCACACACTTAATCTTCTTACTAGTCTAATTCTCTACAAGGGCTTTAAATTCCTTGAATCAACTAAAGACTTGTGTCTTACTTTTAAGGAAATAAATCCATGTCCTTCTACTGTAATCATCTATGAAAGATACAAAAAATACAGACTTGGAGATCGAAGGAACTTTTATAGGACCAAATACATCAGAATGAATAAGATCCAAAACATCAGAAGATTTGTGAGAACTAGAGTAAAATTGAACATGATTTTGTTTACCATATACACAGTGTTCACAAAAGTTGAACTCGAGATTGCAAACATTTAACCCCTCAACGAGATTCTTATTTTTTAGGGTTCTGAGACCATTCTCACCAATGTGGCCAAATCTCATATGCCACAACAATGTCTTTTATACAAGAAGCTTTCCTTCCAATGTGTTTGCATTGCCATTAGAACCAATAACCACAAAATTTTTCACTACTCATTCAGATGGTGAGGATGAAGAACTATTATATAGAGGAATACATGCATCTAGCTGAAACAAAGTACCTCTCCTAGTACCCTTAGAAAGCACCATCGATCCTCTAATCATCTTACATCCTTCTTTCGAAAAAACAACTTGCACACCTACATCGTTCAGCATACTTATAGATAATAGGTTTTGTGCCAAACTTGGAATGTGCATAACTCCATTGATTCCCTTTACTCGTCCATCTGGAAATTTGATAGTGACCCTTCTGCTTCCAACTATCCTTAGGTGAGAATCATCACCCAAGTACACCTTTCCACCATCAAACTCTTCATATTTTGAGAACCAGTCTCGATGAGAGGTCATGTGAAAAGATGCACCTGAGTCAACCAACCAAACATCATCAGATGCTTGGGCTTCCAAAGCTACAATGAATGCATCACCATCTTCTTGAGATTTTTCGGAACCAGAATCTGAGGCTTTCTTCTTCTCCTTAGGCTCTTTACAGTCTTTACGTAAGTGCCCAGTCTTATCATAGTTCCAACATTTTTCCTTGGACTTATTGGAAGTCTTTGACTTCCCATGGGATTTCTATCTACCCTTATTGTCAGACTTATTGTCATTTTTCTTTCCTCTTTTCGTAGGTCTCCCATGAACAACAAGGGCTTCTTTTTTCAAAACGAAAGCCTTTCTCCACATCTCCTCTTATAGAAATGAAGACACCACATTATCCATTTTGAAGGTGACTAATGTGCTTCTGAGAGCCATCACAAGATGGTCCCATGAATCTGGTAAAGAACACAAAAGTGTGTAGCAACGATCCTCCTCCTCTAACTTGACACCAGTAGATGTCAACTATGCAACCAATAGATTAAATCCATTTAAATGATCCATTAAGGATCCACCTTCCTCCATTCGTAGAGAATACAACTTCTTCCTCAGGAATAACTTGTTCACCAAAGGTTTGGCCTGATACACAGCCCCAAGTCTCTCCCATAAACTATATGTGATTTTCTCATCTAGGGAATTCAGAAGGACTACATCGGTTAAATAGAGTCTTATGAGATCCTTAGCTTTACGGTCTTTGATATCCCTATCTTCTTGAGCTATAGTTGCTGGTCTTGTAGTGGTTGTAGTTGCTTCCCATAGGTCACGATCTTCCAACATGTCTTCCATCTTGAGTTTCCACAAATCAAAATTAGTGCCATTAAATTTCTCCACCTCCATTCTTCCATATGATGAACTCGCCATCTCAATCTACAAATAAGATTTAGGATACTCTGCACAAGACTCCCACTCAACTTGATATTAGCTCAAAAAATCCTACCCAACAACTAGGATCAAAAGTTGATCAAGCTCTGATTCCACTTGTAAGGAAACTCAGGTGTGGAAACACCTTCCTACACTAATCTCATAAGGAAAGTATGGTGCAAATCCTATTAAAAATCTTCTACACTTACAGATTCAATATCATGTAAATGAAAGTATTGCAGCCAACCATGCATACAGAAAATAGATAGAGGAAGAAACACATAACACAAAGATTTTCCGGTAGGGAAAAACCTTTCGCTAAAATAACCCCACCACTTCAAAACCCGCACAATGTATTATCTTCAACACAAGGTTACAATACACTTGCAATGCAAGTTCAACATCAACAAAAGAAGACTCCAGCAACACCTCAGTACTTGCATATTTCTCATCTTCTTCTCTTTCTTACAATACTCCTTTTATGAACATCTTAAGACCAAAAAACATGCCCGTAATGGAGTTAGGAATTTTTCATGGCTCAACCACCAAGAAACATGCACAATGCCACATGTACATCCAATACAAAGAAAAAGGCATCCATCCCTTGAATAGGCAATGATAGCTTGTCATAGAATCCGCCAAAAATAGTGATCACAAGAGAAGTGTAAGGGAATCAGTCATACCAACCTATTTTTGGCATATTCTCTTACACACAACAACCACTCATTCTTGGGTGCCCAAATAGGCCTCATGTCATAAGATGCTCTTACACATATCATATCTCATTCCTTAAATAGCTCTTATGCATCATAGGAATCCATCATAACCATTTTAGCCATGCTCTCCTTCACACACTTCAAGATGCTGACACATGTAAGTGATCAACATACCAACTAGACATGTACACTCACATTTACATATTATTTGCAAAAATACATTTTACAAAACAAATAATGATAAGAATAGGAATTATACAAGGTTGAGACACCTTATTCCTAACAAGTATTAGGATTCAATTGATGTTATGGTTAAAGTTCAAGGTTACCATTAGCTTAAGGCCTTGTATTCAATTTTGATCAGGGTCATGGTTCATTTTTTACTACTTTTAGTGTTAGGATATAATTTGATTTAGGATTATGGGTTGATTTGATTTATTGTTCTATTTGGTTTAGCTATATGGTTCTATTTAGTTAAGAATTTAGATTGAAGGAAAAGCCTCTGATATGGATAATTCCATGAGAATACTAGAAGTGTGATTTTAAGCTTGAGAACAAGAAGTGTAAATGGAAAGAAGTGGGGACTCGAAGACTCAAGAATTTGGATTTTCAAGACTTAAGCATTCAGATCTGAAATGAGAGAAAGAGTGTCCATTTTATAATTGATATGGAGGATGAGAGTATTGGATTTGTCACCCACAGATATGCGATGTGGCAAGAGATTCCTTTGAGAATCCATGACGCATATGACAAAATATGCCAATTGTAAGATTCTATGACACATGAAAGTCAAACTTGGCTAAATGTGGAAGAGAATCTATTATGCGTCATAAGACACCTCAACCCACTTAAATCCAAGAATCTATGATGAATAAGACAAATAGGGACATGCGTAAGAGATAAGAAAATTTGATATGATTTCGAGTTGATATGAAATTGATGTGAAAGAGGATACAAACGATAAAGTATGATCAATTTGGCACAAAGATCAAAGTTATTAGAATGAGAAAAATGGGACAAATTAGTATGAAGAAGTGATGAAACCGTAGATGCGAACCATTTTTGAGCATCTAAAGTATTATTATTAAAATAAATATAACTTATAACTTTAAACTTATTATGTTCCAAATTTAAACTTATAACTTTTATCTTCAAATTAATTCTTTTTATTTAATTAATTTCCCAATTAATTAAATACAATAAATATTAAAATATCATAATAATTTTTCATTTAATTAAATCTTTTAATTAGACTTAATTAGTAGGAAATACCCCAAAGTCTCATAAAGTAAAATACAAAAGTCCATCATGGCAAAACACATACAAAATTAAACCAAAAGAATTAATATCACAAATTATGTCATCTGACGCATTCGAAGGGTACTCAACTTAGATACTTATCCTAATTTTCAATTAAGACAAATAGCTTAAAGTGTTGGGATTTGAACTTGAGTATTTATCTCCCCCCTCTTATCATTGAGATAATGCCATAGTGTATGCTCATCCTGGCAATTTAGGGAAGTTGATACTCAATACTTGCAACCTGCATAAAACCCATGCATGTACAAGCACAATATATACTAAACTAAACAAGAAATGGCAGGAAATGGTGCATTGTGTAGATCCCAACTAGCAGGCGACTACGATTCCTTTCCTTAACCACATCACAAATGCCATACAGAAAGAAAACAAACATGCACACCATACACATGCAAGTATGGGGTAAGTATCCATAAGAAAACACATATGATTATAAATCATCTAACTAATCATCATCAATAGCTTAAATCACTGACTAATCATTATATATACATGAACTATAAAGTACCAAGTAATCTCATGATATACCAACTGAATTTGAAACAATATCTGATAATCTCAAAATAATGTTACTAATAATCATCAACATAAAACTAGCCCTAAAAGAGTTTGACAATGATAGCAAAAATGCGAACTATGGGTAGGTACTACACTATCTCCAAGATGATTACTTCAATAATTATGTTTACTTGGACAAACTTGTGCAATATGTCTCGAATACATCTCCAATTGCATGAACATAAGTCCACAAATACAATCTTGCTGCTCCTACATACTAGTTTTCTTACTACCCTAGGATGCTCCTAATTTAGTTTCCCACTTGAATTTGAATGTCTAAGTGACCATGGTTTAGTCTTTTAGATGTGTTTAGTTCACTTGTGTGTTTTCAATAATAAAAGTGAAGAATGTCCTACTTTTGTACTCTAGAGTTTTCCTACTTTGAGAAAACCATTGTAATTGGGCCAAGATAATTTTAGGAAACCACATATAGAAATGAATGGGACTAAATTTAGAAAAGATAATTTTGACAACCTAGACAACCTTCATACAATCCTTTTCTGAAGTCTTGTACATAAAATTATTGCAATCAATGTCTCCTTCTTTGTACAAATTAGACATTATCAGTTCAGGGGAATAAACCATTGTAAATTCATGAAATCTTGGCAATATATTAGAAGTAGAGAACTAATTTCAAAGCTAGGAAGAAAAAAATTTGGGATAAAGTGGGTGACCATACAATTGGACTAAATTTTAGGTGGAAATGTGAGCAACAAAAGCAGTTTTGGATTTGGTAGAAAATATCAAGTATTCACATAGAATCTTATTATCCTACAAACTAGACAAAGAAAGAAAAAACTTATCAGAACTTGGGTGAAAGTCATAATTCTTTTAATTATTAGATCACACAAAATTTTATTTCTCATCGATTGAAACAAAAATAATAGATTATCCCATCCAAGCCAATTATGATTTTGTACAATCACATGACCTTTCAAGTGCATTGAACCAACATTATAAGGAGTCATGGAACTACAAGTAAGTTCTAGTTTACAAAAATATATAGTTAAAGCACAAGAGAATTGCTATTAAACTAATATTTAAAAAATACATGTATGTAAACATGAACTATGAAAGATGTGCATGAGTTGAGAAAGATGAATTCAATGCTTGACATGACCATCAATCATACTCCTATTACAAATTGTGGCATATCAATAAAATAGGAGAAAATTGAAAAGAGGGGTATCCATACTTTACTTTTGCAATTTTGGGTATGTGTGAAGGGAACAATATTGAAAGAATATGTATATATGATAAATTAAAGAGTAGGAAGAGAGAGATCGCAGAGTGTAATAGATAAGAAAACATTACATATGGTAAACTTTTTAAGTTTATTTTTATAGTTATATTTTTAAGACTTAATTAGATAGTATGTATGTTTAAAATTACATAAGTATAATTAGGTTGACTTCATGAGTAAATACTAGAAAAGACAACAATAGACATTTTTTCCTTCCTCAACATAGTAGTTCAATGTTCACTAATATCTCATGTCTTAAATATCTCAAGAAATCTAAGAATGTCACTAATGTTTTAGTTTAAATGTTACTAAATGATGGTAGATCTAAATTATATCATATGAAAAAATAAATAATAATATTTATAATCCTTATTGTTGATATGAATCCCTTTGTTTCACATTAGTTTGTATTGGACTATATTAATTATAGTTTCATAAATTGATTTTTGGTATTAGTTTTACAATTATGTTCATCTTTATTGATACAATTGTATTACTTTTAAATATTTTATAGTTCATTTTAAAAGATTCTCTTAATTTCGAGAGGAAAATACTTTATATTAATCATATGATATAAGAAAATATTGCATTTTGAGTGAAATATATTTATAATGTTTCAATCATGTTAAAGTTTGATATTAATAGTGTTCAATTTATTTATTTATTTTTTAATATTTGATATAAATTTAACATAGATCTACATCCTGTTCAACTTATAGGATAATCATTTAATAACACAAAAATATGTCTTACAAGGCCACATACAATGTTATCATTTAATAAACTTATCTTTAGAGAGAGTACTTAATTAGATATAATTTAACTATTGAATAAACCATAGATGCATAATTACATATTATAGGCTAATTATTTTGTCTACAGGCTCAAAGAAACCTAGAACAATACCTAAAACTTAGATAATTTTAATTTTACCATAATCGGTTGTTCAACCCTTATCTTAAGAAACCTTGTCCATAATGAGTTCTACATTGGATCTCAAGTTTTCATAGATTACATAACTACCTTCCTTAGTATGGAATTTGGTATACCTATTTTTAGCATTTTTGTGGTTCAATTTATTTGGCCCTTTTTTATTACATCTTATAGCAAACACTAGAAATCTTTGAAGGAAAGGTTATGTTTCTTCTATATTTTGTAAATATTCCCATGTTTGACCACAAGGATTCTCAAATACATTTACGATGGCAAGTCATCAAAAAAAAGTTTTTGAAAGTTCCTCAAAACCTGGATGGTTAAAGTTACAGGCAAAGACATATTGTGAAATGCTAATCTTTTGAAGGGCTTAGTATTAAATCTTCCACCCCCCCACCCAAAAATTTAAAAAAAAAATTAAAAAAATTTATCTCCTTTTCTAGAAGTCCTGAGATACAATGAAATTACAATAGATAGAATTAATCATAATTATTGTGTTATTTATTCAAG
Source organism: Cupressus sempervirens (assembly GCA_028749045.1). NCBI lineage: Eukaryota > Viridiplantae > Streptophyta > Pinopsida > Cupressales > Cupressaceae > Cupressus > Cupressus sempervirens. The sequence continues at coordinate 686,859,973 of CM053788.1, read as the reverse complement.
CTTTTAATATAACAAAAAATAGTCTTATCCTAATATATATAGCCTTCTCAACATTTTAAATAAATGGAAAAGGAGGAAAACAAAAACACCATTGCAAGGCCTTATATTAAAATGTTTTGGTAACTATTCATTCCATGAATCTGTTATCATGAGAAAGGTCTCTAAAAATTTGTTTTGGAAGTTTTCACGTGACTCAAAAGGAACACCTCTACAATTATAAGTCTCAAAGTTAGGGATTTCCATGCATTGAGGAATTACAACACTAATGATATTGTTGAGTAGTCATTTAGCATGACGCTAATGACAAAAATCATCACGAATCTCTATCTTAAAAAGTTGATCAATGACCAACTCCAAGGTTCTAGATTGTTATTTTTCAACCTACTAGGAAGTTCAATTGAAGATAAATGTAAATGTTCACAAAGAGGCCTTTTCTAGTATCTTTCAATTCTACACAACTTTACCAAAATGTGTTAACAAAACCAACACATTTTTGTATTTTTCCATTTTATGATGAATGGAATTTCTAATCAATGAAACCATATGAACTTCTTTTCTAATCACCAATTTGAAAAGAAAATAATGAAGATAGGGTAAGGATAGATTAAATTAAATTACTAAAAAGGGTAAGTCCTAATGGACACAAGCCAAAGCAACAACATGTTTGTTAATTAAATTATCAGAAGGACCTAGTAGAAAAAATATGAAATTAGGAGTAGTGCTTCGTCAACTCCACTAATGCAATCATCGATGTGAAATTTGATGGAAAACAAAATATACTTCATGATTGATCAGAATTTTCAGCCATGAAAAGTGCACACACATGAGGAAAAATAATATGCATGAATAATAGTCATCCTTTCTCTAATTCACCACAACAATACAATTTTTTAACATATGCAAAACGCCATAACTAAAACATCACAAAATTACCATAACACAATAAAACCATAGGCTCCATTACTATTCATGAACATAAATTCATAAAAAAAAACACACATTTAGCAAGAAATACTACATAGAGAATAAGAGAACCAATTGCATCTTTTATTACATCAAAATACTAGCCTTCAATACATATTACATTCATGTATTTAAAGTGTTCCCTTTCCTTAATATGATACTAGGAGTGAGAGTTCTTCTTAAACAAATAGTATCCTAAAAACTAATAAAATAAAGCTAACTGTATACAAACTAACTCTCTAAATGGTGCTAATTAGGTCTCGACCCTTGTTTATATCAATTATTGTGTGCATGATCATTTACATGACTAAAAATTGTAAAAGAAGAAGAAGATAAGAAAAGAGAATGAATGAGATTATTTAGGAGCCATTGCAACTTCAAAAATTGCAAGAACATCCTTCTCTAAGATATTTTAGGAGTTAAACTATCATTGAAACACACTTTTAGTGCATGGAATGCTGAAAAACTAGAACAAGTAGTTAATTGTCAAAGCACTTCAACTGATCCAAAACAATCAGCTTATCTTTGTGTTTAGTGCACATTATGAAAAGTGCACCTCTATGTCTGGAACACTTTGTGAAAAATACACCTTCATTTTTCGTGCACCTTATGAAAAGTGCACCTTTGTGAAAAGTACACCTTGATAAAAGGACCAAAAATGATAAGATTTTTCTAAATCCACAATTTTCTAAAAGTGATCAATTTTTTGTTAGTCCACAATTCTCCAAAATTGATAGAATTTTGTAAGTCCATAATTGTCCAAAAGTGATAGAATTTTTCTAAGTCCACAATTTTCCAAATGTGATAGAATTTTTTCGAAGTCCACAGTTTTCCTAAAGTGAATTTTTTTTTTTTCTAGTTTCACATTTTTTTTAAAGTGGTAGAAATTTTTCATTGTACACAATTTTCCAATAGTGATAATTTTCCAAAAGTGACAAATTTTTTTGAAGTCCACAATTTTCTAAAAGTGACAAAAAAAATTCTAAGTCCACAACTTTCCAAAAGTGACAAATTTTTTTCTAGATCCACAATTTTCCAAAAGTGATGCAATTTTTTCTAAGCCCACAACTTTTAATTTCCAACATCTAAGTCTTGTTGACGTTCAACCAAAATGTTGTTTGGATGTTCTCCTTTGAACTTTTGGATGGTGGAGATGATTTCTTGAGGATTTGACAAGTCTAAAGATTCATATTTTTCCATCACTTCCCTTTGGAAATCATGAACTTCTTGCCTTACAACTATAAAATCATCTAGCTTAGAGTCCAAATCCCTTAGTGTCTCCTTGGTTTCAAAATTATATCCAACATCATGTTTAGAGGATACTTCTTGAAACAATGCTTGAATTTTTGTACAACTATTTTCACATAGCATAGTTGGGTTTTGGAGTCATCATCAAATATCTCTAAGCTATTTGAACTATATTATTTATTCACTACAAATAGTTGGGCATGTTCTATTTGTATATCTTGGATATCCTTATACATAGATAACATGACCTTATAATTGACCTATATATTCTCAATCTAATCATCAATCTTATTATGTTATTTTCTTGTATAACATATAAACAAATTTGGTATCTCTCACTTCCAAGTGCAAATCCATGAAGTGTGAATTCTTGGGTGCTCCTTGGAACTTGAAAGTCATGGGTTTGAGTGTGATCTTAGCTACTGCAGAAGATGAGGAAGCCATGGTAATCTTCGAGACCTCTGTATGTTTCTGATATGTACACTAGCTTACCTTAAAACTTAGCACACCTTCATACTAGCACACATTTACACTTAGCACACTTTTAAAGTTAGTGCACCTTTGTACTTGCACACCTTCTAACTTAACACATCTTAAAGGAGTTGCATAAGGTACTCAATTTTACAAAATATAAATGTTTCAAGATTTGAAAATAATTTTTGGGTTTTTCTTAAATGAGGTCTAGTGTACTTATTCTTAACATTTTTAATGATTTAAGCCCTTTTTATAATCAAACATTTTCATTTAGTTTAAATCCTTCTACTTATTCTATCTGAAATACTTAGGCACATGTGTTGAATATGAACATACAATATACCACAATAATCTTTATTGTTATGGATAATGAGGATGCCATGATGACCTACATAGAAGATAAACATCAATATACTAGTCCTAGGGGTTAAACATAATTATTAACAACTAGGCCCAACTAACAAAAAGAAATAACAAAAATTGGTCAACAACTAACAAAAGCAACAATTGTGTGCTAGCACACTTACCACACTTATGCAGGTGTGCTTGTGTGCACCTTTAACTTTTATGCAATACTTGATATTCTTGGTTGGTAGATTTTGAATGATGCTAACTAAAAAAACTCCTAAATCTAAACTACAAAAGTTTCACTCCCTAAGGTACCTTGGAAGATAACCTATTCTAAGGAACAACCTTTACAGTGTCAAATTAAAAAAGGACGGTCCCCATTTCCAAAGTAAAAAATGGTGCATGTGGTGTGGAACCATAATAGACATCTAAGGAATAAGTATTGGAATTGTCACAAGTATGAATTTTTTCCTTTGATTGAGTCATGGACATGATTTATTATTGCAAGGATGAAGTGATTTGAGAAAGGTTATCTATAGTGGATTTTGTATAAATATTCATATGAAATATGTGTAAAATATTTGGAGCATTGTAAGAAACATAAGGGATGGTGGAATATGAAAATTGGAGATTATTGTAAGTATGCATAAATAATGTTTGTGAAATACCAAAAAACTTTAGGAAGGATAAATAATAGGATTAAAAAATTATTTAAAGATAGAAGGAAAGGGATAATTGTGTTGAATGCATGTATTTATGAGAGGTGGAGCTTAAGTAGATACACTAGTCATTGAGGTAGAAATATGAATATAGGTTTAATAAGGGGTACTCCTATTATTGACATAAACATTTGCACACTATCATAGAGGAATAAAACTAAAATTAAAAGAAATAAAAAATTATAAAATTGTGAAGCTTACGTTCTATTATCATCAATGAAAAGATATTAAAATATTAAGAAAAATGACATGCTAAAACCACATGGGCAATTTGATTTCAATACTTTGCATGCTAGAGCTACCATATACATCATTAGAACTACCCTAGATGATTCTAGAAATTATAACCCTCTATTTTGAGGCTAACCATCCCTAAAGTTAGATGATTTATCTTTTCCTCCATTGGAACAATCTCGTAAAATCTTTCAGAACTCACATGACTTTTTGGGAGATTTTTTTATTTTTATTTTTTATTTTATTTTTAGAAAAGTAACTTTTGGAGACTATAACTCTTCACTTGTTGACTTGATTTATTAATATAACACATTTTAGAAATGGCACAAAGTTATCTACTAGCGCAAGATGTCATGTGTGAGCCATGCACAAGTTTAAACTATTTTGAAAGCCTCTAAATCCTTCATAGTTGAGTTCAAATTTTTTTACCCCTCTTCCAATAAATAAATAAATTAAATAATATCTTTGAAAGTAGATTTGATCTTACCATGAAACATTACCATAAATCTGATATAACTAAAGTAAATCTCTAGAGGAATAGATTAGAACATAATGAAGTTTAATAAATAATTTGCTAGTGTAAAAAAAAAATTAAGAAATTTTTTTAATGTTAATATATAGTGTATATTAAGAAAAAAAAATGATGTATATTACGGAAAGAGAAAGAGAGACCTTCAAACATAACCTTCTAAAGGGCCCAAATTTGATTAGCACTACCCAAACTAGTGGATGCAAAGGGTGTCAATGTTGAATTCTAGTATTTATATTTCCAAATATACACTCAATAGATCTCTTTCTATAACATATTATTTATCTTTAATTTTATCTATTAATTTATTTGATTAGTGGGAGTAAACTAACTAATTAAATTGTAAGTAAATGTAGAAGCATATATGAATGCTAAAAACATAAAAGGATCAGATCCATAAAATAAAGAAACATTCTTTCAAACAAAAAAATAAACGAAACTTGAGGTCCCATAGGAGAAGCGAAATCAAGTCTAAAAATATGCTATGAAACTATGTCAAAATCTAAAATAAAAACAAATATAAAACCCTAAAACTAAGATATGTGGATCTTGAAAATCAAGGATTCTTTGGTAAAGATCAACCTGGAGGGTCTAGGTTAACATGGATTGAGGTATGAGTTAACCTTAACTTGTGTTGTAAGAAAACATAAATCTAAAAGTTTGACAAAAATATGAAACGCTAGTTATAAAATTTGAATTTGCTACTTTGGAATTTTTCATGGGAGGAGGAGGAGAAATGTCCTTAGTCAATACATGTTAGGAATTAAACTTGAAATGAGAATGCATATAAATGGTAAGTTAAATGTAAATATTCATCTTACTTACCAAATCAATAAGGATGGATTTAGTTATACTATCCATAAAGATATATGACTACTTGAATACAAATGTGGGATGTAGAATGTAGGATTTATCCACAAATGTAGTAGATCTGAAATTGGAAAATCATCCAACAATGGATGTGAGTATTCTCCTTAATAATTGAACAACTGAATCCTTGAATAATACTTACAAGCTTTCTTTCAAATGATGACTTGTATGCTTTCTTATGTGCATACTAAATAATAATGGATAACTTGCATATAGAGTAGATCTGGTGCACGTAAAAAATGATGATTAAATGAAATGAATAAGTCTTCTTTCATAGTGATTTAAGAATCGTAATTGAAATGGTTGATAATACAAGGTAGGAAAATAAATTAAAGACCCCATGATGGGTCAAGGATTCTGAATCAATGATATCTAATGTCATATTTTGTATATATTATATTTCTAAATCTTAGATAAGAGATATTAGTCAATGTCGAGTATTTTGGAACTTTAACAACAATACCATGTTTTAAAAACTAATGTGGGATAAAAATTCAAAGAAAAATCGCATCTCAGTATTATCTATTTTATGAGCCAATTATTATTATTTTTAATTATTATGGGACCTGTAGCATAGTTTGAGACAACATGTTTCTTGCAAGCCTTCAAATTGTCTATCATGAATGCATTATTTTGCAAGATTTAAAAATCATTAATGTCAGTATTTTTATCTTTGCATTCATGTTAAACATTACCTGCATTTTATTTTTTTTAATATTAAGGATCTTAATATTTTCAAATTTCAAATGTTTTATAAATTATAGAGTTTAATGTGGCATCAAATAGATAGAAACTAATAGGGTGAATAATAGGTTGAAGTAAATGGATATAGGAGTTTTTATATCATATTGGGAAAAATTCTTAGTTAGGAATGATACATCATATGAGAAACACCCTATTTGTTTCCCTTATAGAATGAGAGGGCTTGCTACATTTGTCTTTGATAAAAAGAGGGAGGTTGACATCATGGTTGTCCCTTAAGGAGTAGATGGATGGGGAATATCTAATTAATTCTTTATTTTGAAATGAAGGGGATGTTATTTACATTTGGTTAAGGTGTCAATTTTTAGAGGAAATGTGTGTGATGTGCAAGAATATGATTGATCATTTGTGTGGCAGATGAGTGCTTCTTTTATAGGACTAGAGGGGAATTCGGTGTACATAATTAGAGGCACATGATACACTTAGAGGAGATATGTAATCTCAAAGAAAATGTGTCTCATTGTGTGTGGGAGGTGAGAAATTTCATGTTGTGAAATGGTTTTAGGTTCTATAATTAAGAAATAAACTAATGTAGTAAGTTTGATAATTTTTAAGTGAGTGACAAGGATTGGTGACCATGCTTTAGAAAAGCCTCTAGAAGGATTAGATTCAAAACCCTTGTAATTTTCCACTCCTTTTTAAATTTATATAATAAAGGAGGGAATGTTGGAGCTTTACTTAATTTAGATTAATCTTATAGCTTATATTAATAAGTTTGAAATCACGTATATTTAATTATGGAGAGTTATATTCCCTTAAGTGGTTACCCGGAGGAATACTAGTTATATATAACAACTACTAATTAAATTTTACCATTTAATGATGTAGATATATCAATCTTAGTGTTGTATTTAAGAAAAATTCCATTGCCTTCAATTTTTGTTGTGAGTTTTTGAGCTTCTAATTTAGTTAGCAAGAGTGAAGTGAGTCCTTTGTCTTCCATCAAATTGAAACATTTATATCTATCAGTGTAAGACCCCTCCAATAGAATCTACAATTTTTTCATGAACCTTTTTCTTCATACGTAATCTCATGGAATTTTTTCATCCAAGAAATTGAATAAACATTTTTTCTTAAATCTTCTCTTCTCCTGTAATGTGTCAACCTTTGATTCAATATTGAGGCTTTTTATTTATAGTCTATTTGAAGATCCAAATGAATATTTGACTAAAAATATTGAAGTGCTATGAATTTGTAGATATTCATGAAAATTGATTAGACTTTAGGATTCAATAAAATTTTGAGGAATGCATTCCCCATGCTCTAGATCCCTCAAAATTTCATATTTTTACATAACATTTCAAAATTTGTAATTTTAAGATACCAATAGTTTACTTATAATTTATCTTAATATCTTCTTCGAGGGAATATACTTCTAGAAATATTGATGAAGTTGAAGTAGTCAACCACTACTACATGATTGAAGATATGGACATGGGTAGTTATGGTATGGTTACCTTTCAAGTCACTTATAATTAATATTGGTTATAGCAATGTTTGTTTTTGTTTAAGACTCTGACCAAAATTATTGAAATGATGTTTTACACTAGAGAGCTTTGTTGGTGAACCTTGTCAAGATTATTTTGGGATAAAATGGGATTGATGATAATTCTATAGGTTTTCCTTAGTGGAAATTTTTACTCATGGAAAAAATTTCTAGCCTTGCATTAATTTTCATGAGGTCCATAAGTATCTATGTCCAAGGGTGAGGATCAATGATAATGATAAAGTGTGTTTTAGTTACTTATTAGGTTCAACTACTATTTTTTTCATTTTAAGTCTCCCCAAGATCTGATTTCCATATTTTTCTTGAGAAATAAAAATGCCATCATGCACTTATTTTACTTCTATGCCTAGAAAATACTTCAAGAGACCCAAATCTATCATTTCAAACTCACTTTCCATGGCCTTTTTGAAATCAGTGATGAGGAAATCATCATTCCCAATTACATTTAAATCATCTACACATAAGACAATAATTAAAACTTTTCCATTAGTTGCCTTGATGTAAAGAGTGGGCCCACCATTGCTTTTTCTAAATCTATTTCTCATCAAATATAAGTCAATCATGTTGTACCATGCCAGTGGAGCTCATTTCAACCCATAAATATCTCTTTTCAGCCTATAAACACTCCACAATTTTTGGCTAACCATCTACCATTTTTTCTTGGATAATAAATTTAAACTAACATAACCAAGATGTCCATACCTAAGATGCCATAGCTTGAATGAGTCTTCAATCACATTCTTTAGATCTAATTGCTTATGTACTATAGTGCATACATTCTTGGGAGGTGCAACAATGATTTGAGAAGAGAAACATGTCTCTATTCTCAAAGGAAATATGCAGTTCTTTGTCATTTGAACAGTCACAACTATTTTCTTACCCCCATCATTCTCATGGATGAGACAATTCTCATTTTAAATCAGCATTTTATAACCATTTTGAATGAGTTGTCTAATACTCATCAAATTGTGCTTCATACCCAATGAAAAATAAACATTTTGAGTCTTCTTCTTCTCACCTTGCTTGGTGTGAATCATGATAGATCCCTTGTCCATAATAGGAATGGTTTCGTTGTTCCCCATTCTAATTTCAAATTACAATTTTTTATCAATAAAAGAAAATAAATTTTCAATACCATTCATGTGGTTGCTGCAACCACTATCCAAATACCACACCTCAGAACTACCTTCTTATCAAATGTTTCACATGATGAAGGCCGCAAAATTATTTGTTTCACCAACATTCACAACAGCCACATTTGCACTTTTCCTTAACTGTTTAGTTTTCTTTTTCTAGCACTCACTTCCATAATGCCTAAATTATTGGCAATAATAACACTCCACATTTCTCTTGTTAGATACATAGTTTTTCTTGCTTCCTCTAGAGCAATTTTGAGAGTTTCTTGCTCCCTCTTAGCTACCTTCTTCTCCTAAGGCTTCTCCTCCAATATTTCTTTGTTTGGAGTTACCATGACCTCTACCTCCAGAGCCTCCACCAAAGCCATTTCTTCCTCTCCCACTACCTCTTGCATTGGCTTGAGCTTTAAAATCTTGATGTAGAAAGATGTTGTTGATCTATTAATTCAATGCTCATGTGTTTGGAGAATACTCATCAACTCATCCATAGTCAAAGTGGTTAGGAATTTTTCCTCTTCAATGGTCATCACAAGATTATCATACTTTTAGGGTAGACTTCTTAAAATTTTTTCCACTATTATTTTCTCCTCATATTCTTCTCCATTTGACTTCAACTATTTTATCAAACCAAAGATTCTTGAGCTAAATTTTGTAATATACTCATTTTCTTTCATTTTAAGATTCTCAAACTCTCTTCTAATCATCTATAGCTTCACCAAATAGAATTTATTAGTCCCTTTAAAATTAATCTCAAGGATATCCCATGCTTCTTTTGAATAGTTAGCTGCTACAATTTTTGGAAAAATAATCTCTTCCATGGCTACCTCAATCAATCTTATTGCTTTTGCATCTTTCCTCCTTGACCCCTTCTAGTGACTCTTTTGATTATTTATGAGGGAATCATAATGAGATGGTTTTGTCACATCATTGAATCCATTCATTGACCAAAAACTCCCAGTAATCATTTGCAACCATAATGGTTATCATCTTCTTTGCCCGAGTATTATAATTTTTGTAATGTTCTTGATGATATACTTGAGACTAAGTACCTAGTGGAAACCACTTTAGGGAAAAGTGCCCAAGGAAAACCAACTGAGGGAAAGTATTGAAGGGAATGTATGTGAGGTAGACCACCTAATGGAAAGTTCTTGAGGGAAATCACTCAAGGGAAAAAAATGCAAGGGAACCACATGGGAGGTATCCTGAGGCCATGTCATAAGGAGCCAGGTTGCATTGTAGGGAGACAAGGCCATGTCTGAGAGACCCTGATGCCATTCAACAGGAATCCGAAGGCTACAAGGAGAGAAATTATTAATGTGACATTCAACTAGTTAAAGACAACTATGAATCACTTAATGCCTAATATTCACTGGATACCAAAAGTAAGCCACATATAGAGATGTAATAAATTATAGAAAATTCTCAAAATCATACTATAGATAAAGATGACACCCAAACAAGTAGTATAGAGGATGAGATAGGGTGGGTTTGAATCTCACTAAAGCTGTAAAATCCAAATAAGGAAGATCTCTCACTTTCGAAATGAAAAACAACATAGAACTCCAATAGGAATTCCCATATAATAAAATAATCCAAATAACATGACCAAAATAACCTACAAGATGACCTTATAAAAGGCTTCGAGGAAGCTTGCCAAAAGGATTACAAAAATGGTGATAGGTTGACAAGTTACGATAAAATAAAATTAAGAGTAGGTCCCTTTATTAATTAAATCAATTAATTAAATAAGTCCTTTTTATATATATTTTTAGGACCATTTATTTAATTGATCTAATTAAATATTTTATTAAAAATTAGGGACATTACAAATCCTCACCATCCAAAAATTTCTTGTCCTCAAGCAATTTTTTATCCAATCCATACCATCAATTCCTCAATCCCAAATCAAAAGCACAAGTAGATGATGTGAATTGACAACAAATCTCTTTTGCAATACATAATCATACAAATTTTTCTATGCAACTCTAATATAAACATTATTGTACTCTTCACTATGATGCCAATGATGGCAATAAATGAAATCCTTTATTTTTTGATATTCAAAAATCACTTTGGTTATGGTGATAGGCATAGACATTGATGCTTGCACAAACTTAGCCACTAACACATCCATTATGACCACTATTATACTCCTTATTGGAAAATGCCCTCTAAATAAACCTTATAGAATATTCACAATGGATAAAGCCTTGTTTGTGAGTAGCTCATATAACGGAATCACGATCATGAGTACCCTATTGAAGGGAGCCTCAATGGATAGATACTTGATGATAGTATGTAGACAATGCAAAAGGTAAGTTGTATAGTCAGTTAGCCAATGTGCCTCAATAAAGGGAGTCTTAGTGGAAATTATGTTAGTGAAGGGGTCCTCAGTCATAAGTAACTCAGCAACATGAGCAACGAAGGGTTCCTCAAAAAAGGGAGTCTCAACGAATAGTATCTCAGTGAAGGGAACCTCAACAAAGAGTAACTTAGCAAAGGGAACCTCGACCATGAGTACCTTCACATAGAAAGTTTCAAAAAGAGTACCTCAGTGGTAGAAAAAACCTTGATGACATACAAAATTTCAGCTACAAAGAGAGCTTTCGAAGAACACAAAAATTTGATGATGAACAGAGCCTTGACAATTAACATCTCCTTAGTAATGTACATGATGATAGAAGTAGAAACAATAATGGACATAGCCATAGTGATAGACACACAATGGTGATAGAGACAACCATGATGATGGTGGCACAACTGCGACTATGCTAACAATGATAGAAATAGCCATAATGATGATAATGAGAATGATGGGGACACAACCCAAGCACAGAATGGACACAATAGGAAAGGGAAATTTTATTAACTTTGTAAATAAGCTAATACATTCAATATAGAGAAAATAGACTTCAAAACATGCCTATGGGCTTACAATAGCATAAATTTGGAGATAATTTCTCCTTTCAGTACCTCCTCTCAGACTCCACTCTGAACTACCTTTTACAATGCCAGAAATGTCCTTAAATAGACCCCAGAGGGTTAAGGATCAGGAATACATTCTAGAAAGTGCTAGTATGCATCCACCGAAAAAGTAGAAGGCTCCAAAAGCTATGGTAGAAGTTGGTGTAAATCTAGAAGAATCAAAAAATGGTAACCGAACTTCCAGGAGGCATAACTTTTGAACCGTAGCTCTGATTGACGAACCATTTACATTTTCAGAAAGCTCTTGAAGCACTCTATAGCCCTATGGACCAGCTTCACTTGTCCCCCATTTTTTTGGCCCTGTTCAAGGTCATTTAATGCCCCTAACCTGACTTTGAAGCATTCTTAGGAGGTCTCCAAAAACCTACAATAATTTTCAAACTGTGGGGCCTTTTGACCTAATTCTTTTTCTGGAATGCTCTAGATTACAATTACATTCATCCGGCCAATTTAAACCTTCTAGTGCACCAAAATGATGGCTCAATTACATACTCCTATTTTTTTGGCATTTACACGTATCCCATGGTGTTCAAATACTCTATCCTAGAACACTGATAGTGGAACTGTGAGAGTTGGAACCTTTATTTGACCCAAATGGGTATCCAAAAATGAAAACACATGAAACAGAAACTAAGTCTAAGTACATTTTTTTTTTTAAGTGACACAAGATTGCCCTTATACCTCTGAATGCTCTTGCATCAGAGAACAACAACAATCACTATCACATACTCAATGGTACTAGACACAAACTCAATGATGACGATAGGTAGAGAATCAATGATGACAAGCACAGATTGATGATGACAATGGACACAATGATTATAGACACAAAATTATTAGAGGGAAGTTAAGGCCACGTCGAAGGGATTCAAGGTTGTATTCAAGGGAACATGATGTCATGTGAGAAAAAACTAAAGGCTACAAAAAATGAGCTAAATGCTTTGACGAAGCATATATAAATGTGACATTCAACTAGTTGAAGATAACTATGAATCACTTAATTTTAGATATTCACTAGATACCAAAAGTAATTCACATGCAGATATGTAATAAATTATAGATAATTTTTAATCTTATATTGCATACAAAGATGGGACTTGGACTTGCAAGATCCAAACAAGTAGTATAGAGGACGGAATAGGGTGCAATTGAATCCCAACAAAACTATAAAAGCCAAATAGGGGGAAGATCTCTCACTTCCAAAATGAAAAACAACATATAACTCCAACATGAATTCACATACAATAAAATAATCCAAATTGAATGCCTAAAACACACTACAAAATAATCCAAATACATGTTACTAAAAAATAAAAAATAAAAGGGTAGGCCGTTTTATTAATTATATCAATTAATTAAATAAGTCCTTGTGATATTATTTAATTTTTGAGACCATTTAATTAATTAACCCAATTAAATATTTTATAAAAAATTGGAGACATTACAATTTTATCCATTAAAGGATGGTGGTATTTGCTAAGTCTTTCCTTCATCTCTAGCCATGTTTCCTGCACAAAAAAGGTTCAATACAAGGAAAAACAAATGCCCAAATACACAAGGATTTAGTGGTGGCTTTAATCCCACGTCAAAGAAACTAGAGAACAAGGGGTTAATCAACTCTAGCCAAGCTACTCGATAAAATAACGTCCAAGTCACTCAATCAAAATAGGAAGCACTCACCCAAAATGAAGACCAAGACAAGGTCGGGAAAATGTTAACCCTTGGTAATCTTACTTTTTAACCGGCTACCAAAAATTAATAATAAAATTCCAAAAAATACATGAACAAAACTTGTTATTTTATTTTTTCTTACAACCAAACACACAATGGAATAAATAAAATGGAGACAACACAAACACAAGAGCTAGAGATATGCAAGTTTGCTTGCTTGCTTTTTTTCTATTAAAATAAAATGAACTATTACAAATCTTCTTGTTTTCGATTAAACTGAAATGAACTATTACAAATCTAGAAGGGAATAAACTACAAACTTAGAAAACTAAAATAGCTACTACTGTTGCTCATAAAATAAACTTGCAGCAATATGTGGCTACATGCTATAACCTTGGAGTAATCACTAGTCAAACATGACAAACTTTCATGTTGATGTCTACCTAACTTAACGAACTACTGAATTTAGTAATCTGAATTTTCCAGAAAGTCTAATCAATAATCCTAAAACTTTCAAACTAAGGAAAAAAATCTAACACAAGTGGAATACATCTTTTAATGAAGATTCTATTTCACAAAAAAAGACAATGTAGATTTCTTAGAAAAAATATTCAGGTTGAAGCATGAATGAAAAGTACATCAGATATAGGAGCAGGAATACCCTATCATGTCATTAGATATGGCCTACTATCAACTTAGTATCATGTTATTGTTTCTTCTCTTCTATTTCTTCACAAGTGTTCACCCCATTCTCTAATTGTTTAGACCTATGCCTTCTATGCATGGTAATATTTCATGAGTATTTTCTAGTCTATTGTCTATTTGGTTTGTGGAATTTAGAAAACCCAGCTTTGTACAAGCTTTGGTTTAGCCAAACCAAAGTTTTGCATATCTTCATTCCAATTTTTGAGATTTTACTGAAATTGTTTGTTTCACTCGAAAGATGCATGTGAAGTGCGTAAGCTTGGAGTTAAAGAATTTTTTTTAAAAAGTAGTCTAATCTATTGTTTATACACCTTAAAAAATAAAAACTACGTTTTTATTTTCAATTCCTACTTGCTAGTAGGATGTTGGAAAACCTTGTTTTGAAGCAAAATTGGAAGTACCGTATGCTAATTCCATTTTGAAAATTTTGAAACAAATGCACAAATTTTCAAATTTGGGTTTTGAAAAAGCCAATTCCTGTCATCTTCCAGGAACAAAATGGTATTTTGTTTCTAGAATTTCTCCAATTCTCAGCAAGCTATATATAATCTCAGTATGCTGAATTATGCAAGTTGTGTCTTAAGTTGGTTTTACTGAGCTATATTTCAATGCAAATGGTACTTTAAATGCAAATTATTTTCATCAATAAAACAATAATTGATGGCATAGTTTTTTTTTGATCAATTACTTGCAACATTTTTCTAGGTCAGAAAAAAGCTGAACCGCAACCCTTGTATTATTATAAAAGGATATAAAGAATACCATTCACATGGAATCTCGACCAAAGTGGCTAAAACAGTTTGTTACCCAACCGATAATAGATTAATAATTCAAATGGTACTGACTAGAAGGCTTAAACAAAAGTTGAGAACAGATGATTACATAAAATTTTGAACAAATTATGTAGTGAATATCATCCTTGTACAGAGTAACAGATGATAAAATTTGAAAGTAATTATGAATCGAATATAATAATTAAACATATTAACACATACGGTCACATGCTTCAACAAAATTTTAAACTAGTTATACATTAAATGTCAACTTTATACATCAGAAGGAATCAAGTAAATGAAAATTAAATAGAAAAGAATCAAATAAATACTCAATATCTTTTTTTCCTTTTTTGGTGCCAGCTTTCTTGTGGGTTATTTAAATGTGTTACACTTCAAGATGATATCTTTAATTCCAATAATCATGTTATAAAATTTATATTGGAGGTAAAACTATGGTATATGTATGCTGATAAGCATACAACAACAAGGAAATTTCAATCTAGTTCATGACACTACTGAGATGTATCCCATCTGCAACTTGTATAGATACTTTTCTTCTTCTGTTAAATGCTCATTAACCCATTCTCTATTGTAACTATGCCGTTTGAAATCTCTCATCATATTTGATCCATAAGATTCAAAAATTGTCAAATTAAAACATTTTAATTGATAAAAAGTACAAATGAGAAAATAATGTATAACATCCTAAAGATAAAAAAAAAATGAAATTACATCAAACATGAGTAGTGACATACCTTCATTTAAATTCATAGTTCTTGAACCAGCAAATAACTCATCTGGATCAGTATATTGTTGACTCATTAGAAGAGGAATCAAATTCTCTTTTTTGAAAAAACAAAGGTTACAAGAATAAAATCAGGAAATTTAATATTCTCTATTAAAAGGAATATAAATACTAGCTTTTCCTTCCTTATATACCTTGTCCATGATTGAATGACTTTTTCGGGACAAAAATCATCAAAATCATCATAGTTCTCCTCCTCCTTGGAACCTTCATCAGATGTCAATTCATATGAAGTAGTTTTGTTGGTTAGTATTGACTGGTTAACATCTGTAGTACATAACAACTTGAAAAATTATTATATCTTTAATATTATTTTGATTAATTAAAGTGGGAAGGGTTCTAACTCATAACAAAAAAGAAACATCAAATTTAATAAAGAACACATTCAATAAAGATCACGAGCAGTGACCCAAGGGAAAAAGATCATAACCAAAGCCAATAGCTATAGTAAACAAAACCAACTAACCATAAAAAATTGTACTATAAATATGTTTGTATAAATAATCTGAGAGCATATTTAAAAAGAAAAAAGAAATAGTCATCATTAATGTTATTTATTTCTTGGATTTGATTGCGTGAACATTCTTTTAACATAATGTTTTTCGTGATCCATCATCAGGATGAATGCAAAAGAAAAGAAAGAGAAAGGAGCATCTTGATGATGGATCACAAAGTGTGAACATTTTTTTAAAATAACATTTTCCGTGATCCATAATTAGGATGCATGCAAAAGAAAAGAAAGAGAAAAGAGAATTCTTGTGATGATGGATCATGGAATGTGATTGGAAATGTTATGTTAAAAAATTGTTCACACAATCAAATCTAGAAAGCAAATAACATTGATGGATTGCAGATATCGGATAGCTCTAATTTATCAGTATTAAAAACAAAATTACATCACATTTATTAAAAAATAGTTAGCATTTTACCTTTGCATGAGAATGTTACAACTTCCTCACTGCGATTTGAATCCTTTGATACAAATTTGGTAGAAATGGACACATCCTTTGCTATGTGGCATATACGTTCAGCAACTTCCTTTTCTTTCTCCATTCGTTGCTTCTTCTTTGTCTCTTCTTCCATTTCTCTCTTCTTTCGCTCATATTCAACCTATTTAATTATTTCTACTCTTAGCATACAACACAATGATAAAATTTTAATAAAATTGTAATTGTGAACTCCTGTCTGATAAATATCGATTCTAATCTACAAGAACATAAATAATAATAATACCAAAGCTTTATGTTTGTGTTCTTTTTCTTTAATCTCTAGACGTCATTGCTCCTCAGCTTCCTTCTGTTTCTTCCAAACTTCTTCTAGTCGCTTTATCTGCTTTTCTTCACATTCTCTCCTTTTCCTTTCTTCCCTTTTCCTCTTGACTGCCCCAGCCTCCTCTACAATTTTATGTCGTTGTTCCACCTTCTGTATTTTCTCTAGTAATTTCCTAAGCCTGTCTTCTTCCACTTTCATTTTCCTCTCCAAAGCATTTTTCAACTTCAAATTGACAATTGATTTTTTTTCCATGGTACCTCCTTTTCTACTTAGTAATTGAATTGTGAGTGCACTCTTTACCTTTTTTTTTTTTGTGTTCACATGCAAAGAACAATGAATTTCTCACTTCTATTTCTATATATTGTTGTATACGTGTGTAGAGGAGTGAGTAATTTACAGCGTAGGTGCAACGAACAAAATTATTCTGGCACATTGAGTGCGGAGCATCCACAAATGTTAAAATACATTCATTACGTTCTCCACCAGCACAAGGAACAAAATTTTGTAGATCCTCCCATTAGCCTTGCATAACATCCATTAATGGTTTTTGCCCTGTGGTTCAAAAAGCTTCACTTCCACAAGATCTTGTCTACTTAGTGGGAATTTTTTATTCATTGTGTCTGCTAATTTGATTCTAAATTTCTTTAATTTTAATTTGATTCTAAATTTCTTTAATGTTAATTTGATTCTAACTTTCTTTGATTTTTTTTTTTTAATTATGAAAATTTTATTTTTCAATTTCTATGTTATTAAATTCTTGATATCTTTGCTTCTTTATTAAATTCTTGCATTATACGTAGACATCACAATTTATATTTTTATTTTCAGTTATTTTCTTTTATTATTATTCCAATATTTTATGATTAATTATCCTCAAATAATCATTTCAATTTATTTTTTCAGATTTCAAATATTTCTTTTAATGTTTTTAATTGTATAACTAATTATAAAAGCTTGACATTTGTTTATACAGATTTTTATTAGATTCTCTAGTTTATGTAGCCTCTATATTTTTTTTCCTTAGTTCACAAATTAGTTTTAAACTTTTGGTCCAATCAGTAAGGTACCTTTATAATAGGTCAAGTAAAATAATGAGTCTAAAAAATCAATATCAAGATTGATAAAATTGATGAGAGAAATGATAACCATATATTTACTTTTTAATATTAATTATCTATATTTACTTATCAATAGTTCTAGATTTTTACTAGAGGAAACTCATATTTGATTCTTACCCTAGTGATATTATTATTTCTTTTATGGGATTTGTAAGTTGTTGTTTTTCTAATATTTTGTTATGTTTAGCTATTAGGTTCAATTTGGTTTGTTGTTAAGGTTCTATTCATCTGAGTTTTATAACTATGACTAAAGTATTATCTCCTTAATCAATTAGTTATTAGTGGTATAGTTTGAGTTTTATTTAGATTATTATTTTGGTTGAGATTCAAATAGAATTATAGTTGATGTTGTATGGAGAATTATAAGTATAATTTAATAGGGTTTAAGGTTAAATGTTGTTTAGTTTTTAATTAGGTTTCATACTAGAGTTCTATTCCTTTATTCTTAGCCTTAAAAGTTTATGTGCCTTTGAGTTCATGACTGCAAGATTAAGGCTAAATATGCTTTATTATTAAGGTTGAGGCTGAATTATCTTGATGAATAGAGTAACTTTTGATGCATTGTAAGGATTAATATTCCACTAGGTTAAGAGTAGGGATTAGTGATTAATGTGATTGGTCTTTAATTAGGATTAGTATTAGGATTCAATTGATGTTATGGTTAAAGTTCAAGGTTACCATTAGCTTAAGGCCTTGTATTCAATTTTGATTAGGGTCATGGTTCATTTTTTACTAATTTTAGTGTTAGGATATAATTTGGTTTAGGATTATGGGTTGATTTGATTTATTGTTCTATTTGGTTTAGCTATATGGTTCCATTTAGTTTAGAATTTTTTGATAATAGAGGAGTGGTTACATATGTTTGTTTCAAGTTTAGGTTTATTTAAGTTGATAAGTATGGTTCAATAGTTTAGTGTTTAATTAGTTTTCAAATTTGGGTTTTGTTGATTAGTAGATGTGCTTTTGTTTACAAATATTAAATTGAATCTATCACCCTATATTTTGTTACAAATAATTATTCAATGATTGGGTAAATGTGTGATAATCACCCCCCTTTGAATTTTACTAAAAGGTCCAACTCCCTTCACAAGAACTTTAATAAATTATTATTAAATTAATAGACAAATTTAACTTAACTAAAAATCACTTAAGGTCTGTTAGATCATTTCTAGATGAAGAGTGCAATACTAGAAATCAAGGAGATTGATCACAAATCTAGAAAATCAAAGTTCTTCATTATCTATGATTCCAAAGAATAAAATTATTTTAAAGTATTGGACTACCCGGCTTACAATGACATGCCTGCTCACTTTGAATCGGAACAACACGTGACATAAAATGAAATGTTCTCATAGAAACATACATTTGATGAATCCAAATATATAGATTTGAACCACTTCTATTTATTAATTTTATCAATCAATGTTTGTAGACAAGATATTCTAATTCAGAGATATTCAGAGAAATATGGGAATCATTTCATTCAGAAACATAAAATCAAAACCATTTTTTTTCTAGCACCCAGTTTTTCCAAACCCTTACTTGTTTTTAGCTAAGCTAATATATAAGTAGTCTAAATTACCATCTTTTCTTGATAAACTAACCTCCTAGTTCACAAATCAGTTTTCAAACTTTTGAGACAATGGAAAAGGTACTTTTATAAGAGGTAAATTAAAATAAAGAGCCTACAAATCAATATCAAGATCGATAAAATTGATGAGAGAAATGATGATTCATTGTATCTATCCATCTTCATCATCATCCTCTAGAAACTTCTTTGGAATATGTATATTAGGTTTTTACCTAATCATCTTCTTGAATTTAATGGTCTAACTCATTAATCTTATCTTCAACACACTTTCCATCTCTACAAAAATCAACCAAGTCGGCTGGGAAACATGATTTCCTTGAATTTAGTCTCATAGAGTCACCTAACAATATCTAAATTTTGACACTGGGTCATCACTAAAGTACTCAGTTGTTGTAAACACTTTTGCTCGACATCAATTATATTTTGCGATCGATACTAATCCTCAATCAAAACTAGATTTACTTGGAACTAACTGTAGCTTAGTTTACACTACCATCACTTGACATTCCTTAGCCTTTTAGTCTATTGTTCGAGATGGGTTAGATTTCTTGGCATAAAAAATCACTTTTCTTTACAAAAGTCTATCTAACTAAATGTCCATTGTAACTCCTTTTTCATAACTCAACCTTTCCTCTAGGTGCTATTGTTATGAGTGATTTCTCAAATCCTCTCCATCAATCAAATAGATATGACATTTAGACTTGGTAGCAATATGTCTTATCAAGATATTTGTCTACTCAATGCATCTACAAATTGATTTGTGACTTCTCTCTTATGCTTGATCACAAATGTGAAATTCTCCAAATAATCAACCCACTTGATATGCCTCTAATTTAATTTATGATGACTTTCCAAATATTGTAAAGTCTTATGATCAGTATATAAAAAATACTCCTTGGTTACTAAATAATGTCCCCACTACTTTAAATATTGAACAAGGTATGTGCATGATCATGGTGTGCCAAAAAGTGGCGATCTGAAAAAATATTTAGTTTTGAAATATCTCAAACCATTTCAAAATCTATTCCAACTTTTTTCACACCCACTCTAATACTAAATGAAAAAAACATCCTATAAATGTGCTTTTGGCCTATTTTTATGTGATTTTTACTTCAAACATATAGCTAATAACTTTTTTCACCAAAATTTGATGAAATAACAATGATTTCTTAAGAATTTTTTTATCTTTCCATAAATGTAAGGTTTGTCAAATTATGAGTTTAGTAAATAATTATTACTTATTTGCTAATGGAGTTATGTATAAAGTCTTGACAAACACACTACTTGAAAACAACTATAACTTTCAAATGGTATAACATTTTTTAAATCTAAACGATGCATCACATTCTATGTTTCTTCTACTATAAGGGAAAAAAATGAAAAATTGAATTTTACAGAGTTTTCAATTAGTTAAGGTGGTCAGACACGAGTTTTTTATTCTAAAAATACTAAAGTCAAAAATTAATTATTAATTATTAATTAAGAAAAAAAATATCCAAAAATATGTGTCACATCCAAGCATGAGTCTACTACTTATATCTAGAATATTATTTAAAAATATTATCATTTGGTTTTGATTAAGGTGGTCAAAAATGCGTCTACTTCGTGTTTTTCTTTTGAAATTTTTGTAATATTGCATTAAGATTCAAAATTTTGACCAATCAATTTTTTATTTTTTGAGATAAGTCCAAGTAGTTTAGAAACTAGATTCAATTTTCTAGAGATTCTTTTCTCTCAACTTTTTGATATAAAGTTAATAACAAGTAGAAAATTGCACATCAAGTTGACATAACCCTTATTTTCTAATTTTTTATTGCCACTTAAGAGCATAGTTTGGTTGACCATGATATTGCACATACCTAAAAAGAACATATAAATATTGATTATATATAGAATAATTCATTTTTAGCGTTATTTAACTTCTCACTAAAGAATGTAATAGGTTTAACATCTTGACTCACAACAACTACAATTGTACTATCACTTGTATCACATTCTATTTGAAATACCCTATTGAAATTAGAGAAAGATAACATTTGCAATTAAATAACCTTCCACTTAAATATTTCAAATCTCTTATCAATACCATGTGTCCACTTGAAGTCCTTTTCGTATCCTCTCATTGTCTTAGTCATAACTTTACAAATTGAACAAAAAAATTTAATGATCAAAACTTGCCAATCCATTAAATGATCTAACTTCACCAACATTCTCAAATGGAGGCTAGTCAAGAATTTATTTTACATTCTTAGGATCCATCTTCAAACCATCTTCATAAATTACAAAAACCAAGGTACAAAATATTATCTTTCATGAATGAACACTTCTCCAAATTAATCTACAAGTTTTCTTCTTTCAATCTCTCCAACATTTGCCTATTATGCAATAAATGTCCTTCCCTTCACTTATTGAATATAAGAATATCATCAAGGTAGAAAATCACCAACTTACCCTTGAATTTATTCAAAACCTGATTTATCAACCTCATAAAAGGACTTGGCACATTATTTAAACCAAAAGGAATAACCAACAACTCATACAACTCCTCTTTTGTCTTGAAAGTAGTTTTACATTCATCAAATTCTTTGATTCTAATTTGATGATAGCCAATCTTAAAATATATCTTGGTAAAATAGGTATTGTACATATACTCAAACTATCTTTGATAAAATTTTTTTGCAATAATTCATGAATTTGCATATTAAATTCTTCATTCTTAGATGGATTCAATCTTTAAGGTTATTTGGTTGACAAAATAACCTAACGAATCAGGTCCATACAATGACTTATACTCCTCGTACATGGTAAACTATTAGGTACATTATCATAAATATTATCCTTGTACTTGGTAAGTAATTCTTCAACTTCTATTGGAACTCGATCAACACTATCATCACTTGATGTATTAAGAATTATAGAAAAGAAAACTTTATGTTTCCTCACATCTTTGAAAAACTAATTTCCATTCACAAAGAAAACCAAAACTATTGTACAATGATATTCATATGGTATCTCTATTAAAGGTAACAATACTTGTCTTTTTCCATTAGCCTAAATGGTATAGTGATTTAATCTCCCATTATGTACTACTTCTCTATCATACTACCAAGGTCTACCCAAAATAATATGAAAGCAATCGATAGGCATGATATCACACAAGACTTCACCATAATATATCTTGAATCTTAAATTTTAGAAGGCCTTTTTTACTTACCAATAATTTATGCTCATTTCTCATTTCAACAATATTGTATAGTTTAGGATGTTTCAATCTCTTCAACAACAATGTGTTAATTGACACCCTTCATGGGAGGTAAATTTGCTTCAAGTGATGGTCAAAATAATCACACAATCTAATCTTGAAAAAATTCACTCACTTACAATGTGTTGATCAAGTCCTCTAATGCCAAGTTTTCTAAGCTTCCACTATTAAATATTACCTTGAAACATCTATCTTCAATCATGCATTTGGTATTGAGTAGAATTCTTCTTTAAATAAGTTCCTTATCAACTTTCTTATTCCACAAGAATCTTCTTATCATTAGGTTCCTTCAATTTTTTAGGTTCATTAGGTGGACTCAAAGATTCTTCTTGAGCTAATGCATTTCTATTACTAATACAAGTCTTCTTCTCAAATTAAGTACATTCAAAGTCTCTATGACCATCTCCATACTAAAAATAATTTCCATAGAATCTTTCTCTATTGTAACCAACTCGATAAGAACTACTTATTCCTCGATGTGAACTACCATCTCTCCATTTGGTCTATGCTTTATGTTTTCCTTTCTATTCATATTTGTCTATATCTTGTACTATACCATCATATCTCATATTTTCTTCATAATATCTAGCTCTACCTCTTTGAAATATTCCTCCTCTTCCTCTTTGTCTCTTCTCACACCTCTTTATCAAAACCTCTTTATCCCTCAAACCATACTAGTATGATTCCTTCACATTATCTATTTTCACATGATTGATCTCATCTTGAATTGATGTCCTTAAGCCATTCAAGTATCTAGAAACTTTTGTTGATATTAGATTTGTTTTTGACGAGTGTCAACACACTTAAGTTATTTACTTAGTTCATGCCAAACAAGTAGTACATGGCGAGCACAAACATGTATATTATAGGGCATGCTAAGTCCACAGTGCGTGTTGAGCCACTCATATGTCAAGTCACTCAAGTGTCCAGTTGATAGTGTATGCCAAGTGATTTAGGAGCTGAGACAACAGTGGATGCTGAGTGATACAGATGTCAAGTCACAAGAAAAAGGTTAGTGTATACTAAGCATCAGAGACTTTAGGTGCTGAGCAAGATAGTTTTGACATATTTCTTTGTAATGGCACAAACAACTATGTAAACAATTTTTGAGCTAACTTCACCAATCCTAAGTCACCAAAGTCACCAAAGTCTTTTTAAGGAGATCAAATCCTAAACTCTTTAGTGAGGGTGTAAGGTGTTGAAGCAGAGTATAGAGAATTTTGCATGCAGAAATCTAGCACTCATGGTGGCTAAGGAGTTATGAAGTGAGATTAAGTTGCAGAATTAATTGGAGTAGAATAGAGGAAAGAGAAGAGTATACAACAAAGAGATATCTAATCAAGAAGGATCAAGAAGACATCATTTCAAACAAGATTTGTTATTAGGTGAACAAGTGCTAACTGAAGGATCAATGCTGAGACATTCTAGCAAGTGATTTTAGTCAAAATCTCTTAACAGAGTAGTCCTAATAGATTGTATTGAAATTCTCTAAAAAAGTGGTTACTTAATTGCTATTTAAAGTCCTTTAGCAAGGCACACTTCTAACAGGGCATTGAGATCCTCTAACAAGGTGAGACCTAACAGTCTTTGTAAGCCTTTAATAGGGCAGACCTTTGATAGGGTAGATCATGTCTCATGATCAAAAAATTTTAACCTTAATTGGATACACTTTATTACTATAGTAGTGAAGATTTGTGGGTGTCATCCCCACCCTAGTTTTACCTTCTCATTGAAGGTTTTCTGGGTAATCATATCTGGTGTCATATGTGTGTGAATGTTTACTTGTTTACATGTTCTAGATATGCATGTTTTACATGTTATTTTAGTTTACTCATTGAATTTATGAGATGGATGTGTGGTGAAATTTTTATGGGTCTAAGTTTTAACTACTAATTCACCTCACCCCCCTCCCCCCCATAAGTTTACCTTTCCAATTGTAATTCCAACAACTTTCTCAACTTCATCATTTGCATGTCCATATCTAATATCTAACTTGTAGAACTCCTTAATATAAGCCTTCATAGTTGTAACCTCCTACCTCAAGTTTTGCATTCTCCTCAATAAATTAACCTAAAAATCAACAAGGATGAAATTCTTCTTCAATTTACCTACCATCTTTACTCAATTTCTAATCTCTTCTCTTCTTCTTATTTGTCTATCTATTTGCAAATGTTCCCTCTAAAGTGAAGCAAGACCCTTCAACTTGATAACTTCTATTTTCACCTTCCTATTATTAGAGGTTCTATCACACTCAAATAAATTCTCCATCTCAAAGATCTAGTCCAAGAAGGCATTGGTATTCAATTTTCCATCATAATTAGAAACTTCAACAATGAGTTTATAATTTTCTCTAGATAAAACCCTTAAAACCCTCTCTTCATCTTCTTCAATTTAAGGTTCAAGATTAGGTTCCACTATTTCTTCATCACCACAGATATCATCAAGATATACTTCTCTCTTTTGAGATATTTCAACAACATAGATAATGTCGCTATGATTTATCTCAACATCTACATAATAGAATTTTATGCATTTCCTCTACGTCAAACAATCTTGACAACATGTTCCTATAACATTGTAACCCTTCACAAGTTATAGGTCATAACTTAGATCTCCCACTCTACAACCAATTGAGCTAGGGTTCTCCACAATCTTAAAATTCACATGAACAAAACCTCACTTGGATACCACTTGATGCGAGGTATAATTATAGATAGGTTCAAAGGCTCAATAAATTACCATGCAACCTTAGTAATTTAATACAACATAAGGAAAATAATGAAGAAATAATGCTAGAAGGAGACAAAAGATAGATCTTTATTAATTTAGCAATTTAATCCATACATGCAAGGCTATAAGGCCTTTTGAGTTGTCAGAAAATATGAAAAATCAATTATACAATAGATTCTTCATGTAACACGCACAATCTATGATCTTTCAGACTCCAAGATATAACTCTACCTAGCCTTTACGTATTCTCTCTACATATTAAACCTAAGAATTGAACCCTTTATTTATACTTTCCAAAATGGCTTTCAAAAGATTCCAAATTTGCATTGGATAAAGCAATGACCAAATATAAGTCCACCTACTTCCCAATGATCGAACCCATACATTTAATCTAGACCATGAATTACATACAAAAGTCATCTCTCAAGAATCAAATATACACCTTGGTGAAGAAAAGAACAAGATGTTGGAATATTAGGAAAGGTAGGATGTTGAGAGGTAGATGAATTAGTATTCTGAAAAACTTTTACCATTAAAAAAACTCAATATTCACCTTAATTCCTCTATCACTCGGTAATCCTATATAACATCTACCACATTCATTTTAATTGAAACTAACTTAACTAATTACACATGCATCAATCATAAACTCATAAACATAAAACATAACACTTTACACAATCCTTTGATCACGCAAAAACAGTTGGCCATAGGGAAAATTGTAGTGGGTATGGTATCAAAAAATCTATCACTACTACAGTAAGAGGGTTCCTTATCAGGGTTACAATATATTGTCACTTCTAGTGACTTTCTCTATTAGGATTATATAATCATATCTACTAGGATCTGCCTTGCTCAAGAATTTTACAATAGTCCTCTAATTGTGTATTGAGTTAAGAGATTCAAATAAAATAAAGTTAGGTCAACCTTTTTCAAGGATTTATAACTACTACACTGATTACAATGTAGGAGAAAGTTAACTTTGTAATAGAAACTTACTTTTCTTCATTAGATCCCTCTTCTTCTTACTCATATATCACCTTCCTTGATTGATTTGCAATTCCTCTCAATTCTTCTCAATTCTTTGATATCTAACATAGGATACACTATGTACTTTACTCTATCATTTGCTTTCCATTCACCCTTCAATACTTTTCTCAGTAATAATAGAAACCTTCTAAATTATTCCATATAGGTTATTTATAGTTTCCTTTTGCCTCTTTGCAATGTAACCTAATTGGGGTTTAGGAACTTTCCAAAATCCATCATTGATTGAAATCAATGGTCTATAGAAAGCTATGATTTCATTTCTCCCCTTTCCTAGTTTTCATTGGTCTTTTCTACCTTATAATCATAGAACATTCAATTAACATTATTCAAGAAATATTTGTAAATATTCACCTTGAATTGTCTAAACTATTTTTCACTTGGTATGATCATGTCTCATTAGATTTTGTACCAATCCAAACTTTCACATAGTCTTTATTTCACTCAGTAAATATTATATTATTTGTGCTATCATTCAATATTATCTCTTCTCATCTATAACTATGTAGCTTGCTAATCTCTTTTCTTGGTACATTCTATCTAGCTTGGTGAATGCTTCTTCTCAATGTATATTTAAATACTCAATAAATATTGAGCTCAAGTATAATTGTAAAACTCATTCATCTCTTCATTCTTTTCTCAAGAAATATCATGACTTAGTCACTATGCTCATTTTTAGTTGGATTTTTGACAGTAATTGGTATTATGATTATACATGAGAGTAACATTCTCCCCTTTTGACATTAGTGAGAAAACATTATGAGTAGAAATAAATACAACTCCATCTATGCATATACATTTTGGCATGACCTAGTTTTCAAAATCTTTCTCAAAACTATTTTTATTTTCTATATTATATCAACTCTTGATAACTTTGTAAATAAACATAATACAAATAAATATATAGAAAAAAGTATATACTATCCTCCCTATTTTTACACTAATGTAAAAAAAGATCTAAACATAGAAATAATTACATTGGACACAATCCAAAGTGATTGAGAAAATCCTTGTGATTCTTTATTATAACTTCCAATGTACTATCCCAATTGGACTTGATCAGGTCAATAATCTTCTTTTCTATCCTTAGTTTGGTAGTGAGATCTATCATGTGATCACTAATAGATAAGTTCAAGGAAGCTATGAGATTCTTTGCAAATTTAATATGATCTTCTATAACCTCAACATGAGATAATATTAATTATTTAATTTTATTGATATTTCATCTCAAATTACTCTTTCTTTAAACAATTCATGTTGAAGACCTATAAGAAATATCACTTGGTTATAGTACAGGGACGATATACTTGGATTTTTTTTCAATTCACTAGCACTTTCCTTCATATGATCACTAACCTTTTGAAATTTTCTTTTGAGTTCACTTGTTAACTAGGGAATGCCACACAATTTTTTAAATAATAGTAAAACATTCTTCTCATTTTTTCCAATCTAGTATCATAGGTGGACAAAGAGACTTGGTGTATAGCAATTTCACTAGGAATTTTCTCCAACACTTGTTTCTCAAATTTCTTCTCTTCTCGCTCGGTAAGCTTTGATTGTGTATCAATTTTTCATGCATTAAGCTTGACCAATTTTTATAAGTTGATAAAAATAGATTTTCTTCTCATTCAATAAAATATCTAGAATATCTAGCAATATGTCCTTGACATCATCTACCTCTTTTTTTGTTTATACTCTCTTCTTAGTCTTCTTTTCTCAGTTTGTTTAGCACATAACTCGATATATATTTCTATTTTCTCTTCATCCAAAGTATTTGGATAGCAGTTTTGTATAAAAATAACTTTATCTAGCGTTACAGGGTTAGAATTGATTTCTTGTGCTTCCTTCTTCTTATTCTTAATTTTTTGACTTCTTTCTTTTTGAATATATAATGCTTGTGCTAAGTGATACACTTTGTGGGATAAGAACTTAGAATTTTAGACATCTCTATTTGATTCCAGTGTCTTTCTTTGATTCATATCCCTTTTTTGTGAATAAAAAACAATAGAAGCTATAGTAAGCGCTACAAAAGGCTCTATCTGTAACGCCCCGCCAAGGGATCCAAAGAATTAACCTAAAATTTTCACTAAGTTTGGTAACATTTTTTTTTTTAAATCATAAAAATTAAACCATTCATAACATAGTAGTGAAAGCAATAACATTATCCAACTGAAAGTAAACATAAACATACATACATAACAGGTTTCATTCTTAAGGATCCCTTAACGTTGAATTACATCTAAATTTAACTATTAATGATTCCATATATTACTACATCCACATAAAATAGTACTGAAAAGTCCAACGTTCTTAAATTATATTTTCAATTGCTCAATCATCCATTATACATGCCACAGGGTGTGAAAGGCTTAAAACAATATAAATCCATGTAAATAAATTACATCATCCTACTAATCCATGATGCAATAAAGTAAATGTACTCACATGTCCTACATGATACATCATCATAGAAGATAACCATAAAGAATCAAACATAATTAACTATGTGCACGGTTCCTCCCAACCATAAATAGCATCATTAGACCATCGTGGGTCCTAGCCATCTATCTATGTGTAACATTCCAAATCACCAAGGAGATCATCGGTATTAACATAGTAGGAATGTAACTCCTAAATCATACTACATCATATGCAGAAAGTAATCTAACATGCTACAACATATGCATAAGAAATCTAGTCATGTAACATAAAGCATAAGGCAAGTAAACAACATCATTTGTCATGTACTAATTATCAATATAAGGATACATGTCCACCATCATAATTGTAAGAATTTGGCTTAGGCAAGAATTCACCCAAGAACTAAAGAACTCAACACAAGCACACAGTAGACCAAAATAGGCAGAGTATGATCAGAATGATGATATTCATTCAATAATTGGATGCCAGAGTACACTAGGAGTGCCTGATTATAAAGGCCTTAGGAGAGCTTCTAGAATGCATAGAAGTCAGCACCATGATATGTCATACAACTAGGCACATGTCAACTAGATATGGATTTTCCTCCATTAAGCAAGAGATTAAGTGTGATAAAGTGAGGATAAGACTAAAATGGTGTAGCACGTAAATTAATGGAGTAGACAACATGTGCTAAATGAGGAGTGCAGAAAATTGTGTTGTCATCATAACAACTCGGTGAATGATGCATACTCCTATGTTGTAGACACCATGTGCATAATTAGAGTTGCGTAACTCAATGAGAGTTCACAAACTCCTAAGTGTTTGACTAAAATAATAATTAAATAATGCAAAATAATTAAATAATGCATTAACCTAAGTAAAATTTAAGTAAGTGTAATAAGTAAATACTTATTTACACCAATATCCCCCCCTTCAGTGCAAGTTAGGGGAATGCCCTTAAGGTTACGCAATCTAAGATGAAATGCAAGATGGATCCTGGCTATTAGGCCATGTTAGGTACCCATGAACATAAAACCTCATGGGAACCCCCCCCCCCCCCCCCCAAAAAAAAGAAAAAAAGAAAAAAGAGATAAAGAAGGATGCATCAATGGATGGAGTAATCAGGATCCCCCCATTACGACATACATCCAATATATACATAAGAGAATAAGAGGAAGAGGAAGAGAGACACCCCAAAAAGAAGAATTCCAAACAGTGAATGCTCTAATGAAGAAGCTGATCCAAGATTGTAGAATGGTGTTCCTCCCCTTAGGAAGAAATAATGCCAAAGGTACAAATGAGCCGCGTCTTCTATGTGTGGAAAGAATCCCATGAATGAGTGATGTCTATGAAACCTAATCAACTGGCTGAAGAACATGTCCCAAAGAACTGTCTGTCCCTACAACTAATGGAGAACCCTACTAAAACTGTTGATCATAAGTATCCACAATCACTTCAACCTACGATGATTTATCCTTTAGAAATTGAACAAGAGACTTTGGAACCCTCATGAAAACTAAAGAAGGTAATTCTACATCAAGAAGTAGAGGCAAATCATCAATACTGTTGCCCAAATCTATCACTAAACCTATATCTGGAAGACAAGATGTACCCTGTTGTCCTGGACCTATCACCGTTGCTATGTATGGATGTGGACTGAACTGATGAAGTGACCTCTCACTGTATCTGTCGATAGAACTCCATGTGTCTAAATCTGTTGAAGCACTATTGCTGGTGTCACTATCAGTAACCACACTATATGATCTACGAAGAAGAGTAGAGGACAAGCTCAGAGAACTTTTCTCAAAATGTACAATTTTCTCCACAAATATCTAATGTGTCTCTAGATCTAGAAGTCTATATGCCTTCACACTGTCTTCATAACCAATGAAGGTACAAGGCCAAGATGTTTGTGCCTTGTGACCCTTGGAAAATTTGAAGGCCCAAGCAAGACAACCGAATACTCTAAAGTGTGTCACAATAGGTTTTCTGTCACACCATGCCTCAAAAGGAGTTTTTCCATCTAAGGCAGGATGAGGAGAATGATTAACAATGTGAGTGGCACTTGAGATTTCTTTGAATTCTAATGATGGATCTAGAGACTTGGCATGAATCATGCAACTTGACATAGACTTAAGAGTTCAGATCCTCAATGCTGTAACATCTTTCTTATGTGAACTGAATGTTGAAGGAGTTTGAATATCAATTACCTCATGTCTACAAAATTCCTTAAGTCTTCTGTTCACATCCATGTTTCCATTGTCCATTCAGAGTACTTTGATGGCCTTTCTAGATTTTTTCTCTACAGGAGCCTTGAAGTCTAGAAATGCATCCAAAACTTCATTCTTGTTATACAGAAAGTAGACAAAAGTGAACCTTAAAAAATCATCAACTAAGGTAAGTATGGAGCGACCCTGGCTGAATGCAAAAGGACCTGCTAATACCATGTGAACCATCTAAAGAACACTTGTTGCTCTAGAAGACTTCCCTCTTTGTAACTTCCCCTCTGGATGCATATCCACTGAATTTGATGAACATTTACCCTTAGAAAAGTTGATTTGAGGTAGACCTTTGTGTGAGGCCTCGCCCCAACCCTCCGTAACCCTAGTTATTATTTTATCATTTTGATACTCACGACTCGAGATGTCGAGACATTATTTGATACTTAGAACATATTATATTATTTCATGTTATGTGATGTTACTTTCAGATATATTGATGTTTGTCATTTAAATGTTTTATGTACATGTATGTTGATGAATTATGTAAAATGTAGGATTAACACATTGATTTTGGAATCTTTATGATTAAGGATATAGGTAGGATGCAAGAAACCCTGATTGATGTATGTTTCAATTTATGTGAATTTCTGATACATATATATGTACATGTGATTTTACGGGACTACTGATGTGTGCAATGAGTGTGTAGATATTTAGCCGAGAAACCCTATGGAGGAACAAAACTGATCTCTTTGTGCTAATTTTTGGAAACCTTGTTGTTCGTAATTCACGTATTGTACTGTGAGATGTATGTATGTATCTTTCTATGTTCAGTAAATGTTAATGTTCGTAACTATGTTTTGTTAGTGTCACTTGACACTCGTGAATTGTTTGTGCTCCTCAGCATGCTAGTTAGGGCTAGCTGTGCAACCCATGGACCTAAGTCAGTTTAAGTTAGTGTCAGTTTGCTAATTGAGTTGTTAATCAAGTTTAGTCATCCCTAATCCGAATTAGTGCTTAATCTGCTTTTTAGAGTTGTGAGTTGGTCCTAATTTTATTCTTAGCTTTTGGATGGCTCTAAACCTATTCCTAAAACTTCAAAACATGTTATTATTATACCCAAGGGGTATGGGTATGGGTTAGGGGTCTTTTCCAACCCCTAATCCCCTTTTGTTGACTTTAGAGATCACTCAAAAAGTTTGTTTTTGCCTTTGTGCGAAAATTGCGAGTGGTTGTCATGAGTTGTCTTACCCCACCTCCTTTTAGTGTCTAACCATAGTGTAGGTTGAGTTAGGAGTTTCTAGAATTGCAAGTGGGTGGGGTTAGTTATTGCTCCCTTTTGGTGGTTGAGTTGGAGGCTTATTTAGAGGCCTTCCTTGGGCTAGTGGGATTTACCCAATCTCTACATTTTAGGGAGGAGTTCTTGAAGATTGAAGGAAGGAAGTGGAAACTCTACTCAAATTGTTCATTTCCATTACCTCTTTGTGAAGGTTGGAATTCTCATCTCTCTTGTTCAAATTTCATTCTTGTTTCATGCTTACGCTACCTTGTTGTTGTCTCAATGTTTGTATGTTTGTGGGTATGTTGGGAAGCTTTGGAAATCATGTTATTTTTGGTTGATTTCCTTTCATGTTTATGTTTGCAATTTTGAGATTTTTCTTGCATGGGTGTTTTGGTATTACTCACCCTTGGAGAGGGCAGAAGTGACCAATTTTGGGAAAGGTCTATTTAGTCAGACTCCATCTAGTTTAGAGTCTCTTCTCAGGATGAGAAGAGGCAGAAAGGTTAGGGTTTTATGGGCCCCTACTTGTCAGCACAAACCTTGTATGATTCTGGTATGTTGAAATGGAAGAACGGAAGTTCTTGGTATCTAGCCCCGATTGGGCATTTGTTGGTGTTGTGCTTGACTTCTCCTGGTTGGAAGAATCCACCTTTCCCTAGTTTTGATTCATTGTGAACCCTATTGTGTAAACCATGTATGATTATGCTTGTTTGATTGTCTCTTGGTTATGTTTGGTTGTCACCCGATCAGATATTTGTTTCCTCCATGGTTCTAGAGATGTGTTGCAGAAAATATTATAAATCCCTTGATGAGGACTATGAAGAAAATTCAATTTTATTGTTGAAATTTGGGATTGATACCCTATGTATATTGGTATTTCAAACTTTTTTGGATGGACAACGAAGCCGGGTTTTCTTCCTGATTCTTTCCTGGCTGAGCCTTTGAATCAGGTTTCCCAATAAAAATGGTGATTGAGTAATGTTACTTATCATGTGATTTGATCGTAATTTTAATCTAGATTGATGCACATCAAGAATATGATGGAAATAATGATGATGTTCAGTTTGGCAAAATATCAAGTTGTTCATATATGTTGAAAATGAAAATTTATGATCATTCGTGTAGATTTAGTTTTTATGATTATGTGATATTAATCAAACTTGCATTATTTTGTCACAATGGTTAAATCTATGTTTTAATTCTATTCAAATTATAGACCCAAAAGAATATATATATATATATATATATATATATATATATATATATATATATATATAAAATTATACTTTTCCTTGAAATTCTATACTTAGAAAAATTAAGCTTTCAAAAAAAAAAAAAGTGTTTTCCAAAAGAGTAATACTCTCTGGTTTTTGTATGAGAAGACATAAATAAATCAATTTACTCATATATGTGCTATTCCAAAATAGACTTGTTTGTTTTAAATATCCTAAATATCTATGTCTTACCTAATAAAATTTTTAACTTAATGTTACCCCCCCCTAGTCTTTACCTACACATGCTTCTCCCTAGGAGCTGACTTGTAAGGTGTCATCATGATGTGATGACATCATCCTGCCATGCCTGCCCCCCTCACGTTGGTCGATGCATGTGTTTTATCATATGGTAGTGTTAGCTGGTTTATATCTTTATTCCACCTTTTACCTTTTTCCTTAGAAAGGAGGCATTGATTTTTAAGTGGGCCTGTCTTGGTGCTACCCACGAATTTGACCAGGGTAGTTGGCCTACATTTTGCAGACCTTGGGCTGCGTGGGACAGCCTTGAGATTCGCTCAGACTTGTGGGGAGGGACAGCTAGGTTAGTTAGGGTAGATGTTAGGAAGTTAGTATAGGTTAGTGTAAGTTAGTATTAGTTTTATTTTTGTTGTTAGTTAGTTGTTTTTGATAGTTAGTGTAATTTTATGCATCATGTTTCTAAGTTGTGTAATTGTTATTATTTAAAGTTTTAATTTAAGTTGGTAGCAATTTAAGAGTAATTTTAAAATTATATGGGTTTGAAATTAGTTTTAGTATTATTTGTAGTTATTTTTTAGAGGCTAGTTTATTAGTATTTAGATAAGATTAATTTTATATGCTCAGAAAAAAAAAAAATAGAGAAAAAAATTTAAGTATTAATATGTTTCCTTAATAGAAACCTTTTTTTTTGGGAAGTTTTAAGTTATCAATTGGTATTAGTTAAAAATGGATAGATTGTAGATTTATTTAGAAATGAGTTTTCATTAGTAGTAACTTTATGGATATCTTTAAAACGTTAGTAAAATTCGTGTGAGCAATAGTTGTATTGATTCTGATTAGTATATGTTAGACAAATTGATAATATTAATTTGTTTCGCCTTATCATTTAGTTCATCTCTCAGTTATTAATGGGTAATTGTAACGAATAGTATTAACTAAAGTGTTATTTAGTATGAAGTTTCAATTTTAAATGAGTTTAGTTAACGTGATGAATATTTAGTTTTAATTTTATTTTAGTTTAAGTACTAGATAGTATTAGTGTTATTAAAAGAAGGTTAGTATTTTAGTCTGTTTACCGATTTATATTGAATGAATAACTAAATGAAATTTACATTTTATTTATTTATCATTCAAGTTAGTACAATTTAGTTTATTAAAATGTGATTGTTAGAAAGTGATATTAATTAAATTAATATGGATCAAGTATTTTATTAAAGTTATTTTGATTTTAATTTTTGCTTTATAGAGTTAGTTTATGTTTTAGTTAGTGCTTTAAATATTTAATTAAATATAATTTTGTTAGCTTTAATCGTGTTTTGGTTAGTAAAGGTTACAATTAGATTCTGAATTAAAGAAATTTAGGTTTAAGTGTAATTATGTAGAAAACCTTTAAATTGTGTTGTTAACTAGATCAAGAGCATGTTTGATTATTAATCATCATTTTAAAAATTTGTTTGTGTTTTGCCCTCATAGTTTGGGCATGACACTTTGACCATTTGGTATGTGCAAAGTTGCTAAAGATAGCGATAGTCAAGATGACCATACCGCTCATGCCATAATTGCAAGTTACAAAATGTGAGGAAGAGTACAACCTCTTTTGATCATTCACTTTCCCCACTGCAACTAAGGAATTATCTTTAAGATTGTGTACTTTTACTGAGTTTGCAAGGAACTCAACTCTATGTCCATCTCCAAAGTGAGTGACTTGGTACATTGATAGGAGTATGAACTTATGATTGGAACATAGAGAACCTCTTGAAACTCTCCATTTTCCATCTCCACATTTCCTTTTTCTTCAACTTCCATTTTGCTATCATTCCCCATGAAGATGTGTGGTACCCTTGAGTGATTCAAGGAAGAAAAATCCTCCTTTGAAGAACCCATATGATATGAGGCACCGGAGTCAAATATCCATTCCTTCGAAGAGTTTTCATTTGCCATGAATGCTTGCCCTTTGCCCTTTGAATTTGAAGAAGATCCCTACTCCTTATAAGCATTAGGAAATGGAACATTATGTTTCCTCATGATGTTGGTCAATTCATCAATCTTTTTAAGATAACACTCATGCTCTTCATGACCTGTTTTGTTGCAATAAGCACACTTTTTCTTCTCCTTATTGTTGTCCCATTTCTTGTTGGAATTTGAGGACTTTCCTTATTGATTTGATTGAGGTGTTGTCTTTTTTGCATCCTCATATTTGCTCTTCCATTTCATTTTACCCTTTCCTTTATTTGAAGACTGACCAACTAAATGTTGAGAACCCTCATTAGCCAACAATGCTTTGGACTAAGGTGATTTGAGAATCTCCATTATTTTCAACTTCTTTTCTTCATCATCCAACAGTTTTGCATATTCATCAAAAGTGACTTTCTTGTAGGCAGACCCTAAGGTAGTCTTTGAGGTGATAAAAGAAGATACAAAGGTGGAATATTCTGATGGTAGCTTGTTATGGATGAGATAGATCAGTTTGTCATCTTTGATATAACTCCCACAATCAGTAAGCTTTGTCCTTAATTTATTCACCTTGATGATGAAGTCTTGTATTGAGTCATATGACTTAGGATCTAAGAAAACTAGCTCATCTTCAATTTTGAACACATCTTCTTCAGACACTTTACCATAAAGGCTTTCGAGGGTATCCCAAGCTTCCTTGGATGTAGTACATTTCTTGATTTGATACATGATTTTATCATCTACCCCCAAACATATATCACCTAGGGCTTTCCTATCCATGGCTACCCAATCTAAAATTTCACTTGCTAATACATTACTACCTGCTGGTTTAGGAAGAGTACCATCTACATATTGTGAAACTCCATTATGCATTAAGTAATACAACATTTTGATAGACCACAAAGCATAGTTATGAGGATTTAATTTAGGAAACTTAAAGTAGCCCATAATGCAAAAAATGAAAGAAAATTATAGAAAAGAGAGAACACAACACCAAGAACACCCCCCCCCTTTTCACTAAATCAAGAAACCCCCCCAAAAATAGATGCTTTGGGCACTTTATTAGTAGTGTGATTACAATGGGCCCAATATAGACAAATTTATAGTCAATCTTCACCGAATTGATACTCCGAACGCAATGGAGAAGTCAGATTTGGCTCTAGATGCTCCCAATTTCTACGGATCCTTCAAAATTGAGTTGTTTAAGCATGGACAATCTCAAATGGCTATTTGATGAGAATCCTCCTCAGCTTTGATACCATGTAATAATTTGGCTTAGGCCAGAATTCACCCAAGAAATAAAGAACTCAACACAAGCACACAGTAGACCAAAATACGTAGAGTATGATCAGAATGATGATATTCATTCAATAATTGGATGCCAGAGTACACTAGCATTACTTGATTATAGAGGCCTCAGGAGAGCTTCTAGAATGCATAGAAGTTACCGCTATGTCATACAACCAAGCACATGTCCACCAGATATGGATTATCCTCCGTTAAGCACGAGATTAAGTGCGATGATGTGAGGATAAGACTACAATGGTGTAGCATGTAAATTAGTGGAGTAGACAACATGTACTAAATGAGGAGTGCAAAAAAATGTGTTGTCATCATAACAACTCAATGAAGGATGCATACTCCTATGTTGTAGACACCATGTGCATAATTAGAGTTGCGTAACTCAATGAGAGTTCAAAAACTCCTAAGTGTCTCACTAAAATAATAATTAAATAATGCATTAACCTAAGTAAAAATTAAGTAAGTGTAATAATTAAACACTTATTTACACCAAAAATAAT
The DNA here is from genome assembly GCA_028749045.1 of Cupressus sempervirens. Lineage (NCBI taxonomy): Eukaryota > Viridiplantae > Streptophyta > Pinopsida > Cupressales > Cupressaceae > Cupressus > Cupressus sempervirens. The sequence continues at coordinate 686,822,069 of CM053788.1, read as the reverse complement.
CCATGAATAGAAGATAGATGCCAACAAGAGAATGCATCAGTCACGGTGTCTCCTACGGATCTCAAATGATAAGAGTGGAAACGCACTACCACCTGACCACGTTATACCTAAATGGTCCACTTCCACCACGCTAAGGAGATAATCTCAAGTCCCAAACAGGCTATCAAAATCACATAGCATAATACTCTCTAAGTCCAGGAATCCTAAAAGTATACTAACTCAAAGGTTCCAACACAAACCGACATCTAATCCTAGAAGCACAACAAAGACATGTAGGAAACCTACTATGCAATAAAGAAAGTTTCATCACACAGATCATGCTAGAGTTACCTTGGCAGTCTCTCAATAGACCCCAACCCCCTAGTGATCCCTATGTAGCCACTAGTATCCTCTCATATAGACTAGGCATACTACGGAATGCAAGGTAGCAACCAAGCGTTCTCTCTACTCCCATCCTAGTCTGTACTAGCATTTGAGGCATGGGCGAGAACATAAAATTATCTTTTTAGGTTCATTTAATCCCCATTTAGTGTAAATGTTTTCACTTATTAATAAAACTTACAATGAGTTACCCTGGCAGCCACTTAGGGCCCCGACCCCCATTGCAAGCCACTTCCTGACACTACAAGTAGATAACCTACCCTAGGCTCATGGAATCATAAATCACAAAAATACTAAAAGATAATCCACAATATAAACATCAAATATCCATGAGTCAACTAAAAAGCATGCATAGATAATCATGACCACAATAGTTCTCTATTGGCAACTAAAGGTACCACTGATAATCACAATATCCATTGGTTCTCACCAAGAAACCAAAAAGTATCTCAAAGTAATACTGATCAAAGACTGCAAAATGGTTGAGTCAAAAGACGTCACAACATGACAACATCAAGAATAAGTCAACACTTCAGTCCCATCATGGTGACTGGAAAGTAATCCAAGGATAACCGATCGATGACTGAAAAATGGTTAAGTCAAGTGTCTCAAATACATATAACTTAGCTTGATTCAAGAAGATTGATGGGCAATACCAACCAATAAATACAAACATCTCATAGAGCATACCATCACGTTACCATGGTTGGGTTTAGAAAGATCGAGACCAAATAAGATCAACATGCCATCACATCTCATAAACTCCTGAGCCTCTGGTAACAACCAAAGATTGGTCAACAATCTAGTCAACCCAAACCCAAAACAAGAAGCATAGAGAAAAGACAATGCAAGAACATGATTTGGTTTACTAAAATTACATATTTGAACTAAGTGTGAAAGTTTCAATTTCTATTTGCAAGTATACTTCAAGTGTATAAAATTCTTCGTTTAATCTTCCAAGTCAACCCTTTTATCTCTTATCAAATCTCAATATAATAATTTACAATTAATTAGGCTACATAACTCAATGATTATCAGATTCACTAATGCTCTCATTTTTAGGTTTATTAACAAGTGAAAGACTTTCTTCTATCCTATAATTATTTCATATATATAGTTGATTCAATTAAGGTTTAACCCCATGTTATCTTAAAATCAACCCTTTCCAATGCCAATTCAATTAAATTTAATCGAATTAATTAACACTTATTCCCAAAGGACATCACCCATTATTCAAAATAAGACTTATCAAGTTTCAATTAAATCAAATCAATTAAAACTTCAATGTATAACATAATTATCAATTAGATTTAATTAATTCTATGATTAAATTAACTAGTAGCTATGACAATAACTACATGATTATCAACTGATGATAATTTCGTACATTAAGAGTCAACTATGTTTCATTCCATCAATATTCAAATTAATACTTTTAATAATAAAAAGTTATAATAAATCCCCAATATTAATATCTCAAATAAATTCCTCCTATGTACGTTGATTAATTAAATTAGTTAATTAATACTCCAATAATTAACCAATTCAAATTGATTAATATCTTTTACAAAACTTAAATCATTAGTCTCAACTAAATTAACTTTAATCAGATGAACTACTTAAGCCATTTATACTATTATTTACTTAATAATTTGCTAGACCCAACAAACATTAATAAATAATAAACTCAATTTCTTCTCCTGAAAATCCCCGAAATAACAACTTAAATATTTTATTTATAACATTCTTATTAACTATAATTAAACTAAATTCTAATTTAAAATGATTAAATTAAAACTAAGTTATTTATTTAAAATCTAATTAACTTGAGTATACAAATTTCTTTGATATTATATGTGTGTGTGTGTGTGTGTGTGTGTGTGTGTGTGTGTGTGTGTGTGTGTGTGTGTGTACATGTATATACATACATACATACATACATACATACATACATACATACATACATATATATATATATATATATATATATATATATATATATTCTAATATTATTAATCACATATGAAATTGAATTACAAACTCAAATCATAACATAGCCATTAACCAGGTCAGATAAGTGGTATATTATGCCCGTGGTCCATTTTTTTAAAAGTTGTTGTTGTAGCGACAGTACCATGCACTGACAACCACTACCGCAGTCGGCCCTGTGATCATAGTCATAGGTATGACTGCATCAACGAGCCGTTAGGCCGGCGTAGATATATATATATATATATATATATATATATATATATATATATATATATATATATATATATATATATATATATATATATATATATATATATATATATATATATATATATATATATATATATATATATATATATATATATATATATATATATATATATATATATACATATATATATATATATATATGCAGATTTGAAAATATATATCTATATTTTAAACAAGGAAAACATTTACAATAATGCTTGCAAATATAACATAATTTTTTTAAACAAATAGGGCTTTTCAATTCTATAAATTAAGAATTTTCTCTTTAATGATTGTTCTCTAGATTTTCCTAATTGGTCCTTCTAATAGGTTGTCCATATGCATCTAAGAACCCTTGCCCCATAATTTCCTTAGATCTACACATATGAAAATTTCTTATATAGAATTAACTACCCATAATGAAATGCAAACAACCAAGATATGAAAATCCTCAACAAGCATTTAGAAGACACGAAGAAGACAGGAAGTGCAAGAAGCGAAATAACATAAGCTAAAATCACAAGTGTCTACCTGGACACTGATGCTAAATCACTTCTCCTAAAAATCTACAGAGGAAGCTCCTTCCTTCTCCAACATTCCCGAGTCCTCTAAATGTGCTCCCTAAGCTACTAGGAGTGCCTGAATATTAAGAACTCTCAAGAAGCACCTAGAATGTCTCTAGAAAGAACCACAAGGTGTTGACAACTAAGCATGAGTCTTTTCCAACCTTCTAGATGAGTCATAAGGTTGTAGACATAATGTGCTCAATTTGTGCACTAACTCCTGTGTTGTTGACAACACGTGCATAGTTAGAGTGCAAACTCTTGTGTTGTCTACATGACAACTCCAGAAAATTTGCAAACTACTATGTGATAAAATATTAAAATAATGCACATTAATTAATTTAATATTCCCTTTACTCTTTTTAATATAATTTATTAATTTTAAATCTCATGCACTCACTTTAATAAATCCACTTGTTTAATATATTCTAATATCTTTTCCATTTTTAAATTCATTTTCAAAATTTAATTGCTAAAATATATAATAATATTATTTAACATTTATTAAAAATGAACTCTAAATATAATTGTACGACTAGAAAATGGGTTAAAATGCATAACACACTATGAGCTAATAATAAAACTCAAAAATCATACGTTAGCACCCACTAGTCTACCATGAAAACCAAGCTGATAAAGAAAGCAATAGAAACTCCCTCTTTCATTTGTAGCTCCCATGTCCTTCTTTCTTCTCCAAATGATTGTAGCTCCAATTTTCCTATAGTGCACACAAGATTGAAGCAAAAGCCTATGATATGGATAATGCCATGAGAATACTAGAAGTGTGATTTTAAGCTTGAGAGCAAGAAGTGTAAATGAAAAGAAGTGGGGACTCAAAGACTTCAGAATTTGGATTTTCAAGACTTAAGCATTGAGATCCAAAATGAGAGAAAGAGTGTCCATTTTATAATTGACATGGAGGATGAGAAAATTGGATTTGTCACCCATAGATCTGCAATGTGGAAAGAGATTCCTTTGAGAATCGATGATGCATATGAAAAAATATGCCAATTGTAAGATTCTATGACACATGAAAGTAAAACTTGGCTAAATGTGGAAGAGAATCTATGATGCATCATAAGACACCTCAACCCACTTAAAGCCAAGAATCTATGAGGAATAAGTGAAATAGGGACATGCGTAAGAGATAAGAATATTTGATTATCATATATCCCATCCAAGTGTCATAGGAGAATCCACGAGGTGTCATATCCAAGTGCCATGATGATGCAATATTTTATGGAATATTTGAATTAAAATCCCTCTTATTCCACAAAATAAGAATTAGTAGAAAATGGAATTAATGATGGAAAATGGAACATAGGAAATTGTAAATTTCCATCGTTTACAGATAATGAATCAATTAATTAATAAAATTAATTAATTGAGGATGATAATTAGGAAGAATAATTAGAAAGAATAATAGGATTAAGTTATGGGTTATTTAATCGTATAGAGAAAATTAGCAGATGATTGGCCAAATTGATTAAATGAATGCAACTGTACCCTTTGATAAACATGTAATGTTAATGTATATCAAATAAGATGATGATAGACAGGCCAAAGCCATGGTCAAATTGATTGATAGATCGAAATTGATAACATGCCAAGGACACATGACATGAATTGGTTGATATGTAACATTTAACCACCATTGTAAATGCTACAGGATTGAAAATGTTTGATCATAATAACATCAACAAACACTGCCAATATTATTAAAATGGTTGATGATGCCATGATTTAACATTGATAGCCTCAACAATGTCAAAGATTAGATGACAAGAATGATAGTTTGACCTAGCACTGAGAGTCGTGACAGTACTAAGGTCAGATTGATGAGATTGATAGGTTGATAGGTTTCCAAGACACTGAAAGCCACAACAATACCTAGGAGTGGATAAATGATGATTGATTTGGGATGTTTGATATGTTTTGTGTTGATTAGGACTGATTCTGAGTGATTTTAGGTTGATTTGGGGTGATTTTGAGTTGATTTGAAATGGTTTTGAGTTGATTTGATATTATTCCAAATTGATATGAAATTGATGTGAAAGAGGATACAAATGATAAAGTATGATCAATTTGGCCAAAAGATCAAAGTTAGTAGAATGAGAAAATGGGAAAAATTAGTATGATGAAGTGATGAAACCATAGATGAGAACCATTTCTAAGCATCTATATTTTTCCTCTCTTTGATACAATGTGATTTAGAGTGTTGTATCAAAGAATAACTGATGAGAAAGCGACAACATGCCCTAGTAGGGATGATATATATGGGTGCCCCCTCAAGATATCAACTAATATAAGCATATGATAAGTCAATTTGTCAACAAAAAGAACAAAAAACCATAGCAGCTGACAGAATGAAAATTAAAGCTAAAATGTGAAAGTTATGAGGCCTAAAGTGCAGAACAGGGTCAATCAGGAGCTTGAGAGTAATTGCATGGGTTACCAATCAAGAATGAGACAAAATGATGAAAATTATATTTCACTTTGTCCAAAATGAAGATAAAAATCCAACGCAACTGACAGAGTGCAAATCTGAGTCAAAACCCAAAAGTTATGGGCTCCAGAGTGAAACCTAGAGGCTCTAGGAGCAGTTTTGGGTATCCTAGGTCCCCAACTGTGCCCAAAACTCAACCAAGTGCATCATTGACACACTTGGTAAACCCAAGTGCATCATTACAGTACCAATTGCATCAATGATGCACTTGGGAAGCCCAACTAGTCTCAGAAAGGGAAAAAGCTACCCGAGAAGGCTCCGAGGGCAAAAATCAACATGACAAGGGACAAAATGGAGGCCAAGAGTAATCTCAAGGATTTCCACTCCATATAGTGAAAAAATAATGAAAATAATAGCTGATTATGTTCACAATAAAGATATTATTCCAACTCAACTGACGATTTGTAAATCAGAGTTGAAACGCAAAAGTTATGGACTCCGAAGTGCAACATAGGGGTTCAAGGAGCAATTTAGGATAACATAGGTCCCCAAGTGCGCCAAAATTCTACCAAGTGCATCAATGACATAGTTGGCATGACCAAGTGTGTCAATGATGTATTTGGGGACCCGAACTGTGCCCTGAAAGTGCAGATTGTGCCCTAAAAGGCTCTGGAGGCCAAAAACATCCCAATTGGACTTGAAGTGCCCCGAAACATTGCGTGCATGCGCAAAATGATGGAAAGATGTCAGAGCATGAGTGAAATAATAAAAAATTATCATATTTGTTCAAATATGATGAGATAAATTTGAAACTAAGGTTGAACTAGGTGGAAAGCCATAGAAAGTTGATTGACAGTGCAAGATGATGTAGGAATGCATGAATGCAAGATGAAGATGATTTGGTGAATCGGAAGACATGATTATGGTTCGATGGAGAATGAGATGAGAAAGAAAGATGAGATGAGGAGATGTTAGTATGATGGAAAGACTTTTTCTTCTAGAAAGTGCACTATATGTCAAATGGAGCTTTATTTTGATATGGCAAATGGAATGCAACACATCATGGCATAAAGGGCCAGAGCACAAGTGCAACCCTTTTGTGTAAACAAGCACGATGTAGAGAGAGAATGAGCTTGTCCTTCCTGAGACATATGTACATGCCCCAAAATCTCAAAGGTACATTGTAACATATAGAAATAGAAAAAGATGACCATGAACCATCCCAGCCACTCTCATAGATCAATTTTATATCATTGAGTAGCATAGGAACATGATCAAAGAAAAACAAAGAAAAAATAAATCACTCACTAAATAGCATGAGCCAATAGCTATTCTTGTCCATTATTAAATTCTTATTAATGTTTTAGGTGTGTAGATAGTGTTTGACATGTTGATAATGTGATAGTTCTAGTTGTGGATTCAGTTGATAAGTTCATAGTGATATGTTGGATTGATTGTTGGTTCATGTTGCTCAAATATTGTGATTGACATTGAAGTGTAGTGCTTTGAGTTTTAGCCTAAAAGGTGTAAGTGTTTATGCAAAAGGGGTGGTTATCCACAGTGAATATGTACAAGGTTTATTGCAAATTTTTTATGGGTTTTGTGATTTTTAGGGTTTTTGGGGATATTTGATTTTTTCGTGGGACTGATTTCTTCATGTCATTTTAAGATTTTTAGGGTTTATTCAAGAAATTTTATGATTTTTAGGGATTTTTTCAGGATTGTATTTGAATTTTTAAGGATTTTTTCAGGACATTATGTGATTTTTGGTGAATTTTTTAGGATTGTATTTGAATATTTAGGATTTTTTCAGAATCATAAAAGCATATATAGGTGTTAGCTCCAATTTGTTATGTGATATGTCCAATGGGTAAAATGTGCTTAAGGATATGCCCCTAGTTCAAGTTCAAACTCATGCACCATGTAGGTAATATGCCCACAAACAAGATGCAAACTATGTACAAAGGCTAATGACAGAGTGTGTATAGACTGGTAATGCTTGGTAAGATAACAAAGGACATTAAATAGTTCGTGAGCCATGGTCAAGGAGCCAAGGATGTCTTGCAATAGGAAGAATATGATCAACCAATGATATAGGAGAAAAAAGAATAGATGGAATCCTGATAGATGAAGGAGCAACAACTGATTACACATGGCACCTGTTTGCTAGGTTTTCACCATGGTACTTGCCCAAAGCACCTATTTGCGAGGTTTTCACTTTTGGACGAAATTTTTTCTCTTGACTCAAATTTTCATGCTAAGACACCTGTTTTCCAAGTTTTCATCAAGGCATCCATTTTTTCATGACTTTTTTCACTTTTTTCTTTTCTTTTTTTAGAACCTTTTGCTATTTTTTTTTTTGTTTTTTTTTCAGAACTTTTAGATGGAATCAAGAATATCATTGACAAATGCTGCGAAGATATCTATTGTTGGTCCTACTAGCTAATGAGCTTTGGATCCATGACTGATCATAACTACGTAGGATTTGTTCTGAGTCTATAGCTAAAATCAAACCACCAAAAGGGCCTCAAGATATGCCATTGTGTACCATATGTAAGATACTGTCTATCTCCTATGAATCAAGGCATTTGAGGATAATTGGGTCCAAAAAAATGTCATGTGGGATGTAACTGATGATAACATACAAAAAGGCTTGTGGGATAGAGATATGATGTTCAGTGCTAGGAAAATTAGGTAGCTGGATTTGGGGATAAACAACTAGATATAAGGGAGGGTTGGGAGGGTTGAGACCAATGAACTTCCACAAGAATGCTAATCTAGAGAGCTCCAAAAGACTTTGTGGCACATTGAACATTGGAACACTGATATTCATGGCATCATATTTTTTATTTTCTATCATTGGGAGCTGGTTAGCATTTGATCTTTTATGATCTAATAGCGCCTTTCGATTTTCACCAAGAGACCTATGCTTACTATCTTTTTATCTTTTTGCTTTGTAACTAGGTGGAGTTGGCTCCCCAAAGTATGCCAATGTGTTCTCTTTAGAAGAAATTGCATGTTTATGTTTGTCAATCATAATGCCTTCATAGATTTCAAAGTCTGTTATGAGAGCATCATCATTGTTGAATTAATCAAAAATTGGTGGTCCACGTTGGTCCCAATTCAACAGTTCAGGATAACTTGAGGGGATGTCATCATCAGTATTGAATGGACTTTGGTTGAAAGTATGGATATGGGCATTAGATTCTAATGTATCATTAGGGTTATGCTCAGAAGTGAGAGGATTGTTGGTTTTAGGCAGGATATCCTCATATGCCTTTTCATCATTCAAAACATCCATAGTCTTACATGAAGGTACCATGGTACTAGGAGGACCTATTTGTAATTGTTTAAATCCAAGCCTCAAACTAGGAGGTTGTCCTTTTGTAGTGATAGGTTCAGTGATTCCTTGTTTTCGAGATCCAAGACAACTATAGCCATCATAACCTTGTTTCTCCATGATAGCAAACCCAAGTCCATACTTGCTAGGAGATATAAAAGTGGGTTCTTGTTCACATATAGATGTATTATTATTGATAGAAGTATCATTCTTTGTATTGATCTCTGAGTGTTGTTCTTGAAGTTGTTGTGATTTACCATGAGATTGGGGAGAAAATAGTGACTCCCTAATGTGAGAGACTTGAGACATAAAGTACTCTCCACACCCATTGTCTTCATTCTTCATCTTTTCCTTGGCTTTACTGAGCAGTATATCAACATCCACAAACTTAGAGGAATTTGTGGGTTGTGCATCATTATTTTTTGGGATTTGGAATGTAGTAGCATCTCTTAGATTAGCACAAAACTAGAAGGGATGTGGATCACCAGGGATGGTAACCTCTATGTTGTGATAGGAAAACTTTAGACAATAATGATATGTAGAAGGGACTACTTTCATAGCATGAAGCCAAGGGCATCCTAGTATCATGTTGCAATTCATTTCTATATCTAGGACATGGAACAATGTATGTTCAATAGTTGGACCAACTCTGATAGGTAATGTGATGATGCCCTTCGAGAAGAGTTCACTCTCATCATTAGCTTTTATTGAGATTATTTGAGAGGGATCTACATCATCTTCAGAATAACCCAAACTTTTGACAACCTTGAGAGTATAGATGTTCAGTCCTGCTCCTCCATCTCTCAAGACACGTCTGACTTTACCATTGTGGACAAATACTTCGAGGTGGATGGGATCATTGTGGTTGGTTTGTCTTTAGGAACATCTCGAGGGGAAAAAGTGATATTTTTTGATGCAAATAGGTTCCCAACCATGGCTTGGAACTATGCAACATCAATGTTATCTGGGATGACTAACTCTTTAAGGGCTTGATCCAAGATCTTCTAATGTTGAAAAGATGATCATAGTAGGTCCAAAATGAATATTTGTGAAGGGGTTTTGCCAAGTTGTTCAACAAGGCTATAATCAGATTAAGTAGGAGCATTAGGTCTACTTGTGGGTGCAGGTCTAGTAGAAGTAGTAGGTCTAGATGGGGCTCCAGGTAGGGTGATCTTGCTATGGCATGTAGTGATAGCACAATGAGGGTCTTCAGCCTTCAATGTGAATGTGGATATGTGGAAATCAGACTCATTAAAGCAATTGATGGTGTATTCATAGCCAATGTGTGTGTAATTCACATTACCTTGTGAGTTTGAATTTGAAGTTGAGGGTTTCTCTTTGTCATGATTACCCAAAGGATATTTGAAAATAGTGTGATCAGAGTTGGATGCTAATAGTGATGGATCAACCGTGATGACACTATCATCAATAAGGTCTTGTATTACATGTTTCAATTGGAAGACTGATGAAGTCTTGTGTCCTTTGGTGCGATGGTAATCACAATACTTTTTTTCATCCCACCAATCTTCTTTAGTTAATGGTTCTTCTTTGATTGGGGGTAGCTGCAAGAAGTTATTATTCAGTAACTTTTGTAATGTAGTCTCAAGTGGCATTCCCAATGGTGTGAATTTCCTATCTTTGGTTCTAGGATGTCTTCGAGGTTTATCTTGCATGCAAGTATTAATTTTCTATTGGGGAGCTGATGTTTGATTAGAGGTTTGTGAATTTGTAGGGATTGCACCTTTCAAAATCAGTTGAGGTTGTGTTGTGCTAATCGTGCGGGCGTCCACAACGCCATCATTAGTCACATTCTTGTTTTTGGAGAAAAATTTTGTGTTGTCATTAGACAAGTTGGTGTTTGTGTTTTCTTTGTTTATCTTGAGGGTTACCTTACGGATAAGAGCATCTTCAATACTAGGCCCTTTTTTTATCAATTTAGAAATGGTGCTTGGAATCTTTATTTTGAGTTCATACATTAGTTCTAGGACTAAGTTTTCAATGCACAAGTTAACTTGTTGTTCTTCAGGAATGTCTAGTGAGCATTGACTAATTAAGCTTCTCCAATGGAGTAAGAATGTGATGAATGGGTCTCCCATCTTCTATTTAGTTGAGCACAAATCAAAAAGTGTCACCTCATTTGCAATGTTAAAGAAAAAGTGGGAGATAAACTTGTCTGCTAGCTCTGGCAAAGATTTGATATTACCAGGAAGTTTGGAGTACCATTCAAGTGCAGGCCCACCTAGAGAATGAGAGAAAAATCTCATAAGACAAGTGGGCTCATCACTGAATTCGGTACATGAAGCACAAATTTCTTTGATATGATCAACAAAGTTTCCTTTTCCTCAGTTTTTTTAAAACCTTGGAGCCTCAAAGTGTTTTGGGAATGGAGGCATGTATAGACCTTTATCGAATGGATTAGGATGTAGGTCCCTTTCTATGTATAGAGCTTGTTTCTTCTGGACTCCCAATGCCTTGACTTGTTTGGAAAGTTGTTTGAATTGTTGTAAGAGTTCTTCATTGGGGTTTTGAATGATGGTCTTTCGTTCAAGTATTTTGTGTCTATGAGTAGACCATTTGTTGTGGCGGGAACTATGTCTACTTGGTTTTGACATTTCTATGTCTGATGAGTCTGATGAGGTGTCGCTAGGGGGTGGAGGTATGTTTGTACCTCAAAGATAGAAGGTTCCCTATTGTTGGGAAACTTGTTGTGGTATTTGATGTGGCACTTGTTGTGGGATTGACTATGATTGTTGTATCATGTGTTGTTGTTGTGCCATGTGTTGTGGTTATTTTTGGGATACCTCTATTGGTGGTATGTGAGACCATGTACGTGCTTGTTGTTGTAGAGGTATTTGTTGAGGTTGTTGTGGCACATGTTGTTTTTGTAACAAATGGTTTAGGTATGCGATTTGTTGCTCAAGGAGTCATTGATATTCCAACTGTTGCCTGAGTTGCTCTTGTTGTTTAGCAAACATGGTTTGTTGTTGTTGGAATTCTTGCTGAAATTGTTGTTGATAAATTGTGTGTAAGTCAAGTGGCTTCACATGGGACTGTGTTTTAGGAATGTTGGATGTTTTCCCCACTGGAGATTGTTGTCATTGTGGTTGATGTTTTTGTTGATATATGGGATGTGTGTTAAGTGGATATAGACTTGGTTGTTCCTTGGAAGTGTTGAGTCCTTGTACCACTATAGGTTGTTGTTGTCGCAGGGGTTGACTAAGTCCTTGAGAATTGAACGTCATGTTTGGATTTTTGTTTTGGTACCTTTGTGTGTTAGATGTTTTTGCTTGTGACATCATATTGACTTGACTATGAGATGTGTCCCTATTGTGAATGGGCATAATGTCAATAAGACTTTTCCTTTGTGTTTCCATAGGGATGGTTGCACTTGATGTTCCACATGTTTTACTTGTGAGAGGCTCCATAGCATTTGATGTCATAACACTTGGTAAAGTTAGGAGCAAAGGTGTAGTTTTTTTATTTTCCTCCAGAGAATGTATGTCTAGCATCCCTAGAGCATGAGTCCCTTTAGGTGCACCTTTTTGTTGCATCATGTGACTAAAATCAAGTCTTAATTTCCTTTTGGGGTGTTTAGGGATTGGTGGTATTTCATCGAACAAAGGGTTAACATTGATGTGTTCAAATGTACTTTGAAGGATTTTGATGGTTGATTCTTGATGGGACCTTATAGGTGCCATTATCGTGTTTGAAAACTCCAAAGGGTGTTTGAAAACTCCAAAGGTTGTTTTCCCTTATCTAAGTCCAAATTGATCATGGGTTGTATGTTTTCAATAGTTGTGTTGGTTTGATGTTTTGGCTTGGGTCCTGCCACGTTTGGGTTGAATTTGACAATTTCTTGGGCTGCCAAACATTTGAAGTTCTTGCAAAAAAAATTTTCTTGACATGCCCTAGCCATTTCTTCATTAGTGATGCCATAATTAGTGTCAGAGTCATCACTAAGGTGTACAGTACCTTGTTGTATGTTTGACGTGTTATAGTTGAAGGTACTTGTGTTAGGTTGGCTAAATTCAAAGGAGTGTGATTGTTCATCTTCAAGTGTGGTTGGTACACTTCTTCCTCCTGGTGGTATTGGCATGAATATAGGTTCAAATTTAGGACTTCATTGAACCATCCCATGTGTGGGGGAAGTGTTTGGGGGAAATCTCATGGTAGGTGCATTGTTCAAGGTTTTTTGTGCCATAGCTTGATTATGAGGATCTTGTGGATACATGTTCAAGGGGTCTGCTAGTAATGGTTGTGATGCCTCAATTTGGTCTTCGTCAAAGGTTTTTTGGGTTTTATTGCTCTTTCTCTATCTTGGACGAGGTTTTGTTTGTGCTTGTGCCTTAGAAAACAAAGGTTGATAAAGTTCCTCGGGTCTCTGAGCTGATTGTGTCCTAGTAAGTGCTAGCCTAATTGCAGCTCCAATTTGCCTATAGTGCACACAAGATTGAAACAAAAGCCTATAATATGGATGATGCCATGAGAATACTAGAAGTGTGATTTTAATCTTGAGAGAAAGAAGTGTAAATGCAAAGAAGTGGGGACTCAAAGACTTAAGAATTTGTATTTTAAAGACTTAAGCATTCAGATCCGAAATGAGAGAAAGAGTGTCCATTTTATAATTGACATGGAGGATGAGAGCATTAGATTTTTCACCCATAGATATGCAATGTGGCAAGAGATTTCTTTGAGAATCCATGACGCCTATGAAAAAATATGCCAATTATAAGATTCTATGACACATGAAAGTCAAACTTGGCTAAATGTGGAAGAGAATCTATGATGCGTCATAAGACACCTCAACCCGCTCAAAGCCAAGAATCTAGGACGAAGAAGATAAATAGGGACACGCACAAGAGATAAGAATATTTGATTATGATATATTGCATCCAAGTGTCAAAGGAGAATCCACGAGCTATCATATCCAAGTGTTATGATGATGCAATATTTTATGGAATATTCGAATTAAAGATCCTCTTATTCCACAAAATAAGAAATGGTAGAAAATGGAACATAGGAAATTGTAAATTTCCATTGTTTATAGATAATGAATCAATTAATTAATAAAATTAATTAATTTAGGATGATAATTAGGAAGAATAATTAGAAAGAATAATAAGATTAAGTTTTGGGTTATTTAATCTTATAGAGAAAATTAGCAGATGATTGGCCAATTTGATTAAATGAATGCGATTGTACCCTTTGATAAAAATGTAATGATAATGGATATTGAATAAGATGATAATATATAGACCAAAGCCATGGTAAAATTGATTGAGAGATCAAAATTGATAACATGCCAAGGACACATGACATGAATTGGTTGATATGTAACATTTAACCACCATTGTAAATGCTACAAGATTGAAATTGATTGATAAGGTTTGATCATAATAACATTGACGAAAAATGTCAATATTATTAAAATGGTTGATGATGCCATGATCTAACATTGAAAGCCTCAACAATGTCAAAGATTGGATGACATGAATGATAGTTTGACGTAGCACTGAGAGCCACAAAAGTAGTAAGGTCAGATTGATGAGATTGATAGGTTGATAGGTTTTAAAGGCATTGAAAGCCACAAAAATACCTAGTAATGGATAAATGATCATTAATATTCGATGTTTGATATGTTTTTGGTTGATTAGGACTAATTTCAAGTGATTTTGGGTTGATTTGGGGTGATTTCCAGTTGATTTGAAATGGATTTGAGTTGATTTGATATGATTCTGAGTTGATATGAAATTGATGTAAAAGATGATACAAATAATAAAGTATGATCAATTTGGCCAAAAGATCGAAGTTAGTAGAATGAGAAAATGGGACAAATTAGTATGAAGAAGTGATGAAATGGTAGATGTGAACCAATTTTGAGCGTCTACAATATTATTATTAAAATAAATATTGTCATGTTCCAAATTTAAACTTATAACTTTTATCTGCAAATTAATTCTTTTTATTTAATTAATTTCCCAATTAATCCAATAAAATAAATATTAAAATATCATAATAATTTTCCATTTGATTAAATCTTTTAATTAGACTTAATAAATAGAAAATTCCCCAAAGACTCATAAAGTAAAATACAAAAATCCATCATGGCAAAACACATACAAAATTAAACCAAAAGGGTTAATATCATGAATTATGTCATTCGACGCATTTGAAGGCTATTCAACTTAGATACTTGTCCTAATTTTCAATTAGCACAAATGGCTTAAAGTGTTGGGATTTGGACTTGAGTATTTATCTCCCCCCTCTTACCATTGAGATAATGCGATAGGGTACGCTCATCCTAGCAATTCAGGGAAGTCGATACTCGGTACCTGCAACCTGCATAAAAACCATGCATGCACAAGAACAATATATACTAAACTAAAGAAGCAATGGCAGGAAGTGGTGATTCGTGTAGATCCTGACCAGTAGGTGACTATGACTCCCTTCCTTAACCACATCAAAAATGCTATACAGAAAGAAAACAAACACACACACCATACACATGCAAGTATGGGGTAAGTATCCATAAGAAAACACATATGATAATAAATCATCTAAATAATAATCATCAATAGCTTAAATCACTAAATAATCATTATATATACATGAACTATAAAGTACAAAGTAATCTCATCATATACCAACTAAATTTGAAACAATATCTGATAATCTCAAAACAATGTTACTAATAATCATCAACATAAAACTAGCCCTAAAAGAGTTTGACAATGATAGAAAAATGTGAACTAGGGGTAGGCACTACACTAAATCCAAGATGATTACTTCAATGATTATGTGTACTTGGACAAACTTGTGAAATATGCCTCCAATACATATCCAATTGCATGAACATAAGTCCACAAATACAATCTTGGTGCTCTTGCATACTAGTTCACCATGGTTTAGTCTTTTAGATGTGTTTAGTTCACTTGTGTGTTTTCAATACTAAAAGTGAAGAATGTCCTACTTTTGTACTCTAGAGTTTTCCTACTTTGAGAAAACCATTTTAATTGGGCCAAGATAATTTTAGGAAACCACATATAGAAATGGATGGGACTACATTTAGAAATGATAATTTTGACAACCTACACAATCTTCATAGAATTTTTTTTGAAGTCTTGTACATAAAATTATTGCAATCAGTGTCTCCTTCTTTGTACAAATTAGACGTTATCAGTTAAGGGGAATAAACCCTTGTAAATTCATGAAATCTTGGAAATATATTAGAAGTAGAGAACTAATTTCAAAGATAGGAAGCAAAAAAAATTGGGATAAATTTGGTGACCATATAGCTGGAATAAATTTTAGGTGGAAATGTCAACAACAAAAGCAATTTTGGATTTGG
Organism: Cupressus sempervirens; assembly: GCA_028749045.1. Taxonomy (NCBI): domain Eukaryota; kingdom Viridiplantae; phylum Streptophyta; class Pinopsida; order Cupressales; family Cupressaceae; genus Cupressus; species Cupressus sempervirens. The sequence goes on along the minus strand of CM053788.1, from coordinate 686,805,750 downwards.
TAGAAAATATCAAGTATCCACTCAGAATCTTATTATCCTACAAACTGGAAAAAGAAAGAAAAAACTTATGAGAACTTGGGAGAAAGTCATAATTCTTTTAATTATTAGATCACACAAAATTTTATTTCTCATCGATTGAAATGAAAATAATAGATTACCCCATCCAAGCCAATTATGATTTTGTACAATCACATGACCTTTCAAGTGCATTGAACCAACATTATAATGAGTCATGGCACTAGAAGTAAGTTCTAGTTTACAAAAATATATAGTTAAAGCACAAGAAAATTGCTATTAAACTAATGTTTAAAAAATGCATGTATGTAAACATGAAATATGAAAGATGTGTATGAGTTGAGAAAGATGAATTCAATGCTTGACATGACCATCAATCATACTCCTATTACAAATTGTGGCATATCAATAAAATGGGAGAAAATTGAAAAGAGGGGTATCCATACTTTACTTTGGCAATTTTGGGTATGTGTGAAGGGAACAATATTGCAAGAATATGTATATACAATAAATTAAAGAGAAGGAAGAGCGAGATCACAGAGTGTAATAGATAAGAAAACATTATTGTAAACTTTTTAAGTTTATTTTTATAGTTATATTTTTAAGAATTAAGTAGATAGTATGTATGTTCAAAATTACATAAGTATAATCAGGTTAACTTCATGAGTAAATACTAGAAAAGACAATAATAGACATTTTTTTCCTTCCTCAACATAGTAGTTCAATGTTCACTGATATCTCATGTCTTAAATATCTCAAGAAATCTAAGAATGTCACTAATGTTTTAGTTTAAATGTTACTAAATGATGGTAGATCTAAATTATATCATATGAAAAAATAAATAATAATATTTATAATCCTTATTGTTGATATGAATCCCTTTGTTTGACATTAGTTTGTATTGGACTATATTAATTATAGTTTCATACATTGATTTTTGTTATTAGTTTTACAATTATGTTCATCTTTATTGATATGATTGTATTAATTTTAAATATTTTACAATTCATTTTAAAACATTCTCTTAATTTTGAGAGGAAAATAATTTATATGAATCATATGATATATGAAAATATTGACTTTTGAGTGAAATATATTTATAATGTTTCAATATATTTATATGAATCATATTTACCATTGCAAGGCCTTATACTAAAATGTTTTGGTAACTATTCATTCCATGAACCTCTTATCATGAGAAAGGTCTCTAAATTTTTTTTTGGGAAGTTTTCATGTGACTCAAAGGGAACACCTCTACAATTATAAGTCTCAAAGTTAGGGATGTCCATGCATTGAGGAATTACAACACTAATGATACTGTTGAGCAGTCATTTAGCATGATGCTAATGACAAAAATTATCACAAATCTCTATCTTGAAAAGTTGATCAATGAACAACTCCAAGGTTTTAGATGGTTATTTTTCAACCTACTAGGAAGCTCAATTGAAGATAAATGTAAATGTTCACAAAGGGGCCTTTTCTAGTATCTGTCAATTCTACACAACTTTACCAAAATATATTAACAAAACCAACACATTTTTTTATTTTTCCATTTTATGATGAATGGAATTTCTAATCAATGAAACCATATGAACTCCTTTTCTAATCACCAATTTGAAAAGAAAATAACGAAGATAGGGTAAGGAGAGATTAAAGTAAATTACTAAAAAGGGGAAGTCCTAATGGACACAATCCAAAGCAACAACACGTCTGTTAATTAAATTATCAGAAGGACCTAGTAGAAAAAAAATGAAATTAGGAGTAGTGCTTCGTCAACTCCACTGATGCAATCATCGATGAGAAATTTGATGGAAAACAAAATATACTTCATGATAAATCAAATTTTGCAGCCATTAAAAGTGCACACACATGAGGAAAAATAATATGAATGAATAATAGTCATCCTTTCTCTAATTCACCACAACAATACAATTTTTTAACATATGTTAAACACCATAACTAAAACATCACAAAATTACCATAACACAATAAAACCATAGGCTCCGTTACTATTAATGAAGATAAATTCATAAAAAGAACCACACATTTAGCAAGAAATACTACATAGAGAATAAGAGAACCAATAGAATCCTTTATTACATCAAAATACTAGCCTTCAATACATATTACATTCATGTATTTAAAGTGTTCCCTTTCATTAATATGATACTAGGAGTGAGAGTTCTTCTAAAACAAATAGTATCCTAAAAACTAATAAAATAAAGCTAATTATATACAAACTAACTCTCTAAATGTTGCTAATTAGGTCTCGACCCTTGTTTATATCAATTAATGTGTGCATGATCATTTACATGACTAAAAATTGTAAAAGAACAAGAAGATAAGAAAATAGAATCCATGAGATGATTTAGGAGCCATTGGAGCTTCAAAAATTGCAAGAACATCCTTCTGTAAGATATTTTAGGAGTTAAACTATCATTGCAACACACTTTTAGTGCATGGAATGCTGAAAAACAAGAACAAGTAGTTAATTATCAATGCACTACAACTGAACCAAAACTATCAGCTCACCTTTGTGTTTGGTGCACATTATGAAAAGTGCACCTCTATGTTTGGAACACTTTGTGAAAAATACACCTTCGTGTTTGGTGCACCTTATGAAAAGTGTACCTTTGTGAAAAGTACACCTTGATAAAAGGACCAAAAATGATAAGATTTTTCTAAATCCACAATTTTCTAAAAGTGATCAAATTTTTGTTAGTCCACAATTCTCCAAAACTGATAGAATTTTGTATGTCCATAATTATCCAAAAGTGATAGAATTTTTCTAAGTCCGTAATTTTCCAAAAGCGATAGAATTTTTTCAATGTCCACAATTTTCCTAAAGTGACAAATTTTTTTACTAGTTTCACTTTTTTTTTTGAAGTGGTAGAATTTTTTCTATGTACACAATTTTCCAATAGTGACTGAATTTTTTCTAAGTCCACAATTTTACAAAAGTGAGTTAATTTCTCTAAGTCCATAATTTTCCATAAGTGACAAATTTTTTTGAAGTCCACAATTTTCTAAAAGTGACAAAAAAAATTCTAAGTCCGCAACTTTTCAAAAGTGACAAAAGTTTTTCTAGATCCACAATTTTCCAAAAGTGATGTAATTTTTTCTAAGCCCACAACTTTTAATTTCCAACATCTAGGTCTTGTTGACGATCAACCAAAATGATGTTTGGATGTTCTCCTTTGAACTTTTGGATGGTGAAGATGATTTCTTATGGATTTGATGAGTCTAAAGATTCATACTTTTCCATCACTTCCCTATGGAAATCATGAACTTCTTGCCTTATAACTATAAAATCATCTAGCTTAGAGTCCAAATCCCTTAGTGTCTCCTTGGTTTCAAAAATATATCCAACATGATCTTTAGAGGATACTTCTTGAAAAAATGCTTGAATTTTTGTACAACTATTTTCCCATAGCATAGTTGGGTTTTGGAGTCATCACCAAATATCTCTAAGCTGGTTGAACTATAGTATTTATTCACTACTAATACTTGTGCATGTTTTATTTTTATATATTGGATATCTTCATACATAGATAACATCACCTTATAATTAACCTTTATATTCTCAATCTAATCATCAATCTTATTATGTTATATCTTGTATAACATATAAAAACATTTGGTATCTCTCACTTCCAAGTGAAAATCCATGAAGTGTGAATTCTTGGGTGCTCCTTGGAACTTTAAAGTCATGGGTTTAAGTGTGATCTTAGCTACTGCAGAAGATGAGGAAGTCATGTTAATCTTCGAGACCTCTGTATGTTTTGGATATGTACACTAGCGTACCTTAAGACTTAGCACACCTTCATACTAGCATGCATTTAGCCTTAGCACACCTTTGTACTTGCACACCTTCTCACTTAACACATCTTCAAGGAGTTGAATAAGGTACTCAATTTTACAAAAGATAAATGTTTCAAGATTTCAAAATAATTTCTTGGCTTTTCTCAAATGAGGTCTAGTGTACTTATTCCTAACATTTTTGATGATTTAAGCCCTTTTTATAATCCAACATTTTCATGGACTCGAAATCCTTCTACTTTTTCTTTCTGAAATACTTAGGCACATGCGTTGAATATGAACATACAATATACCATAGTAATCTTTATTGTTATGGATAATTAGGATGCCATGATGAGCTACATAGAAGATAAACATCAATATACTAGTGCTACGGGGTAAACATAATTCTTAACAATTAGGCCTGACTAAAAAAAAGAAATAACAAAAATTTGTCAACAACTAACAAAAGCAACAATTGTGCACTAGCACACTTAGCACACTTATGGAGGTGTGCTCACTAGGTTAAGCACCACAATTTGTACATCTAGAAAGGGGAAAACCTAGTGCACCTTGTGAAGGTGCACAAGTGCACATGTACAAAACAAGTTAAGGCAGTGTACATAGCACACCTTGTTAGGGTATGCATGTGCATTGGGTGTGCTTGTGTGCACCTTTAGCTTTTATGCAATACTTGATATTCTTGGTTGGTAGATTTTGAATGATGCTAACTAAAAAAACTCCTAAATCTAAACTACAAGAGTTCCACTCCCTAAGGCACCTTGGAAAATAAACTATTCTAAGGAACAATCTTTACAGAGTCAAATTAAAAAAGGATGGTCCCCATTTCCAAAGCAAAAAATGGGGCGTGTGTTGTGGAACCATAATAGATATCCAAGGAATAAGGATTGGAATTGTCACAAGTATAAATTTTTTCCTTTGATTGAATCATGGACACAATTTATTATTGCAAGGATGAAGTGATTTGAGAAAGGTTTTCTATAGTGGATTTTGTATAAATATTCATATGAAATATGAGTAAAATATTTGAAGCATTATGAGAAATAGAAGGGATGGTGGAATATGAAAATTGGAGATTATTGTAAGTATGCATAAATAATGTTTGTGAGATACCTAGAAAATGTTAAGAAGGATAAATAATAGGATTAAAAAAGCATTTAAAGATAGAAGGAAAGGGATAATTGTGTTGAATGCATGCATTTATGAGAGGTGAAGCATAAGTAAATACACTAGTTATTGAGGTAGAAATATGAATATAGGTTTAATGAGGGGTACTCCTGTTATTGACATAAACATTTGCACACCATCATAGACGAATAAAAATAAAATTACAAGAAATAAAAAATTACAAAATTGTGAAGCTTACTTTCTATTATCATCAATGAAAAGATATTAAAATATTAAGAAATATGACATGCTAAAGCCACATGGGCAATTTGATTTCAATACTTTGCACGCTAGAGCTACCATATACATCATTAGAACTACCCTAGATAAACTTAGGGACCTTCATTATATAGGAGGGTTTTAACCACCCTAGACGATTCTAGAAATTATAACCCTCTATTTTGAGGCTAACCATCCCTAAAGTTAGATGATTTATCTTTTCTTCCATTGGAACAATCCCGTAAAATCTTTCAGAACTCACATGAGTTTTTGGGAGATTTTTATTTTTTTATTTTTATTTTATTTTAAGAAAAGTAACTTATGGAGACTATAACTCTTCACTTGTTGACTTGATTTATTAATATAACACATTTTAGAAATGGCACAAAGTTATCTAGTAGCTCAAGATTTCATGTGTGAGCCATGCAAAGGTTTAAACTATTTTGAAAGCCTCTAAATCCTTCATAGTTGAGTTCAAATTTTTGTACCTCTCTTCCAATAAATAAATAAATTAAATAATATCTTTGAAAGTAGACTTGATCTTACCATGAAACATTACAATAAATCTGATATAACTAAACTAAATCTCTAGAGAAATAGATTAGAACATTATGACGTTTCATAAAAAAATTAATAGTGTAAAAGAAAAATTAAGAAACTTCTTTAAAGTTAATATATAGTGTATATTAAGAAAAAATGATGTATATTAGGGAAAGACAAAGAGAGACCTTCAAACATAACCTTCTAAAGGGCCTAAATTTAATTAGCACTACCCAAACTAGTTGATGCAAAGGGTGTCAATGTTGAATTCTAGTATTTATATTCCCAAATATATACTCAATAGATCTCTTTCTATAAGATATTATTTCTCTTTAATTTTATGTATTTAATTGATTTGATTAGTGAGAGTAAACTAACTAATTAAATTGTAAGTAAATGTAGAAGTATATATGAATGCTAAAAACATAAAAGGATCAAATCCATAAAATAAAGAAACATGTCATTAGATTTGGCCTACTGTCAATTTAGTATCATGTTATTGTTTCTCCTCTTCTATTTCTTCACAAGTGTTCACCCCATTCTCCAATTGTTTAAACCTGTGCCTTCTACACAAGGTAATATTTCATGAGTATTTTCTAGTCTATTGTCTATTTGGTTTCTGGAATTTAAAAAACCCAAATTTGTACAAGCTTTGGTTTAGCCAAATCAAAGTTTTGCATATCTTCATTCCAATTTTTGATATTTTACTGAAATTATTTGTTTCACTCGGAAGATGCGTGTGAAGTGCGTAAGCTTGGAGTTGAAGAATTCTTTTGAAAAGTAGTCCAATCTATTGTTTATACACTCCTTAAAAATCAAAACCAGGTTTTTATTTTCAATTCCTACTTGCTAGTAGGAAGTTGGAAAACTTGGTTTTGAAGGAAAATTGGAAGTCCCGTATGCTAATTCCATTTTGCAAATTTTGATACAAATGCACAAATTTTCAAATCCGGGTTTTGAAAAAGCCAATTCCTGTCATCTTCTAGGAACCAAACCATATTTTGTTTCTAGAATGTCTCAAATGCTAAACAAGCTATATATAATCTCAGTATGTTGAATTATGCAAGTTGTGTCTTGAGTCGATTTTACTGAGCTATATTTCAATGCAAATGGTAATTTAAATGCAAATTATTTTCATCAATAAAACAATAATTGATGGCATAGTTTCTTTTTGATCAACTACTTGGAACATTTTTTTAGGTCAGAAAAAAGCTGAACCACAACCATTGTATTATTATAAAAGTATATAAAGAATACCATTCACATGGAATCTCGACCAAAGTGGCTAAATCAGTTTGTTGTCCAACCGATAATAGATGAATAATTCAAACGGTACTGACTAGAAGGCTTAAACAAAAGTTGCGAATAGATGATTACATAAAATTTTGAACAAATTATGTAGTGAATATCATCCTTGTACAGAGTAACGGATGATAAAATTTGAAACTAATTCTGAATCGAATATAGTAATTAAGCATATTAACACATACGGTTACATGCTTCAACAAAATTTTAAACTAGTTATACATTAAATGTCAACATTATACATCAGAAGGAATCAAGTAAATGAAAATTAAATAGAAAAGAATCAAATAAATACTCAATATCTTTTTTTCCTTTTTTGGTGCCACCTTTCTTGTGGGTTATTTACATGTGTTACACTTCAAGATGATATCTTTAATTCCAATAATCATGTTATAAACTTTATTTTGGAGGTAAAATTGTCGTACATACATGCTGATAAGCATACAACAACAAGACAATTTCAATCTAGTTCATGACACTACTGAGATGTATCCCATCTGCAACTTGTATAGATACTCTTCTTCTTCTATTAAACGGTCATTAACCCATTCTCCATTGTAACTACGCCATTTGAAATCTCCCATCACATTTGATCCATAAGATTCAAAAACTGTCAAATTAAAACATTTTAATTGATAAAAAGTACAAATGAGAAAATAATGTATAAGATCCTAAAGAGAAAAAAAATACGAAATTCAATCAAACATGAGTAGTGACGTACCTTCATTTAAATTCACAGTTTTTGAACCAGCAAATAAGTCATCCGGATTAGTATATTGTTGACTCATTAGTAGAGGAATCAAATTCTCTTTTCTGGAAAAACAAAGGTTACAAGAATAAAATCAGTAAATTTAATATTCTCTATTAAAAGGAATATAAATAGTAGCTTTTCCTTCCTTATATACCTTGTCCATGATTGAATGACTTTTCCTGGACCAAAATCATCAAAATCATCATAGTTCTCCTCCTCCTCGGAACCTTCATTAGATGTCAATTCATATGAAGTAGTTCCATTGCTTAGTATTGACTACTTAACATCTATAGTACATAACAGCTTGAAAAATTATTATATCATTAACATTATTTTGATTAATTAAAGTGGGAAGGGTTCTAACTCATAACAAAAACATAACATCAAGGTCAATAAACCAGACATTCCAAAAAGATGATGAGCAGTGACCCAATGGAAAAAGATCATAACCAAAGCCAATAGCTACAACAAACAAAACCAACTAGCCATAAAACTTTATACTATAAATATGTTTGTATAAATAATCTTAGAGCATATTTAAAAAGAAAAAAGAAATAGTTATCATTAATGTTATTTGTTTCTTGGATTTGATTGTGTGAACATTCTTTTAACACAATGTTTTCCGTGATCCATCATCAAGATGCATGCAAAAGAAAAGAAAGAGGAAGGAGCATCTTGATGATGGATCACAGAGTGTGAATATTTTTTTAACATAACATTTTCCATGATCCATCATCAGGATGCATGCAAAAGAAAAGAAAGAGAAAAGAGCATTCTTGTGATGATGATTTATGGAGTGTGATTCGAAGCGTTATGTTAAAAAATTATTCACACAATCAAATCTAGAAAGAAAATAACACTGATGGATTGCAAATATTGGATAGCTCTAATTTATCAATATTACAAACAAAATTACATGACATTCATTAAAAAATAGTTAGCATTTTAACTTTGCATGAGAATGTTACAACTTCCTCACTGTGATTTGAATCCTGTGACACAAATTTGGTAGACTTGGACACATCCTCTGCTATGTGGCATCTGCATTTAGTAGCTACCTTTTCTTTCTCCATTCACTGCTTCTTCTTTGTCTCTTCTTCCATTTCTCTCTTCTTTCGCTCATATTCAACCCGTTTAATTATTTCTACTCTTATCATACAACACAATGATAAAATTTTAATAAAATTGTAATTGTGAACTCCTGTCTGAGAAATCTCGATTTTAATCTACAAGAACATAAATAATAATAATAATACCAAATCTTTGTGTCCGTGTTCTTTTTCTTTAATCTCTCGACGTTGTTGCTCCTCAGCTTCCTTCTGTTGCTTCTGAACTTCTTCTAGTCGCTTCATCCGCTTTTGTTCATGTTCTCTCCTTTTCCTTTCTTCCCTTTTCCTCTTGACTGCCACAACCTCCTCTACAATTTTATGTCGCTATTCCGCCTTCTGTATTTTATCCTGCAATTTCCTGAGCCTGTCTTCTTCCACTTTCATTTTCCTCTCCAAAGCATTTTTCAACTTCAAATCGACAATTGATTTTGCTGCCATGGTACCTCCTTTTCTACTTAGTAATTGAATTATGAGTGCACTCTTTACCTTTTTTTTCTACGTTCACATGCAAAGAACAATGAATTTCTCAGTAATTTGAGGCGCAGGTGCAACGGACAAAATTATTCTGGCACATTGAGTGCGGAGCATCCACAAATGGTAAAATACGTTCATTACATTCTCCACCAGCACAGCAAACAAAATTCTATAGATCCTCCCATCTGGCTTGCATAACCTCCATTAATGGTTTCTGCCCTGTGGTTCAGAAAGCTTCACTTCCACAAGATCTTGTCTACTTAGTGGGGATTTCTTATTCAATGCGTCTGCTAATTTGATTCTGACTTTCGGCCGGCCTTAATGGGCCCCATCATGCCGTCTGTTTGTTTCTTAGCGGGTTGCCGTTAATTTTGAATTCAAACGGATGGAATGTTCAGATAAAATATTTGTCGCTTCATTCTGACCCAATAATTGTTTTATAGAAACGAAAATGGGAGCTTCTAAACAGAATATAGGCCTCTATCACACAAGAATAGAAAGACGATTATTCTCAAATATTAGTTGGAAATATTTTGATAGGCATTTCTGAAAAATGTGGAAGCAAAGGCAAGGCAAATGATATGCTCGATCTGATTGTTCAAAGAAATATGGCTTGATGGAATGCATGGACTACAAGATATGCACAAAATGTTCTTGTCCAAAATGATTTAAAATGTTTGTACCAGATTTAATTGCATGGTATAAATGCCGAACTTTGCTATAATTTTTTGTACTTTGCCCAGCCTGTCCGAAAATGGAAGCAATGAAATAGAATATACCCTCAGATTATACCCTAAGGTTGTAGCTGCAAATGCCCTGCTTCACCTGCATGCAGCAGCTGTAGGTACAAAGTGTAAGTATATAAGGCATACCAATTGTTTCATAAAAATATCTCTGAAAATTATTTAATTCCATGTTAGGGTTGGCAGATGTGCCAAATTGGAGTCATTAACAAAACAAGCAAACAGTTTCATGAAAATCCTTCAAAGCAATATGGTGGAACATGCTGACTATAGTATTTATAATTACATAGATTTGTTGAAGCTTTGTCGTATAACGGGAGTAGGTTATGGACAAAAAGTAAACATAGAGGATGGAGAAATATTGTGAGAGATAGTTGCAATGATACTAGTAGACATTTATGCAAAATATTATCACACATTCTTAATAATTCTGATATTATAGGATATTGTTGATACATTCGAGCATGTAAATTACTGAATAATATTTAAAGGTGTCGAATTATATATGTATATGTTTAGGTCAAAACAAGTTTAATAATTGTTTTATAGATGTATATTATGTGTGTAAAATTAATGATGGTATTCAATATGATGACTTGTGTTCAAACTAGAGTTTTTAGTTTAAATATGATTAGAGATCCTCATATTTATATATATTTTCTGCTAATATTTCTTCTATCATTCCTCCTTGTCATCATTTAACAACTCAATCTAATTATAAATATGTTACCTCTTATTCTTTTAGACATACTTCATTCTAGATATGCTTCTCACATGCTTCTAAACCCTCAATATACAAGTGAAACAACTTTGTAAATTCAAAAATAGAATTGCAATTCTAACTCTATTATGTTCAAGTCTTCACATTGTAAATGTTTGAATGTGAAATTGTTACAAACCTATGGCCCATTGACTTTATTTTATCTATTTTTGAATTAGATTGTGGAAAAAGTGGTTTTTAATGATACATGTCTAGATGTTATATGAAGATAAAGTCTTACCAAAATTATTCGTCTTCTTATGAATCCTAAGGACTATTCCCTTAAATACCTCTAATCCCTAGCTCATACTTTGATCCATTGTGTTGAAGCGCTAACCAACACTTTTATACCACATTTATGAGTTGGTATGGACTTAGATGCAACTAACCAATTCAATAAATATAATACAAGACACATAGAGTCTCCTAATGACTATGGAATTGGCTTCCAATATTTACATGGTAGAACTTGAGTTTGTATATCAAAACTCTTGAGCTTTAATATTAGAAACTAATTTTTAGAATTATGGGGGCTCCCCTATATCGTCCAACACTTCCAAATGTCAACAAAAAACTAGAAATATCTAGAAAGAATATAAGTCATGTTCCAGTCAAATATCTTCCACATCTAATTTTGTATTGTCTAAATATTCAGAGCCTAAATAATTTACAAATCTTACAAAGGTGATTGTTCTTCATGAACCTTCCCAATAATTTGATCAACCTTAATTCCATTAATTTATTTTATTTCTCTAAAAGGCTATCTAGGAGCTATAATGAGTGTTTTTTTTCCTACAATTTCATAAAGTTAACAAACACCATACATATAATTTATGCTATTCAAATGTAAAATCAATGATTTATAAGTAATGTGATTCATCTTGATGGCGGGAATAATATAGAAAATAGTTTGGTTGCTCTAATAAAACAAAATGTGAAAATTTATGCTTGTATTTTTTTTACTATATACACCCCCTAAATATTTTTGAACTAGTACTCCTCTAACAAGATAACAAACCTAGAATCATTCTCCTCCACCAACAATGAAATAATATATAATTCCATTTCTTGATAAATACCAAAGAAATGATACATTTTATTCTTATGCTTCAAAGTAAAGTACAAAATAAAATTTCAACAATATTTTTTCCATCTAGATTCTAATAGCACTACTTCCATATGGTTGGGGAGAGAGAGAGAGAGAGAGAGAGAGAGAGAGAGAGAGAGAGAGAGAGAGAGAGAGAGAGAGAGAATGTCCACATTCTATGTTTTACTATCGAAGAATGTCCACATTCTATGTTTTACTTTTCCTTTTGTGCACTATATCAGACAAAAAATTACTTCTCATGGTGTAGGAGGTCACAAAGCACAATATTCTATCATTGTTCACCATTCTTTCCAATGCTAAACTGTGTTGCTACATGTGAAATCCACTTATTTATCATCCAAGTTGATCAATTGAAATGAGTGTAATCTTTTTACAATGGAAAATTTGAGGAAAGAGTCTTTTCTATTCTAATTTGATGTGTTACAATTTCTAATTTCTAATTCGAGATGTTGTAATCTATTGAAATTATAATATGAAAAATTGTATTATCTAGTTAAATTATAATTGGTATGTTTAAATGATATGAAAATATCATCATAACACTAAGGTAAAAAAATAAAAACTTTATCACAGGAGCAACATGAGAGAGATTTGGAAAATAAAAGGGATCTAGAATGAGACTATTTTGTGAACAAAAAAAATTGGGGTTTGTTGATGAAGAATGTCTTTAGATGAGGTATATGAACCATCAATAGGAAGAAAAAGAGAATTAAAATTAGAAAGATAATGATGATGAATGAGACTCCTACACTCAACAAGATAATTGAAATGTGCAAATTTATCTATGATTTCTCAAGTTGAAGTCACACTGTCATATCATTTTGAAGGTACACCATCATCTAATATTGGAGTCAAACCATTGCATCATGTTCTATGTCCGACGGTGTACGTACTCACTCCTATCATATTGAAGGCATGTAATCAACATAAGAAGTTGGTGATAATTAATCTTTCACATCTCACGATTAAGCCACATCATCTTCAGTTGAAGGTATGGAATTCAACCAGAATTTTGTTGATGTTCCTAAAGTTGAGTTCACTAAAGCCATTAGAATACCTTATACAATTTCTTTTTAAAATCCAAATATTGCATTGATGTAGTCAAAGATCATTGGCACATCATCTTAATCATCATCTTTGTCAATAGTGCCAAATAAACACAAAGATCAACATTAGTCATACATATGACCTCATCTAGACTAACAAGGGTCATAATAAATTGAAAGAATGACACAAAGAATGATACTCTAAGTTAGAGCACTAATGTTTCCTAGTGTATCTACCTCTACATATTCCTTCACAACATAATGAACACCAAAATGCTCCACCTATGGCTTGCCAACATGCATCATAGGTAGATTAGGGTCATGGTGTTTCCCTTTCCTCTGAAATAATGACCCACCACCATGATAAACCTACAATACAATTTCCTTAATAAATATTTATGAACCTCGTGATTGATAGAGGGAGGAGCACCAAAAAACCATCCACCACTAGCCCCAAAAATTATTTTTATGTCATCAGTAATGCATTAATTAATATGGAACCTCTTTCTTTTAGTTCTAAGGATGTCATCTTCTCTTCTAACTTTTAAAACAGTTTACATATGTCATATTTTATTAAAAAAAAATTCATCTCTATAGGTTAACTTATTTTCATAATAACTATTTTTCTCTTCTCTCTTATTATTCCATACATTAAGTTTCCTAGTAATTGAGGCTACATAGCTCAAAATGGACTCAAGTGACTATGTAAGTTGTACCCCTAATAGGATTTGTTTCAGGAAAATTAGTGAAATTGGTGGAAGTCATTGAGGCTCATGTTCTTCATTCAATGGGTTTTGTGGTGGAGGGTTTTATGGTGGATTGGGTGGAGAGTTATTCATAATACCTAGGAGTTAAATAATCCTATTTTAAAAAGATAATAGAATATATTTAAGTTTGATTGAGAACTAAAATACTTTAAATTTAATTTAAAAAATGATTATTTAAAAAATTACTTCTTCCACTGTATTTTGATTGGCATTGACGTGGAGACACTTTTGAGGAGAATTGACCAACAAATTTGTAGCTGATTATGTGTTCCCAGTACTAGAAAACCTAAGGTTTGTGCTATCCAACCCATAGTGCAATCACCCTAACTATGATTGTATTATATGCATGGATAAAAATAGACAGTGACACCTTTTTGTTACCACATCTTTGTGCACTTATCCCATTTAATCTATGCATATAAATTTTGATACCACATTAGGGAAGGAACTCCATCATAATGAAGAGTTTTAAGTTGAGAATGGATTGAATGGAAATTTTATGTACTTTTTCTTCCTAACCTTCAATTGGGTATTTGCTAGATATGAATATTATAGCCCCCTATATTGGAAGAAAAATAGGAATATACCCTAGTGCTAGAAGGTTTTTCAAAGTGGCTTTTCATAGAAATAAATATGGAAATTTCATTCTTGATTATGTCTAGCTATGAAGAAAGCTTTTTATATTGTTTCTTATTTCTTAACATTCAAACTTTAATATATATATAATAAAATATTTATAGTCATAACATTTAACTTTCATCTCTAAATTCTTCTCCTTCACTATTATTTTAAATAATATTTTAGAACAATTGGAAACTTTGTGTCAATAAATTAAAAATCAGGATATTTCATCCGCACAACCTATCAAGTCTCATCGTAAAAATATAAACTATCAAGGATCTCCCTATAAAAACTATCTTAAATACTTAGTACTAGACACAACCTTCAATTGCATAAGATGCTACAAAATCATAACATTACATTATAATGACCTTATACTTGGGCTAGGAATATTTAATGTTGTAGCTAATTTTGCACTCTTCTTTTTTGATCGTGCGCCTTTTTCTCTAAGGGGTGCAAAACTATCTAGTTTCCTTTATTGTAGCATATATTTTTGTAATTATTTGTATTCAAAAGAACTATTTGATTTGGCCTAAAATGACCCATTTTCATAATGTATCCCTTTGATTGGAACATTGATACACCTCTTATTTTTATCTTCTTTGCATATTGGAGTGGATTGATGGATAAAAGATCATCTTTATATTCAACAAAATAATTAGGAACCAACTTTCAACAATCTCAATGTCACCTTATTTGAAGACATTGTTTCCAACATGGGGTCTAAAGAAAAATTTAAAATTTAAAATATAATAAGTGAAGCCCACTCCATAAGTAAATATGATGACTACTAAATGTCTCAATTAATCTATATAAAATATCATGATTACTAAAGGTCTCAATTAATCTATATACATCAACAATATTCAAGGATATAATGATGAGATTTAAAATATTTAAATTGGTTACAAACTATGAAGATGAGAATAATCGACTAGATGATAACTCACCTAGCATTATTAATTAAGGTTTGGAACTCCATAATTTCTTTTCAAGTAATTCAAATTAAGGATTAGGACTCTCTCTATTGATATCAATAGTATGATGAAATTTACATAAATATTGTATTGACTATAGCTACAGTTAAGACATTACATATTTTATATATCTTTAAAAAGATGCTTACAAGCTAGTAAGAAGATCAAAACATAAGCATAAACTAAAGATAAAAGGATTGAGAAAGGAAGCTACACAAATATCATTTGAATTAGAAAAAAATAAAAAATTGTAAAAAATCTAGTTGAGAGACATGAAAAATAATTTTACATGTTCTATAGAGAACTTATATGCCAATGCTTTGTGTCTGTGTTCTCTTTCTTTAATCTCTAGACGTCATTGCTCCTTAGCTTCCTTCTGTTGCTTCTAAACTTCTTCTAGTCGCTTCATCCACTTTTCTTCACGTTCTCTCCTTTTCCTTTCTTCCCTTTTCCTCTTGACTGTCGCAACCTCCTCTTTAATTTTTATCTCACTATTTTGCCTTCTGTATTTTCTCCTACAATTTCCTTATCCTATCTTCTTCCACTTTCATTTTCCTCTCCAAAGAATTTGTTAACTTCAAATCGACAATTGATTTTGCTGCCATGGTACCTCCTTTTCTACTTAGTAATTGAATTATGAGTGCACTCTTTACCTTTTTTTTCCGCACTCACATTCAAAGAATAATGAATTTTTCACTTCTATTTCTATATTGTTTTATACTTGTGTAGAGGAGTGACTAATTTATGGTGCAGGTGCAATAGACAAAATTATTCTAGCACATTGAGTGCGGTGCATCCATAAATGGTAAAATACATTCATTATGTTCTCCACTAGCACAACGAACAAAATTAGATAGATCTATTGGAAATATAGATGAAGTAACTAAGAGGGGAGGGGTGAATCAGTTACCACAGAAACAAGTCCAAAAATCCATTAGATATCTAAAATGCTTATTTATTGCGATACTTGGTAAATAGTGCATAAATACTTTAACTTGGTAATTTAACTAGTTACTGTTCATCTAGCATTCAAAGATATTAATATGCATGCAGAGATTAACTAAATGAACACAAGAGACACCATATTTAACGTGGAAACCCAATATGGGAAAAACTACCAAGTAACTAGTCACCAATTTTCACTCTTTTGAAGTGAGCCCTGTTAGGAGCCAACCCTGTTAAAGGTTACAATACACAGTGTTAGGTGTGACCTTGTTAGAGGATTTAATCACCCTATTAGGAGTGGCCTAGTTATAGGTCTTTAGAATAATTCAACTGAATTGTCACCTTGTTAGAAGATTTACAAAAATGGTTGTTAGACCAACTCTGTAAAGAGATTCTGAATTCACTGTTACAATGATAAGAAAGCAACAATGAAACGATCTGAATGATATGCAACTTATCTTCTGCTGATTATAGATCTATGTTCTGCTAATGTGAATCCTTACTGATTGAATACAACTTTGCAGCACCTCCAGGATATCTAATTCTTCATCAGAATTCGCTCATTATTCACTTATTCCTTTTTCATCCATATACTTGCTCTTCCATTAATTTTTTCACATTCACACATACATTATTTCACAACTTGAACATCTATATATATACCTTTCAAATTTATCAAGTTGGCTCATATATAAGTTACAAAAACTGAAAAACATCAATCAGCTACATTAATTCCATGAAATAAAATAAAAATCCTTCACTGGCCAACTCAACTTGGTAACCACTGTTCCAGAATGATTTTCTAGTGTTAACCAACTAAAACACGGTGAACAGAGCAAAACCTACAAAAAGTCCTTTGGAGACCAAGTGAACTTAGTTAGCACTAACCTTCCTTTGCTGACCTTCTGAGCTTGGTAGAAGTTAACTTTTTGCAACATTTCCTCTGATGACCGAGTGATCTCGGTAGATACTAACTTTATGTCACATTTCCTTTGATGACTGAGTGATCTCGGTAGAAGCTAACTTTCCTTTGCTGACCTTGTGAGCTCGGTAGACTCTATTTGATGACTGATATGACATTTGTGTAACATCAAAGACAACATTCAATTAACAATTTTATCCAACAATCTCCCTCTTTGGCATTGATGGCAACACAATATGTCATAGCAGAATGAAATTTGAAAACAAGTCTAACAAGGTTTTTCTTGTTAGAACAAATTTCTTTAGCAAACTCTCCATTTTTCACTAATCTCCCTCTGTGAAGGAATTACATAGAAAATCCTTCTTTCAAACAATCTTATCATCTGGTCCTTCCTTTATATACAAGCTGTTGTTATCATTAGTTCTTTGAAAACCAATCTGAATAAGATAGTTATGCAATCTTTCATAACAGGCTCTAGGAGCTTGTTGCAGACCATATAGTGCCTTGTGTAATTTGGAGACCATGATTTTTTTATCTGGATCAACAAAACCTTCCGGTTGTTTAATGTAAACCTCTTCATCTAGTATACCATTGAGGAATGTTGACTTGACATCCATCTGATAAACTTTGAATCCTTTGTGAGTAGCATATGCAAGTAAGGTTTTGACTCATTCCAATCTTGCAATAGGAGGAAAAGTTTCTCCATAGTCTATTCCTTCTTCTTGAGCATATCCTTTGCATACTAATCAAGCTTTGTTTCTTGATACCTTACCATATTTAGTCAACTTGTTTCTAAATATCCACTTGGTTCCAATCACATTTTTATCTTTAGGCCTGAGTACAAGTGTCCATGTCTTGTTTTCCTCTATCTGCTCTATCTCTTCATTCATGGCCTCAATCCAACTATCATTTCCTAAAGCATCTTTGATATTTCTAGGTTCAAAATCAGCAAGTAAACAAGTAACTTTCAACTTATTTCTTGTCATGGTTCTTTCAGATTTGTCTCCAACGATCTGATCTGTTGAATGATGTCTCCTAACATATTTTGCTCATACATGTTCTTTTCCTTTTGAATCATTGTTATTCTTTTGTATTTCAACTTCAGGTTCTGGCTATTCTGGCTTGATAGATATTGGCTCGGGTCCTTTAGACTCAGTAGACATTTGCTTGATAGCATCTGAGTGTAACTCATGTTGCTGTAGCTCAGTTTGAACTTCCTGTAACTCAGTTATTGATGACTCGGTAGTAGAACATTCCTAATTGATTGGTACTATACCAAGTTCAATGAAAACAAACCTTCTATAATCTTCTGGCTCCCTTTTGCTTTCTTCTTCAGTCCTTTCTACAAACTCATTGACTTTCACATGTGCACTTTCTATGACTTTGTTAGTAGATAACTTCAAACATCTATATGCTTTACTTTTGCAAGAGTATCCCAAAAATATTCCTTCGTCACTTTTCAGATCAAATTTACCTTTTCTAGATTCTTTTAGAATGTAACATTTACTTCCAAACACTTTTAGATAACTTACATTAGGTTTATAGTGATACCATAGCTCATAGGGAGTTTTGAATGAGTCCCTTCTTAGCTGTACTCGATTTAGGGTATGAACTGTAGTGCTGATAGCTTTCTTCTAGTATTTGATGGGAATGCCTTTTTCAATCATTAAGGTTCTTACACAATCCATGATAGATCTGTTCCTCCTTTTAGCTATTTCATTTTGCTTAGGAGTTCCAAGAGCTGATACCTATATTTTGATTCCTCTTTCAATGCAAAAGTTATTAAACTCATGTGAAATGAATTCTCCACCTCTATCTGACCTCAAGCATTTCAATCTTTTCCCTATTTCCTTTTCTACTCTGGCCAAATACCATTTGAATTTCTCAAATGCTTCTGATTTTTTATTTAAATACATGAAAATCATCATTCTTGAGTAGTCATCAACAAAAAGAATGAAGAAATTTTCTCCAGTATAGATTTCAATTCCAATGGGTCCCCTTAAATCAGTTTGCACAATTTCTAATATATCTTCAGACTGATAGTTTTTACTTTTAAAGCTAGTCTTTCCCATTTTACCAATCTGACAATTCTTGCATAGACTGACCTCAAGTTTCTTTATGTTAGGAATGCCTCTTACTTTTTTGAATTTTCTTATCTTCACCAAATTATAAAAATTGACATGACACAACCTTTTATGCCATAACCAACTTTCTTCAACTTGAGCAATAAAGCATGAACCTTCACCAAGTTCAAGATAAAATAAGTTACCTTTTGTTTGAGTGCCTAATCCAATTAGTTTTCCTTTGTCATCCAGCAGTCTTGCTTTTGCATGCATGAATTCTACATTGAGTCCATTATTGAGTAGCTATGCCACACTCAAAAAATTATGCTTTAGTCCTTTTACCCAATAGGCATTATCACATCTAAGTTCTTTTTTTAGAGAGATTCTTCCTCTTCCTTTTGTACAACTAGGTTCATTGTTACCAAATCTTACACTCCCACCATCATAGTCTTCAAAATATTCAAACTTAGTTTTATCACCAATCATGTGATGAGAATAACCACTATCTATGATCCATGTGTCATTTTTTCTCATATGAGAAATGAGTGCCATTTCCTCATCTTTATCAAACTCATCTTTCACAGCAATGTAGAAAATTTCATCTTCTTCTTCATCATTAGAATCATTAAAATCTTTAGCCATAAAACATGTTTTCTTACCTTTGTCCCTGAAGGATTTGAAGTCTTTCTTTCCATTGTACTTGTAATCTTTCTTCTCATCTTTGATTTTTTTGTTTGGGCACCTCGCAGCAATATGACCAATTTCTTCACATGAAAAATAGATTAGAGGAACTTTACCTTTATATTTTCCTCTACCTCTAGAATAACTCCGTGCTAGTAGAGCTTCAATCACTTCAAGATCACTGTCTAAACGTTGGTCGGATTCATCTTCACTTTTTGACTGGGATTCCTTTTTCTTTTTGCTTTTCTCCTCGAGTGAAAGCTTGGCTTCAAATGCTGATTCAATGTTTTTGGAAGCTCGAACATAGTTGTCAAAGTTGTCTAGTTCAAATGCAGTTAATCTTCCAACTATGGCCTCTAGCTTTATCTTATGATTTGCTTCACATCTTCTTTCTTGGATTGCAGAGACTCTAATTACATAGATTGGTAGTAATTTTATCAGAACTTTACTTATAACTGTCTATTCACTAATATCTCCTCTAGATGCTTTGGTTGCACTGACACATGCTTTAACTCTTTCAACATATTTGGCAATGTTTTCATCCTCTCTCATTTTCATTTGGTCAATTTGTCCTCTCAGACTTTCTGCTTTAGCTCTTCTCACATTATCATCTCCTCCATAGATTTATTTCAGCTTTTCCCACATTTCAAAGGCAGCTTTGCAATCTTTGATGTCATCAAATTCTTCATAACTCAGAGTAGATGCTATATCTATCATCATAATGTTGCGAGTCTTCTTTTCAGCAATATCTATGAAAGATAGTGTACCAGTAAGTTCTTCATATTTTTCACCAAGGTACTTCAGTCTTGTATCACCAATGGATGCTAGGTGAAGTCTCATCAATCCTTGCCATGCAGAGAAGTTGTTCTTGTTAAGTCTTGGAATTTTCCTTTTGTAAGACATCCTAATCTTTAGCTTAGATCCTTGAAATCTTTTCCTGAAAGCTCCAAAAAGCTCTGATACCAATTGTTGGAAATATAGATGAAGTAACTGAGTGGGAAGGGGTGAATCAATTACCACAAAAATAAGTCCAAAAATTCCTTAGATGTCTAAAATGCTTATTTACTGTTGATACTCAATAAATAGTGCACAAATTCTTTAACTTGGTAATTTAACTAGTTACTGTTCATCTAGCATTCAAAGATATTAACATGCATGAAGAGATTAACTAAATGAACAAAAGCGACACCGGATTTAATGTGGAAACCCAATATGGGAAAAACCACCAAGTAACTAGTCACCAAATTTCACTCTTTTGAAGTGAGCCCTGTTAGGAGCCAACCATATTAAAGGTTACAATACACACTATTAGGTATGATCTTGTTAGAGGATTTAGTCAGCCTATTAGGAGTGGCCTGGTTAGAGGTCTTTAGAAAAATTCAATTGAATTGTCACCTTGTTAGAGGATTTACAAAAATGGCTATTAGACCAACTCTATAAAGAGATTCTAAATTCACTATTACAATGATAAGAAAGCAATAATGAAATGACCTGAATGATATGCAACTTATCTTTTTCTGTTTACAGATCTATGTTCTACTTTTCTGAATCCTTACTGCTCGAATACAACTTTGCAACACCTCTAGGATATCTAATCCTTCATTAGAATTCGCTCATTATTCGCTTATTCCTTTCTCATTCATATACTCTCTCTTCCATTCACTTTTTCACATACACACATACACTATTTCACAACTTGAACATCTATAAATATACCTTTTAGATTTATCAAGTCGGCTCATATATATGTTACAACAACTCAAAAAACATCAGTCAGCTATATTACATGAAATAAAATAGAAATCCTTTATTGGCCGACTCAGCTCGATAACCACTATTCCGAAATGATTTTCTAGTGTTAACCAAGTGAAGCTCAGTGAACACTACAAAACCTGCAAAAAGTCCTTTGTAGACTGAGTGAACTTGGCTAGCACTACCTTCCTTTGCAGACATTGTGAGCTCGGTAGAAGTTAACTTTCTGCCACATTTTCTTTGATGACTGAGTGATCTTGGTAGATACTAACTTTATGTCACATTTCCTTTGATGACCGAGTGATCTCGATAGAAGCTAACTTTCCTTTGCTGACCTTGTGAGCTCGGTAGACTCTATTTGGTGACTGATATGACATTTCTATAACATCAAAGACAACATTCAATTAACAATTGTATCCAACAAGATCCTCCCATTAGGCTTGCATAACCTCCATTAATGGTTTCTACCCTGTGGTTTAGAAAGCTTTGCTTCCACAAGCTGTTGTCTACTTAGTCGGGATTTCTTTTTCATTGTGTCTACTAATTTGATTCTAACTTTCTTTAATGTTAATATGATTCTAACTTTCTTTAATGTTAATTTGATTCTAACTTTCTTTATTGTTTTTTTTTTATTATGAAAATTTTAGTTTTCAATTTTTATGTTATTAAATTCTTGATATCTTTGCTTCTTTATTAAATTCTTGCATTATACTTAGAATTTATAATTTTTATTTTTATTTTCAGCTATTTTCTTTTATTATTATTCCAATATTTTATGATTAATTTTCCTCAAATAATCATTTCAATTTGTTTTTTCAGATTTCAAATATTTCTTTTAGTGTTTTTAATTGTATAAGTAATTATAAAAACTTGACATTTGTTTATACAGATTTTTATTAGATTCTCTAGTTTATGTAGCCTCCATATTTTTTTTCCTTAGTTCACAAATCAGTTTTAAACTTTTGGTCCAATGAGTAAGGTACCTTTATAATAGGTCTAGTAAAATAATGAGTCTAAAAATCAATATCAAGATCGATAAAATTGACGAGAGAAATGATAACCATATATTTACTTTTTAATATTAATCATCTATATTTACTTATCAATATTTTTAGATTTTTAATAGAGGAAACTCATATTTTATTTTTACTCTAGTGATATTATTATTTCTTTTATGGGATCTGTAATTTGTTTTTTTTCTAATATTTGGTCATGTTTAGCTATTAGGTTCAATTTGGTTTGTTGTCAGTGTTCTATTCATCTGATTTTTATAAGTATGACTAAAGTATTATCTCCTTAATCAATTATTTATTAGTGGTATAGTTTGAGTTTGATTTAGATTATTATTTTGGTTGAGATTCAAATAGAATTATAGTTGATGTTGTGTGGAGAATTATAAGTCTAATTTAATAAGGTTTAACGTTAAATTTTGGTTAGTTTTTAATTAGGTTTCATACTAGAGTTCTATTCCTTTATTCTTAGCCTTAAAAGTTTATTTACCTTTGAGTTCATGACCACAAGATTAAGGCTAAATATGTTTTATTATTAACGTTAAGGCTCAATTATGTTGATGAATAAAGTAACTTTTCATGCATTGTAAGGAGTAATATTCCACTGGGTTAAGAGTAGGGATTAGTGATTAATGTGATTGGTCTTTAATTAGGATTAGTATTAGGATTCAATTGATGTTATGGTTAAAGTTCAAGGTTACCATTAGCTTAAGGCCTTGTGTTCAATTTTGATCAGGGCCATGGTTCATTTTTTACTACTTTTAGTGTTAGGATATAATCTGGTTTAGGATTATGGGTTGATTTGATTTATTGTTCTATTTGGTTTCGCTATATGGTTCTATTTAGTTTAGAATTTTTTGATAATAGAGGAGTGGTTATATATGTTTTAGTTTCAAGTTTAGGTTTATTTAAGTTGATAAATATGGTTCAATAGTTTAGTGTTTAATTAGTTTTCAAATTTAGGTTTTGTTGATTAGTAGATGTGCTTTTGTTTACAAATATTAAATTGACTCTATCACCCTATTTTTTGTTACAAATAATTATTAAATGATTGGGTAAATGTGCAATAATCAGTCCCATTTGAATTTTAATAAAAGGTCCAACTCCCTTCATAAGAACTCTAATAAACCATTATTAAATTAATAGAGAAATTAAATTTAACTGAAAATCACTTAAGGTCTCTTAGATCATTTCTAGATGAAGAGTGTAATATTAGAAATCAATGAGATTGATCATAAATCTAGAAAATCAAAGTTCTTCATTATTTATGATTCCAAAGAATAAAATTCTTTTCAAGTTTTTTCTCATAGAAACATACATTTTATGAATCCAAATATAGATTTGAACCACTTCTATATATTAATTTTATCAATCAATGTTTGTAGACATGACATTCTAATTCAGAGATATTCAGAGAAATATGGGAATCATTTCATTCATAAACATAAAATCAAAACCATTTTTTTTCTAGCACCTACTTTTTCCAAACCCTTATTAGTTTTTAGCTAAGCTAATATATAAGTAATCTAAATATCCAATCCTTCTTGAAAAACTGACCTCCTAGTTCACAAATCAGTTTTCAAACTTTTGAGACAATGGATAAGGTACCTTTATAATAGGTAAAGTAAAATAAAGAGTCTATAAATAAATATCAAGATCGATAAAATTGATGAGAGAAATGATGATTCATTCTATCTATCAATCTTCTTCATCATTCTCTAGAAACTTCTTTGTAATATGTCTATTAGGTGTTTACCTAATCATCTCCTTGAATTTAAAGGTCCAACTCATCAATCTTATCTTCAACACACTTTCCATCTCTATAGAAATCAACCTAGTCAACTAGGAAACATGATTTCCTTGAATTTATTCCCATACTGTCACCTAACAATATCTAAATTTTGACACTAGGTCATCACTAAATTACTCATTTGTTGTAATGATTTTTGCTCGACATCAGTTATCTTTTGCGATTGATACTAATGCTCAATCAACACTAGATTTAATTAGAACTAACTGTAGCTCAGTTGACACTAGCATCACTTGACATTCCTTAACCTTTTACTCTGTTGGTCGAGATGGGTTAGCTTTCTTGGCATAAAAAATCACTTTTCTTTATAAAATTCTATCTAACTAAATGTCTATTTTAACTCCTTTTTCATAAGTCAACTTTTCCTCTAGGTGCTATTGTTATGAGTGATTTCTCAAATCCTCTCCATCAATCAAATAGATATGACATTTAGATTAGGTAGCAATATGTCTTATCAAGAGATTTGACATCTATGAGAAAAAAATAATTGTTTGAATTGTAAGTTTACAATATATGCATGCTCTCCACTACTCAAAAAAATCAAGCTCAGTTTCATACAAAGCCTTTATCTCATTAAAATCAATAAATTCAACCTTCATCTTGGTCAACAAAGATATTTGTCTACTCAATGCATCTACAAATTGATTTGTGACTTCTCTCTTATGCTTGATCACAAATGTGAAATTCTCCAAATAGTCAACCCACTTGATATACCTCTAATTTAATTAATGATGACTTTCAAAATATTGTAAATTCCTATGATCGGTATACAAAAAAAACTCCTTGGTTACTAAATAATGTCCCTATTTCTTTAAATATTGAACAAGGTATGTGCAAGATCATGGTTTGCCAAAAAGTGGCGATCTGAAAAAATCTTTAGTTTTGAAATATCTCAAACCATTTCAAAATCTATTCCAACCTTTTTCATACCCACCCTAATACTAAATGAAGAAACATCATATAAATGTGCTTTTGGCCTATTTTTTATATGATTTTTACTTCAAACATATAGCTAACGACTTTTTTTCACCAAAATTTGATGAAATAAAAATGGTTTCTTAAGAATTTTCTTATCTTTCCATAAATGTAAGGTTTGTCAAATTAAGAGTTTAGTAAATAATTATTACTTATTTTCTAATAGAGTTATGTATAAAGTCTTGACAAACACACTACTTGAAAAAAAACTATAACTTTCAAATGG
Organism: Cupressus sempervirens; assembly: GCA_028749045.1. Classification (NCBI taxonomy): domain Eukaryota; kingdom Viridiplantae; phylum Streptophyta; class Pinopsida; order Cupressales; family Cupressaceae; genus Cupressus; species Cupressus sempervirens. The sequence goes on along the minus strand of CM053788.1, from coordinate 686,779,945 downwards.
TACAACATTTTTTAAATCCAAAAGATGCCTCACAGTCTATGTTTCTTCTACTATAAGGTAAAAAAATGAAAAGTTGAATTTTACAAAGTTTCCAATTAGTTAAGGTGGTCAGACACGAGTTTTTTATTATAAAAATACTAAAGTCAAAAATTAATTATTAATTATTAATTAAGAATAAAAAATCCCAAAAATGTGTGTCACATCCAAGCATGAGTCTACTACTTATATCTAGAATATTATTAAAAAATATTATCATTTGGTTTTGATTAAGGTGGTCAGAAATACGTCTACTTTGTATTTTTATTTTGAAATTTTTGTAATATTGCATTAAGATTCAAAATTTTGACCAATCAATTTTTAATTTTTTGAGATAAGTCCTAGTAGTTTAGAAACTAGATTCAATTTTCTAGAGATTCTTTTCTCTCAACTTTTTGATATAAAGTTAATAACAAGTAGAAAATTGCACATCAAGTTGACATAAACCTTATTTTCTAATTTTTTATTGCCACTTAAGAGCATAGTTTGGTTGACCATGATCTTGCACATACCTAAAAACAACATATAAATATTGATTATATATAGAATACTTCATTTTTAGCATTATTTAACTTCTCACTAAAGAATTTAATAGGTTTACCATCTTGACTCAAAACAACTCCAATTGTACTATCACTTGCATCACATTCCATTTGAAATACCCTATTGAAATTAGAGAAAGCTAACATTTGTAATTAAATAACCTTCCAATTAAATATTTCAAATCTCTTATCAATACCATGTGTCCACTTGAAGTCCTTTTCATATCCTCTCATTGTCTTAGTCATAACTTTACAAATTGAACAGAAATTTCTAATGATCAAAACTTGCCAATCCAGCAAATGATCTAACTTCACCAACATTCTCAAATGGAGGCTAGTCAAGAATTTATTTTACATTCTTAGGATCCATCTTCAAACCATCATCATAAATTACAAAAACCAAGGTACAAAATCTTATCTTTCATGAATGAACACTTCTTCAAATTAGTTTACAACTGTTCTTCTTTCAATCTCTCCAACATTTGCCTAATATGCAATAAATGTCCTTCCCTACACTTATTGAATATAAGAATATCATCAAGGTAGAAAATCACCAACTTACCCATGAATTTATTCAAAACATGATTTATCAACCTCATAAAAGGACTTGGCACATTATTTAAACCAAAAGGAATAACCAACAACTCATACAACTCGTCTTTTGTCTTGAAAGTAGTTTTACATTCATCAACTTCTATGATTCTAATTTGATGATAGCGAATCTTAAAATATATCTTGGTAAAATATTTTTCACTAGTTAAACAATCCATTGTATCATCTCTCCTTGACATAGGAAACCCATGCTTTACTATGATGATATTAATTTCTTTAGAATTTGTACACATTCTTTATTCTCCATTACTTTTAGGTGCTAATACAATAGGTATTGTACATAAACTCAAACTATCTTTGATCAAACCTTTTTGCAATAATTCATGAATTTAAATATTAAATTCCTCATTCTTAGTTGGAGTCAATGTATAAGGTTATTTGGTTGACAAAATAACCTAAGGAATCAAGTCCATACAATGACTTATACTCCTCGTAGGTGGTAAATTATTAGGCACATCATCCAAAATATTCTCCTTGTACTTGGTAAGTAATTCTTCAACTCCTATTAGAACTCGATCAATACTATCATCACTTGATGTATTAAGAATTATAGAAAAACAAACTTTTTGTTTCCTCGAATCTTTGAAAAACTAATTTCCATTCACCAAGAAAACCAAAACTATTGTACAATGATATTGATATGGTATCTCTATTAAAGGTAACAATACTTGTCTCTTTCCATTAGCCTAAATGGTATACTGATTTAATCTCCCATTATGTACTACTTCTCTATCATTCTACCAAGGTCTACCCAAAAAAATATGAAAGAAATGGATAGGCATGATATCACACAATACTTCATCATAATATCTCTTGAATATTAAATTTTAGAAGGCCTTTTTCACTTACAAATCATTTATGCTCATTTTTTATTTCAACAATATGGTATAGTTTAGGATGTTTCAACCTCTTCAAATGCAATGTGTTAATTGACACCCTTCATGGGAGGGAAATTTGCTTCAAGTGATGGTCAAAAAAATCACACAATCTAATCCTAAAAAAATTCACTCACTTACAATGTGTTGATCAAGTCCTCTAATGCCAAGTTTTTTGAGCTTCCACTATTAAAGATTACCTTGAAATGTCTATCTTCAATCATGCATTTAGTATTGAGTAGAATTCTTATTTAAATAAGTTCCTTATCGTCTTTCTTATTCCACAAGAATCTCCTTCTCATCAAGTTCCTTCAATTTTTAGGTTCATTAGGTGGATTCAAAGATTATTCTTGAGCTAATGTATTTCTATTACTACTCCAAGTCTTCTTCACAAATTAAGTACATTCAAAGTCTCTATGACCATCTCCATACTAATAATAATTTCCATAGAATCTTTCCCTACTGTAACCACCTCAATAAGAACTACTTATACCTCGATGTGAACTACCAACTTTCCACTTGGTCTATCCTTTATCTTTTTTTTTCTATTCATATTTGTCTATATCTTGTACTAAACCATCATATCTCATATTTTCTTCATAAGATCTACCTCTACCTCTTTGAAATATTCCTCCTCTTCCTCTTTGTCTCTTCTCACACCTCTTTATCAAAACCTCTTTATGCCTCAAAGCATACTAGTATGCTTCCTTCACATTATCTATTTTCACATGATTGATCTCATCTTTAATTGATGTCCTTAAGCCATTCAATTATCTAGAAACTTTTGTTGATCTTAGATTTGTTTTTGACAAGTGAGTGTCAACACATGTAAGTTATTTACTTAGTTCATGCCACACAAGTAGTACATGCCGAGCACAAACATGTATATTATAGGGCATGCTGAGTCCATAGTGAGTGTTGAGCCACTCATATGTCAAGTCACTCAAGTGCCGAGTAGACAGTGTATGCCGAGTGATTTAGGAGCTGAGGTACAGTGCATGCTGAGTGATACAGATGTCAAGTCCCAACAGAAAGGTTAGTGTATATAGAGCATCAGAGACTTTAGGTGCCGAGCAAGATAGTTTTGACATATTTCTTTGTAATGGCACAAACAACTATGCAAACCATTTTTGAGCTGACTTAAAGATGAATTATGATATTTTGGAGATAAAGATGAATCTCAAGTTGGATTCCCAGTAAAATTACATACAACCAATCATAAAATGGGAAGGATTAAGTGGCAAAATGGATGAATCTTAGCTATAGATTCATACCTAACCCTAAGTCACCAAAGCCTTCTTAAGGAGGACAAATCCTAAACTCTTGAGTGAGGGTGTAAGGTTTTGAAGAAGAGTATAGAGAATTTTGCATGCACAAATAGAGCATTCATGGTGGCTAAGGAGTTATGAAGTGAGATTACATTGTAGAATGAAATAGAGTAGAATAGAGGAAAGAGAAGAGTATACAACAAAGAGATATCTAATCAAGAAGGATCAAGAAGACATCAATCCAAACAACATTCATTATTAGGTGAACAAGTGCTAACTAAAGGATCAATGCTGAGACATTCTAACAGGTGATTTTAGTCAAAATATCTTAACAAAGTATTCCTAATAGGTTGTATTGAAATTCTCTAACAAGGTGCTTACTTAATTGTGAGTTAAAGTCCTTTAGGAAGGCACACTTCTAACAGGGCATTGAAATCCTCTAACAAGGTGAGACCTAAGAGTATTTATAATCCTTTAATAGGGCAAACCTTTCACAAGGTAGATCATGTGTCATTATCAAAACATTGTAAGCTTAATTGGATACACTTTATTACTGTAGTAGTGAAGATTTGTGGTTGTCATCCCCACCCTAGTTTTACCTTCTCATTGGAGGGTTTCTAGGTAATCATATCTGGTGTCATATGTGTGTGAATGTTTACTTGTTTACATGTTTTAGATATACATGCTTTAAATGTTATTTTAGTTTACTCGTTGAATTTATGAGATGGATGTGTGGTGAAAGTTTTATGGGTCTAAGTTTTATGGGTCTAAGTTTTATGGATCTAAGTTTTAACTACAAATTCACCCCACCCCTGACCCCCCCATAAGTTTACCTTTCCTATTGTAATTCCAACAACTTTCTCAACTTCATCATCTACATGTCCAAATCTGATATCTAACTTGTAGAATTCCTTAATATAAGCCTTCATAATTGTAACCTCCTACCTCAAGTTTTGCATTCTCCTCAATAAATTAACCTAAAAATTTACAAGGAGGAAATTCTTCTTTAATTACATACCATCTTTACTCAATTTCTAATCTCTTCTTTTCTTCTTATTTGTCTATCTATTTGCAAATGTTCCCTCTAAAGTGAAGCAAGACTCTTCAACTTGATAACTTCTATTTCCAACTTCCTTTTATCAAAGGTTCTATCACACTCAAGTAAATTCTCCCTATCAAAGATCCAGTCCAAGAAGGCATTGGTATTCAATTTACCATCATAATTAGAAACTTCAACAATGAGTTTATAATTTTCTCTAGATAAAACCCTTAAAACCCTCTTCTCATCTTCTTCAATTTAAGGTTCAACATTAGGTTCTACTACTTCTTCATCACCACTGATATCATCAAGACATACTCCTCTCTTTTGACATATTTCAACAACATAGATAATGCGGCTATGATTTGTCTCAACATCTCCATAATATAATTTTATGCATTGCGTCTACCTCAAACAATCTTGACAACATGTTCCAATAACATTGTAACCCATTGCAAGTTATAGGCCATAACTTAGATCTTCCACTCTACAACCAATCGAACTAGGGTTCTCCACAATCCTAAAATTCACACAAACAAAACCTCACTCAGATACCACTTGATCCAAGGTATAATTATAGCTAGGGTCAAAGGCTCAATAAATTACCATGCAACCTTAGTAATTTAATACAACATAAGGAAAATAATGAAGAAACAATGCTAGAAGGAGACAAAAGATAGATCTTTATTAATTTAGCAATTTAATCCATTAATGCAAGGCTATAAAGTCTTTTGGGTTGCCACAAAATATGAAAAATCAATTATAGAATAGATTCTTCATGTAACATGCACAATCTATGATCTTCCAGACTCCAAGATATAACTTTACCTAGCCTTTACGTATTCTCTCTACATATTAAACTTAAGAATTGACCCCTTTATTTATACTTTCCAAAATTGCTTTCAAAAGATTCCAAATTTGCATTGGATAAAGCAATGACCAAAAATAAGTCCACCTACTTCCCAATGATTGACCCATTACATTTAATCTGGACCATTAATTACATACAAAAGTCATCTATCAAGAATCAAATAGACACCTTGGTGATAAAAATAACAAGATGTTGGAATATTAGGAAAGGTAGGATGTTGAGAGGTAGATGAATAAGTATTCTCAAAAACTTTTACCATTAAACAAATTCAATATTCACCTTAATTCCTCTATCACCCGGTAATCCTATATAACATCTACCACATTAATTTTAATTGAAACTAACTTAACTATTTACACATCCATCAATAATAAACTCATAAACATAAAACATAACACTTTACACAATCATTTGATCAAACAAAAACACTTGGAGATAGGGAAAATTGTCGTGGGGATGGTATAAAAAAATCTATCACTACTACAGTAAGAGGGTTCCTTATCAGGGTTACAATATATTGTCACTTCTAGTGACTTGCTCTATTAGGTTTATATAGTCATATCTACTAGGATCTACCTTGCTCAAGGATTTTACAATAGTCCTATAATTGTGTACTCAGTTAAGAGATTTACATAAAATAAAGTTAGGTCAACCTTTTTCAAGGATTTATAACTACTACACTGATTAGAATGTAGGAGAAAGTTAACTTTGTAATAGAAACTTACTTTTCTTCATTAGATCCCTCTTCTTCTCACTCATATATCACCTTCCTTGATTGATTTGCAATTCCTCTCAATTCTTCTCAAATCTTTGATATATAACATATGATACACTATGTACTTTACTCGATCATTTTCTTTCCTTTCACCCTTCAATACTTTTCTCATTAATAATAGAAACCTTCTAAATTATTCCATATAGGTTATTTTATAGTTTCCTTTTGCCTCTTTACAATCTAACCTAATTAGGGTCTAGGAAATTTCCAAAACCCTTCATTGATTGATATCAACGGTCTACAATAAGCTATGATTTCATTCCTCCCCTTTCTTGGTTTTCATTGGTCTTTTCTACCTTATAATCATAGAACATTAAATTAACATTATTCAAGAAATATTTGTAAATATTTACCTTGAACTGTCTAAACTATTTTTCACTTGGTATGATCATGTCTCATTATATTTTGTACCAATCCAAACTTTCACATAGTCTTTATTGCACCTAGTAAATATTATATTATTTGTACTATCATTCAATATTATCTCTTCTCATCTATAACCATGTAGCTTGCTAATCTCTTTTCTTGGGACACTCTATCTAGCTTGGTGAATGCTTCTTCTCAATGTATATTGAAATACTCAATAATTACTAAGCTCAAGTATAATTGTAAAAATCATTCATCTCTTTATTCTTTTCTCAGGAAATATCACAACTTAGTCACTATGCTCACTTTTAGTTGTATTTTTGACACTAATTGGTATTATGATTATACATGGGAGTAACATTCCCACCTTTTGACATTAGTGAGAAAACATTATGTGTAGAAATAAATACAACTCCCACTGTGCATATACATTTTGGCATGACCTAGTTTTCAAAATCTTTCTCAAAACTATTTTTATTTTCTATATTATATCAACTCTTGATAACTTTGTAAATAAACATAATACAAATAAATATATAGAAAAAAGTATATACTATCCCCCCTATTTTTACACTAATGTAAAAATAGATCTAAACATAGAAATAATTACATTGGATGCAATCCAAAGTGATTGAGAAAATCCTTGTGATTCTTTAGTATAACTTCCAATGTATTGTCCCAATTGGACTTGATCAGGTCAATAATCTTCTTTTCTATCCTTAGTTTGGTAGTGAGATCTATCACATGATCAATAATAGATAAGTTCAAGGAAGCTATGAGATTCTTTGAAATTTTAATATGATCATCGATCACCTCAACATGTGATAATATTAATTTTTTAATTTTATTGATCTTTTCTCTCAAATTACTCTCTTCTTTTAATAGTTCATGTTGAAGACCTATAAGAAATATCACTTGGTTATAGTGTAGGGATGGTATACTTGGATTTGTTTTCAATTCACTAGCACTTTCCTTCATATAATCACTAACCTTTTGAAATTTTCTTTTTACTTCACTTGTTAACTAGGGAATGCCATGCAATTTTTGAAATAATAGTAAAACATTCTTCTCATTTTTTCTAATCTAGTATCATAGGTGGACAAAGAGACTTGGTGTATAGCAATTTCACTAGCAATTTTCTCCAACACTTGTTTCTCAAATTTCTTCTCTTCTCGCTCCATAAGTTTTGATTGTGTATCAATTTTTGGTCCATTAAGCTTGTTCAATTTTTATGAGTTGATAAAAAATGATTGTCTTCTCATTCAATAGAATATCTATAATATCTAGCAATATGTCCTTGAAATCATCTACCACCTTTTTTTTGTTTATGCTGTCTTCTTATTCTTTTTTTCTCAAATTTTTTAGCACATAACTCAATATATATTTCTATTTTATCTTCATCCAAAGTATTTGGATAGCAGTTTGGTATAACAATCACTTTATCTAGCATTACAAGGTTAGACTTGATTTCTTGTGCTTCCTTCTTCTTATTCTTAATTGTTTGACTTCTTTCTTTTTGAATATATAATGCTTGTGCTTAGTGATACACTTTGTGGCATATGAAATTATAATTTTATACATCTCTATTCAATTCCAGTATCTTTCTTTGATTCATATCCCTTTTTTGTGAATAAAAAACAATAGAAGCTATAGTAAGTGCTACAAAAGGCTCTAACTATAACACCCTGCAGAGGGATCAAAAGAATTAACCTAAAATTTTCCCTAAGTTTGGTAACTTTTTTTTTAAAAATCAATAAAATTAAACCATTCATAACATAGTAGCAAAAGGAATAACATTATCCAACTGAAAGTAAACATAAACATACATACATAATAGGTTTCATTCTTAAGGATCCCTAAACATTGAATCACATCTAAATTTAACTATTAATGATTCCATCTAGTACTACATCCACATAAAATAATCCTAAAAAGTCCAACATTCTTAAATTACATTTTTGATTGCTCAATCATCCACTGTACATGCCACAGGGTGTAAATGGCTTAAAATAATATACATCCATGTAAATAAAGTACATCATCCTACTAATCCATGATGCAATAATTAACTAAGTGCACGGTTCCTCCCAACCATAAATAGCATCATTAGATCATCATGAGCCCTAGCAATCCCTCTATGTGTAACATTCCAAATCACCGAAGAGATCATTGATACTAACATAGTAGGAATTTCACTCCTAAATCATACTACATCATATGCAAAAAGTAATCTAACATGCTACAACATATGCATAAGAAATCTAATCATATAACATAAAGCATAAGGCAAGTAAACAACATCATCTGTCATATACTAATTATCAATATAAGGATACATGTCCACCATCATAATCCATGAATAGAAGATAGATGCCAACAAGAGAATGCATTACCCACAGTGTCTCATATGGATCTCAAATAATAAGAGTGGAAAGACACTACCACTCGACCGTGTGGTACCTAAATGGTCCACTACCACCACGCTAAGGAGATAATCTCAAGTCTCAAATAGGCTATCAAAATCACATAGCATAATACTCTCTAAGTCCAGGAATCCTAAAAGTATACTAACGCAAAGGTTCCAACACAAACCAACATCTAATCGCAGAGGCACAACAAAGACATGTAGGAAACCTACAATTAATTAGGCTACATAACTCAATGATTATCAGATTCACAAATGCTCTCATTTTTAGGTTTATTATCAAGTGAAATATTTTCTTCTATCCTATAATTATTTCATATATACAGTTGATTCGATTAAGGTTTAACCCCGTATTATCTTAAAATCAACACTTTCCAGTGCCAATTCAATTAAATTTAATCAAATTAATTAAAATTTCTTCCCAAAGGACATCACCTATTATTCAAAATAAGACTTATCAAATTTCAATTAAATCAAATCAATTAAAACTTCGTTGTATAACCTAATTATCAATTAGATTTAATTAATTCTACGATTAAATTAAGTAGTAGCTATCTCAATAACTATATGATTATCAACTGATGATAATTTTGTACATTAAGAGTCAACTATGTTTCATTCCATCAATATTCAAATTAATACTTTTAATAATTACAAGTTATAATAAATCCCCAATATTAATATCTCAAATAAATTCCTCCTATGTACATTGATTAATTAAATCAGTTAATTAATAGTCCTCCAATAATTGACCAATTCAAATTGGTTGATATCTTTTACAAAACTTTAATCATTAGTCTCAACTAAATTAACTTTAATCGGATTAACTACTTAAGCCATTTATACTATTATTTACTTAATAAATTGCTAGAGCTAACAAACATTAATAAATAATAAACTCAATTTCTTCTCTCGAAAATCCCCAAAATAACAACTTAAATATTTTATTTATAACATTCTTATTAACTATAATTAAACTAAATTCTAATTAAAATGATTAAATTAAAATTAAGTTATTTATTTAAAATCTAATTAACTTGAGTATACAAATTTCATTGATTGATATATATATATATATAACAACTATTAATATATATATATTCTAATATTATTAATCACATATGTAATCAAATTACCAACTCAAATCATAACATAGCCATTAACCAACGCCGATAAATGGTATATTATACCCACGGCCCATTTTTTTAAATTACTTTGTTATTATTATTATTTTTAAATCATTTTCTAAATCGCTTTTCCCATATGACCATTTCAGATTTTAACAATATTATTTTTTACTACGATTAAATATTTGATTTTTCAATATATATGTATGGGAAAATTTATGTATGTATATATATACATATACATATACATATACATACATACATACATACATACATACATACATACATACATACATACATACATATATATATATATATATATATATATATATATATATACATACATGCAGAAAATATTTACAATAACGCTTGCAAATATAACATAATTTTTTTAAACAAATAGGGCTTTTCAATTTTATAAATTAAGAATTTTCTCTTTAATGATTGTTCTCTAGATTTGCCTAATTAGTCCTTCTAACAAGTTGTACATAGGCATTTGAAAACCCTAGCCCCATAATTTCCTCAAATCTATGCATACGAAAATTTCTTATATAGAATTAACTACCCATAACGAAATGCAAACAACCAAGATATGAAAATCCTCACCAAGCATTTAGAAGACACGAAGAAGATAGGAAGTGCAAGAAGCGAAATAACATAAGAAAAAATCACAAGTGTCTACTTGGACACTGATGCTAAATCACTTCTCCTCAGAAATTGCAGAGCAAGCTCCTCCCTTCTCCAACGTTCTCAAGTCCTCAAAATGTGCTCCCTAAGCTTCTAGGAGTGCCTGAATATAAAGAACTCTTAGCAAGCACCTAGAATGTCTCTCGAAAGAACTAGAAGGTGTTGACAACTAAGCATAAGTCTTTTCCAACCTTCTAGATGAGTCATAAGGTTTTAGACATCATGTGCTTAATTTGTGCACTAACTCCTATGTTGTTGACAACACGTGCATAATTAGAGTGCAAACTTTTGTGTTGTCTACATGACAAATCCCAAGAATTTGCAAACTCCTATGTGAGAAAATATTAAAATAATGCACATTAATTAATTTAACATTCTCTTTACTCTTTTCATTATAATTTATTAATTTTAAATCTCATGCGCTCACTTTAATAAATTCACTTGTTAAATATATTTTAATATCTTTTTGATTTTTAAATTCATTTTTGAAACTTAATTGCTAAAATATATAATAATATTATTTAGCATTAATTAAAAATGAACTCTAAATATATTTGTACGACTAGAAAATGGGTTAAAATGCATAACACACTATGAGCAAAACACAAAACTCAATAATCATACGTTAGCACCCACTAGTCTACCATGAAAGCCAAACTAATAAAGAAAGCAATAGAAAGGCCCTCTTTTGTTTGTAGCTCTCATGTCCTTCTTTCTTCTTCAAATGATTATAGCTCCAATTTTTCTATAGTGCACACAATATTGAAGCAAAAGCCTATGATATGGATAATGCTATGAGAATACTAGAAGTGTGATTTTAAGCTTGAGAGCAAGAAGTGTAAATGCAAAGAAGTGGGGACTCAAAGACTTAAGAATTTGGATTTTCAAGACTTAAGCATTCAAATCTGAAATGAGAGAAAGAGTGTCCATTTTATAATTGACATGGAGGATGAGAGCATTGGATTTGTCACCCATAGATATGCGATGTGGCAAGAGATTCCTTTGAGAATCCATGACGCATATGACAAAATATGCCAATTGTAAGATTCTATGACACATGAAAGTCAAACTTGGCTAAATGTGGAAGAGAATCTATGATGCTTCATAAGACACCTCAACCCACTTAAACCCAAGAATCTATGATGAATAAGCCAAATAGGGACATCCGTAAGAGATAACAATATTTGATTATGATATATCCCATCCAAGTGTCAAAGGAGAATCCATGAGGTGTCATATCCAAGTGTCATGATGATGCAATATTTTATGGAATATTCAAATTAAAAATCCTCTTGTTCCACAAAATAAGAATTAGTAGAAAATGGAATTAATGATGGAAAATGGAACATAGGAAATTGTAATTTTCCATAGTTTATATATAATGAATCAATTAATTAATAAAATTAATTAATTGAGAATGATAATTAGGAAGAATAATTATAAAGAATAATAGAATTAAGTTAATGGTTATTTAATCCTATAGAAAAAATTCGGAGATGATTGGCCAAATTGATCAAATGAATGCGACTGTACCCTTTGATAAAAATGTAATGATAATGGATATCGAATAAGATGATGATAGATAGACCAAAGCCATGGTCAAATTGATTGATAGATCAAAATTAATAACATGCCAAGGACACATGACATGGATTGGTTAATATGTAACATTTAACCACCATTGTAAATGCTACAGGATTGAAATTGATTGAAAAGGTTTGATCATAATAACATCGACGAACACTGCCAATATTATTAAAATGGTTGATGATGCCATGATCCAACATTGAAAGCCTCAAAAATTTCAAATATTGGATGACATGAATGATATTTTATTCTAGCACTGAGAGCTGCGATAGTACAAAGGTTAGATTGATGATATTGATAGGTTGATAGGTTTCTTAGACACTGAAGGCCACAACAATACCTAGGAATGGACAAATGATGATTTATTTGGGATGTTTGATATGTTTTGGTTTGATTAGGATAAATTCTGAGTGATTCAGGGTTGATTTGTGGTGATTTTGAGTTGATTTGATATGATTCCAAGTTGATATGAAATTGATGTGAAAGAGGATATAAATGATATTAAAGTATGATCAATTTGGCCAAAAGATCAAAGTTATTAGAATGAGAAAATGGGACAAATTAGTATGAAGAATTTATGAAACCATAGATGCAAACCATTTTTGAGTGTCTACATTTTTCCCCTCTTTGATACAATGTGATTTAGAGCGTTGTATCAAAGAATAACTGATGAGAAAGCGACAACATGCCTCAGTAGGGATGATATATATGGGTGCCCCATCAATATATTGACTAATATAAGAATATTATAAGTTAATTTGTCAAAAACAAGAATAAAAAACCATAGCAACTGACAGAATGAAAATTAGAACTAAAATGTGAAAGTTACGAGGCCTACAGTGCAGAACAGGGTCAATCAGGAGCCCGAGAGTAGTTGCATGGGTTACAAATCAAGAATGACACAAAATGATGAAAATTATAGTTCATGTTGTCTGAAATGAATATAAAAATCCAAAACAACTGATGGATTGAAAATTAGAGGCAAAACACAAAAGTTATGGGCTCTAGAGTGCAACCTAGAGGCTCCAGGAGTAGTTCTGGGTATCCTAGGTCCCCAACTACACTCAAAACTCAACCAAGTGTGTCATTAATGCACTTGGTAAGCCCAAGTGCATCATGAAAATACCAAGTGTGTCAATGATACACTTGGGAAGCCCAAGTGGTCATAGAAAGTGCAAAATGCACCCAAGAAGGCTTTAGGGGCCAAAATAAACATGACGAGGGACAAATAGGAGGCCAAGAGTAATCTCAAGGATTACCACTCCATATAGTGACCAAATAATGAAAATTTTATCTCATTTTTTCACAATAAATATAGGATTCCAACACAACTAACAGTTCATAAATCAGAGTTAAAACACACAACTTATGGCCTCCAGAGTGCAACATAGAGGTTCAGGGAGCAGTTCTGGATAACCTAGGTCCCCAAGTGCACCCAAACTCTACAAATTGCATCAATGACATAGTTGGCATGACCAAATGCATCAATGAAATATTTGGGAACCCCAAAACTATGCCCTAAAAGTGCAGATTATGCCCTAAAAGGTTTTGGGGGCCAAAAACAGCCCGATTGGACCCAGAATGCCCCGAAACTTTTTGTGCATGCCCAAAATGATGGAAAGATGTCAGAGCATGAGTGAAATCATCAAAAATGGTCATATTTGGTCAAATATGATGAGAAAAATTTCAAACTAATGTTGAACTAGGTGGAAAATCACAAGAAGTTGATTGACAGTGCAGGATGATGCAAGAATGCATGAATGCAAGATGAAGATGATTTGGTGAATTGGAAGACATGATTATGGTGATGAAGAATGAAATGAAAAAGAAAGATGAAATGAGGAGATGTTAGTATGATGTAAAGAATTTTGCTTCTATAAAGTGCACTATATGTCAAATGAAGCTTTATTTTTATATGGAAAATGAAATGCAACGCATCATGGCATAAAGGGCCAGAGCACAAATGCAAGCCTTTTGCATAAACAAGCACGATGCAGAAAGAGAATGACCTTGTAATTATTGAGGCATATGTAGATGCCCCAGACTCTCAAAGGTACATTTTAATAGATAGAAATAGAAAAAGATGACCATGAACCATCCCGACCACTCTCATATATTAGTTTTATATCATTGAGTAGCATAGGAACATGATCAAAGAAAAACAAAGAAAAAATAAATCACTCACTAAACAGCATGAGCCAACAACTATTCTTATCCATTATTACATTCTTGTTAATGTTTTAGGTGCATAGATAGTGTTTGACATGTTGATAATGTGATAGTTCTAGTTGTGGATTCAGTTGATAAGTTCATTTTGATATGTTGGATTGATTGTTGGTTCATGTTGCTCAAATATTATGATTGGCATTGAAGTGTAGTGCTTTGAGTTTCAACCTAAAAGGTGCAAGTATTTATGCAAAAGGGGTGTTTATCCACAATGAATATGTAGAAGGTTTATTACAAAATTTTGATGGGTTTTGTGATTTTTAGGGTTTTTGGGGATATTTGATTTTTTTGTGGGAGTGATTTCTTCATGTCATTTTATGATTTTTAGAGTTTATTCAGGACATTTTATGAATTTTAGGGATTTTTTCAGGATTGTATTTGAATTTTTAAGGTTTTTTTTACGATATTATGTATTTTTTGGTGAATTTTTCAGTATTGTATTTGAATGTTTAGGATTTTTTCAGGATCATAAAAGCATATACAGGTGTTAGCTCCAATTTGTTATGCAATAGGTCGAATGGATAAAAAGTTCTTAGGGATATGCCCCCATTTCATGTTTAAACTCATGCACCATGTAGGTAATATGCCCCCAGACAAGATGCAAACTATGTACAATGGCTAATGACAGAGTGTGCACAGACTAGTAATGCTTGGTAAGATAAGAAAGGACATTAACTAGTTCATGAGCCATGGTCAAAGAGCCAAGGATTTCTTGCAGTAGGAAGAATATGATCAAGCAATGACATAGGGAAAAAAGGAGCAAATGGAATCTTGATAGATGCAGGAGTAACAACTGATTACACATGGTGCCTGTTTGCCAGGTTTTCAGCATGGTACTTGCCCAAAGTGCCTTTTTTCCAGGTTTTCACTTTTGGACAGAATTTTTTCTCTTTACACAAATTTTTGTTGCAAGATGCCTGTTTTCTAGGTTTTCATCAAGGCATCCATTTTTTCATGACTTTTTTCACTTTTTTCTTTTCTTTTTTCAGGACCTTTTGCTATTCTTTTTTGATGTTTTTTTTTTAGGACTTTTAGATGGAATCAAGAATATACCATTGTGTATTGTATGTAAGACAGTGTCTATCTCTTGCGAATCAAGGAATTTGAGGATAATTGGGTCAAAAAAAATGTCATGTGGGATGTAACTGATGATGACATATAGAAAGGCTTGTGGGATAGAGATGTGATCTTCAGTGCTAGGAAAATTAGGTAGCTGGATTTGGGTATAAACAACTGGATATAAGGGACAGTTGGGAGGGTTGAGACCAATGACCTTCCACAAGAATGCTAATCAAGAGAGCTCCAAAAGACTTTGTGGCATATTGAACATTGGGACACTGATATTCATGGCATCATATTTTTCATTTTGTATCATTGGGAGCTTCTTAGCTTTTAATTTTTTATAGTCTGATGGCGCCTTTTGGTTTTCACCAAGAGACCTATGCTTGCTATCTTTTTCTCTTTTTACTTTGTAACTACTTGATTTGGCTCCCCAAAGTATGCCAATGTGTTCTCTTTAGAAGAAATTTTCTCTTTATCTTTGTCAATCATAATGCCTTCATAGATTTCAAAGTATATTATGAAAGCATCATCATTTTCAAATTGATCAAAAATTGCTGGTCCACGTTGGTCCCAATCCAACAGTTCAAGATAACTTGAGGAGATGTCATCATCATTATTGAATGGACTTTGGTTGAAAGTATGGATATGGGCATTAGATTCTATTGTATCATTAGGGTTATGCTCAGAAGTGAGAGGATTGTTGATTTTAGGTAGGATATCCTCAGATGCCTTTTCATCATTCAAAACGTCCATAGTCTTACACGTAGGTACTGTAGTACTAGTAGGACCTATTTGTAATGGTTTAAATCCAAGCCCCAAACTAGGAGGTTGTCCTTCTATAGTGATAGGTTTAGTGATTCCTTGTTTCTAAGATCCAATACCACTATAGCCATCATAACCTTGTTTCTGCATGATAGCAAACCCAAGTCCATACTTGCTAGGAGATATAAAAGTGGGTTGTCATTTACATACAGATGTATTCTTATTGATAGAAATATCATTTTTTGTACTAATCTCTAAATGTTGTGCTCGAAGTGGTTGTGATTTACCATGAGATTGGGGAGAAACTAGTGACTCCCTAATGTGAGAGACTTGAGACATAAAGTACTCTCCACACCCATTGTCTTCATTCTTAATCTCTTCCTTGGCTTTATTGAGCAATATATCAGCATCCACATACTTAGAGGAATTCATGGGTTGTGCTTCATTGTTTTTTTGGATTTGGAATGTAGTACCATCTCTTAGATTAGCACAAAACTGGAAAGGATCAGGATCACCAGGGATGGTAACCTCTATGTTGTGATAGGAAAATTTCAGCATTGATGATATGTAGAAGGGACTGCTTTCATAGCATGAAGCCAAGGGCGTCCTAGTATCATGTTACTATTCATTTCTATATCTAGGACATGGAACAATGTATCTTCAGTAGCTAGACCAACTCTGACAGGTAATGCGATGACACCCTTGGAGAAGATTTCATCGTCATCATAAGCATTTATTGTAATTCTTCGAGAGGGATCTACATCATCTTTAGAATAACCCAATATGTTGACAAACTTAAGAGTATAGATGTTCAGTCTTGCTCCTCCATTTATCAAGACACGTCTAATTTTAACATTGTGGACAAAGACTTCAAGGTGGAGGGGATCATTTTGGTTGGGTTTGTCTTTAGGAACATCCTGAGGGGGAAATGTGATATGTTGTGAAGCAAATAGGTTCCCAACCATGGCTTGGAACTGGGCAACATCAATGTTATCTAGGAGGACTAACTCTTTAAGGGCTTGATCCAAGATCTTTTGATGTTGGGGAGATGCACGTAGTAGGTCCAAAATGAATATTTGTGCAGGGGTTTTTCCGAGTTGTTCAACAAGGCTATAATTAGATGAAGTAGGAGCAGTAAGTCTACTTGGGGGTGTAGGTCTAGTAGAAGTAGTAGATCTAGATGGGGCTGCAAGTAGGGTGATCTTGCTACGGTGTGTAGTGATAGCACAATGAGGGTCTTCTGCCTTCAATATGAATGTGGATATGTGGAAATCAGACTCATTAAAGCAATTGATGGTGTAGTCATAGCCAATGTGTATGTAATTCACATTACCTTGTGAGTTTGAGTTTGAACTTGAGGGTATCTCTTTGTCATGATTACTCGAAGTATCTTTTAAAATAGTGTGATCAGAGTTAGATGCTAACAGTGATGGATCAACTGTGATGACACCGTCATCAATTCTTTTATTACATGTTTCAATTGGAAGCACGATGAAGTTTTGTGTCCTTTGGTGCAATGGTAATCACAATACTTTTTTTCATCCCACCAATCTTCTTTAGTTAATGGTTCTTCTTTGATTGGGGCTAGCTGGAGGAAGTTATTATTCAGTAACTATTGTAATGCAGTCTCAAGTGATATTCCCAATGGTGTGAATTTCCTATGTTTGGTTCTAGGATATCTTTGAGGTTTGTCTTGCATGAAAGTCTCAATTTTTTGTTGTGGAGCTAATGTTTGATTAGAGGTTTGTGAATTTGTAGGGTTTGCACCTTTCAAATTCAGTTGAGGTTCTACTATGCTAATCATGCGGGCATCCACAATGCCATCATTAGTCACATTCTTGTTTTTGGAGAAAAAATTTTCCTTGTCATTAGACGAGTTGGTGTTTGTGTTTTCCTTTTTTATCTTGAGGATTCCCTTATGGATAAAAACATCTTCAATACTAGTCAATTTTTCATCAGTTTAGAAATGGTACTTGGACTCTTGATTTTGAGTTCATACATTAAGTCTGAACTAAGTTTTCAATGCACAAGTTAACTTGTTGTTCTTCAAGAATGTCTAGTGAGCATTAACTAACTAAGCTTCTCCAATAGAGTAATAATGTGATGAATGGATCTCCCATCTTCTATTTAGTTGAGCAAAAATCAGAAAGTGTCACCTCATTTGTAATGTTAAAGGAAAAGTGGGAGATAAAATTGTCTGCTAGCTCTGATCAAGATTTGATATTACCAAGAATTTTGGAGTACCATTCAAGTGTAGGCCCACCTAGAGAAGGAGGGAACAATATCATAAGACAAGTGGGCTCATCACTGAGTTCGGTAGATGAAGAATAAAATTCTATGATATGATCAACAAGGTTTCCTTTTCCTCGATATTTTTCAAACCTTGTAGCCTCAAACTGTTTCAGGAATGGAGGCATATACAGACCTTTATCGAATGGATTAGGACATAGGTCCCTTTCTATGTATAGAGCTTGTTTCTTTTGGATTCCCAATGCCTCAACTTATTTGGAAAGTTATTTAAATTGTTGTAAGAGTTCTTCATTAGGGTTTTGCATGATGGTCTTTCCTTCAAGTCTTTTGTGTCTGTGAGTAGACCGTTTGCTGTGGCGGGAACTATGTCTACTTGCTTCTGACATTTTTGTGTCTGATGAGTCTTATGAGGTGTTGCTAGGGGGTGGAGGTATGTTTGTACCTTGAAGATAGAAGGGTCCCTATTGTTGGGGAAATTGTTGTGCTATTTGATGTGGCACTTGTTGTAGGATTGACTGCAATTGTTGTACCATGTGTTGTTGTTGTGCCATGTGTTGTGGTTGTTGTGGAGATACCTCTTTTGGTTGTATGTGAGACCATGTCCATGCTTGTTGTTGTAGAGGTATTTGTTGAGGTTGTTGTGGCACATGTTGTTGTTGTAACAAATGGTTCAGGTATGTGATTTTTTACTCAAGGCATCTTTGGTATTCCAACTGTTGATTGAGTTGCTCTTGTTGTTTAATAAACATCATTTGTTGTTGTTGTAATTGTTGCTGAAATTGTTGTTGATAAATCATGTGTAAGTTAACTGGGTTCACATGGGACTACATTTTAGGAATGTTGGATGTTTTCCCCACTTGAGGTTGTTGTCATTGTGGTTGATGTTGTTGTTGATATGTGTGATGTGTGTTAAGTGGATATAGAATTTGTTGTTCCTTGGAAGTGTTGAGTCCTTGTACCACTGTAGGTTTTTGTTGTCATAGTGGTTGACTAAGTCCTTGAGAATTGAACATCATGTTTGGATTGTTGTTTTGGTACCTTTGTGTGTTAGATGTTTTTGCTTGTGACATCATGTTGACTTGACTATGAGATGTGTCCCTATTTGGAATGGGCATAATGTCAATAAGACATTTCCTTTGTGTGTTCACAGGGATTGTTGCACTTGATGTTTCACATGTTGTACTTGTTAGAGGCTCCATAGCATTTGATGTCATAGCACTGGGTAAAGTTAGGAGCAAAGGTGTACTTTGTTGATTTTCCTCCAAAGAAGGCATGTCTGGCATCCCTAGGGAACGAGTCCATTTAGGTGCAGCTTGTTGTTGCATCATGTGACTAAAATCAAGTCGTAATGTCCTTTTTGGGTGTTTAGGGATTGGTGGTATTTCATTGAACAAAGGGTTAAAATTGATGTGTTCAAATGTACTTTGAACATTTTTGATGGTTGATTCTTGATGGGACCTTATAGGTGCCATTATCATGTTTGAAAACTCCAAAAGTTGTTTTCCCTTATCTAAGTCCAAATTGATCATGGGTTGTATATTTCCAATAGTTGTGTTGGTTTGATGTTTGGACTTGGGTCCTTCCACATTTGGGTTGAATTTGACAATTTCTTGGGGTACTGAACGTTTGAAGTTCTTACAAAAAATTTGTCTTGACATGCCCTAGCCATTTCTTCATTAGTGATACCATAATCAGTGTCAGAGTCATCATTGAGGTGTAGAGTACCTTATTGTATGTTTGATGTGTTATAGTTGAAGGTACTTGTGTTAGGTTGGCTAAATTCAAAGGAATGTGATTATTCATCTTCAGGTGTGGTTGGTACACTTCTTCCTCCTCGTGGTATTGGTACAAATATAGGTTCAAATTTAGGACTCCATTGAACCATCCCATGTGTGGGGGAAGTGTTTGGAGGAAATCTCATGGTAGATGCATTGTTCAAGGATTGTCATGCCATAGCTTGATTATGAGGATCTTGTGGATACATGTTCAAGGGGTCTGCTAGTAATGGTTATGATGCCTCAATTTGAGCTTCGTCAAAGGTTTGTTGTGTTTTATTTCTCTTTCTCTATATTGGACAAGGTTTTGGTTGTGCTTGTGCCTTAGAAAACAAAGGTTGATAAAGTTCCTCGGGTCTGTGAGCTGATTATGTCCTAGTAAGCGCTAGCATGATTGTAGCTCCAATTTACCTATAGTGCACACAAGATTGGAGCAAAAGCCTATGATATGGATAATGCAATGAGAATACTAGAAGTATGATTTTAAGCTTGAGAGTAAGAAGTGTAAATGCAAAGAAGTGGGGACTCAAAGACTTAAGAATTTTGATTTTCAAGACTTAAGCATTCAAATCCGAAATGAGAGAAAGAGTGTCCATTTTATAATTGACATGGAGGATGAGAGCATTGCATTTGTCACCCATAGATATGCGATGTGGCAAGAGATTCCTTATAGAATCCATGATGCATATGACAAAATATGCCAATTGTAAGATTCTATGACACATGAAAGTCAAACTTGGCTAAATGTGGAAGAGAATCTATGACACGTCATAAGAAACCTCAACCCACTTAAAGACAAGAATCTATGACAAATAAGACAAATAGGGACATGCATAAGAGATAAGAATATTTGATTATGATATATCCCATCCAAGTGTCAAAGGAGAATCCATAAGCTATCATATCCAAGTGTCGTGATGATGCAATATTTTATGGAATATTTGAATTAAAAATCCTCTTATTCCACAAAATAAGAATTAGTAGAAAATGGAATTAATGATGGAAAATGGAACATAGGAAATTGTAAATTTCCATGGTTTATAGATAATGAATCAATTAATTAATATAATTAATTAATTGAGGATGATAATTAGGAAGAATAATTAGAAATAATAATAGGATTACGTTATGGGTTATTTAATCCTATAGAGAAAATTAGCAGATGATTGGCCAAATTGATTAAATGAATGCGACTTTTCCCTTTGATAAAAATGTAATTATAATGGATATCAAATAAGATGATGATATATAGACCAAAGCCATGGTCAAATTTATTGATAGATTGAAATTGATAACATGCCAAGGACACATGACATGAATTGGTTGATATGTAACATTTAACTGCATTGTAAATGCTACAGGATTGAAATTGATTGAAAAGGTTTGATCATAATAACATCGATAGACACTGTCAATATTATTATAATGGTTGATGATGCCATGATCCGACATTGAAAGCCTCAACAATGTCAAAGATTGGATGACATGAATAATAGTTTGACCTA